>CM027126.1:2565177-3124319 GCA_015476505.1 Urochloa ruziziensis | reverse complement strand
TAGAATAAAGCAAGACCTGCTAAGCACGCATTGCACAGATTCTACGGAACGGTCCAATAATCACATTAGTTAGCGACGGCGGGGACCACGGCAGCTCGCACTGCACCCTGAAGTTTAACGCACGCAAAGGGACAGATGCTCTACAAGGTCGTGTCTCCTGCTATCCAGAAAATTCAGAACCCTATGTATATAAATTCACTCACAGCTAAGCACGTTGAACCATACCATGCTCTGTCACATACTGGCGTACTGCCACCACCACCATCACATCCATAATCAAAGTATTGTGCGCCAATGGAGCCAAGTAACCATGATAAGAAAGGCAACGACCAGCGTGTGCACGACCTCGCCGTCGTCCGGCGACCGGAGCTCCTCAGGGCGGCGAGCTCCGGCAGCTGCAGCTGCTCGTGGAATTCCTCAGCAAAGAAGACGGAGCATCATCAGCTGCGGCCGCCGCGTTGGCCCGTGAAGTCGCCATTTGCTTGGAGGAGGCCCAGGCCCAGCTGGCCCTACTCTGTACCCATCAGCTGCCACGGAGGGGGCCTCCGCGCTCCATGTGGTTGCGGCCAGTGGCGACCGTCCAGGGTACCTAGAGGTGGCGACGACCATCTGCCAGAGGCGGGCGGGCCAGCTGCTGCTCGCCGGCGACAGCAACGGAGACACGTGCCGCTGCACTACTGCCGTGCGGGCGGGGAACGCCGATATGGCCTCCCTTGTTGTTGGCCAGCCGACGGCAGCGCGACCAGAGGAAGGCCATGGTGAGGATGCAGAACAAGCGCGGAGAGACGGCTCTGCACAGAGGGCCGTCCGCTTTGGCCGCACCACGGGCCTGCGTATGGTGAATGCGTTGATGGCCGTGGACCGGGAGTTGCACGTGTGGTTGCGAGGGATGGCACGTCGGTGTTGACGTGTTGTACCTGGCCATCTCGCTGCATTACAACCGTATTGCTCGTGAGTTGATTCGTCAGGACAAGGAGCTCGCGTTCTCCGGCCGGTTTGGACAGAATGCCTTGCACCCTGCAGTTCTCCACAGCAAAAGTGAAGTATTCTTGACTCTTACTATAGAATCTATTGCTCTCTGTTTATCGGCAATATCATAAACAATAAAACCAAATACATTAATTCAAGGTTTTTGCTAAACAGCTACATCAAATTTGAGTTCTTTAATTAGTGTTCACATAGCTTTGTCCAAAAGTAGCCTTCAGTCAAGTTTTGTGCTGCCTTTGGCAGAATGTTGTACATTGCATTTCTTTTTTATAAGTACTATATGCATTTGAAATCAAGAAATACATTATTTATATGTACTTTCATAATATAACAATATGTTCTCTTGATTTTAAATTTATTTTAATTTTATATTTTATAATTTGCATGGAGTAAAATGCATGGGCGGACCCTTAAACTTGGTAAGGTGTGTCACCCAGGTCCCTAAACTTTTAAAAATGCACATCTGAACCCCTAAACTTGCTAATCGGTTCATCTGAGGTCCAAATCTCCCTCACTCCTGTTAAGCTGCACATGTGGCATGATGACTGTGCATTGACATGGACCTGACACGTGGGGCCCACCTATCAGGTCATTTTCTCGATCTCTCTCCCCCTGTTTCTCTCCATCAATGCCCCCTGTATGTTCAGGCGAGCCGCTGTCGTCTTGATGAGATTATTGGCCATCGGCCGGGACCTCCTCCTCAACGCCACATCCTTCCCCTCGCCGCCCTCCCCTATCTCTGACGAGCCCTGCTTCTCTGCTCGATGCCTTCACCTCCGACGACTGTGGTCGCCGCCCTGCGCAGGCAGACGAAGGCAGTAGATGCGGCCCTGCTACAGCGGACGGCGACGACCTGCAAGAGCGGATGGAGGACAGGCGGAAAGCAGTTGGAGATGCGCCTTGCGCAGTTAGACGGCGGTCGCGGACGCGGCCCTGCGCCATAGTGCTAGCCCGAAGGCAAGTGTGCGCTGCCGGCCATGGAGCAAAGGCCAATCTCTCACGTGGGCTCACTAGCGGGATCTCCGTCACGATGGCGCCCTTCCGGTGTGTGCTACGAACGCCCTTCTTCTCTATCCTGGTGCATCAAGGGAGCTCCGTCTGTCCCCTCAAGCCTAACACGAGGAGCAAACCTCTGAGGAGATTCCGGGCAGAGGCAGATAGGGAATCTGAAATTCCAGCCGTCCCATATATGAATTTGTAAAATTGGGTAGTAAAATTGATTTACAAGAGCCGAATGAAGCTTCCAATGCCAGTAATTGTCTATGGGTTATGACTTTTGCCAAGCATCGGGCAGGGTTCTCCAACGCATGTCAAGCTCGAGCGGGCTCTCTCTCGCGAAAAGGATAACACGTTGGCAGCCGAGCTCACAGACAACGGCGATGCGACGCGACGTCCTTGCGAAGGAAGACAGCGGCGTCCTTGCGTAGGAAGACGACAGCGTCCTGCAGGAGCGGATGGTGGACGGGGTCCTGCGCTGGTAAACGACGACCGCCGCCGGGGGCCCCGAGTTTGAGAGCCACTCCTTTTGCCGTAGCTTGAGGCCCCCTCGTCCGCCGCCGCAGCTCGAGGGCCGGAGCTTGATCCCCCAGTTCATCGCCCGAGCTCGAGCGTCTCCAAAGATGCAGATCAGAGAGAGATCGGGAGAGGAGGGGTGAACCTGACATGTGGGCCCCACGCGTCAGGTCCACGTCATCACACGGTCATCATGCCATATGCAACTTAACATAAGTTATGGAGATTTGGACCCCAGCTGAACCGATTAGCATATGTGCATTTTTAAGTTTAGGGACCTGATACAGCTTGCCAAGTTCGAGGGCCCCATGCATTTTACTCTTTGCATGTGTTCAAAATTCTGTGTTAGGATTTATTCCAGGAAGCAATAGGGTGTCAGTGGTCAAAACCACGTGCCTACGCTGGATAGGGTGTTAGAATTAGAACGCATCTGAATAGAAACTCGGCCGACCAAATGGACACGGCAAGGAAAAAAAATTTGAAGACGAATCCTGGGCGTGGTTCATGACCGTTAACTGGTAGGTATTATGTACTCTGGTAAGCATAGCAAAATACAGTATCTGTCATGGTTGGATTAGGACAACCACAATGATTTTAAACTCTTTTGATAATTTTTTCCTTTTAGTTGTTACCACTAAAAATTAGAAGGCAAAATAGTGTTATGCAATGTTATTTAAGTATTTGTAAAAAATTACTCAAAAAGGTATTTGACAAAATTGTTAAAAATCTCCAAAGTATTATATAAGCAGTTATGTTTTCTTATTAGCTAAATTTTTGTTTTATCACCGTGACATAACCTGAAGGTATTTATAATTTTAATTTTAAAATAATTATTATTTTATTTAAAGTTGTATGTGCCCGTAATAACGTACGGCCATTACAACGTACGGGCTATTATACTTAGTAAATGTCCAAATTTCTCATCTGCACCCAGTCGCTTGGCTCCGCGCTCCGCCGCCGCAAGTCCTCACAAACCGAAGGTGCGCACCGAAGCGGGCAGCCGGCGCTCTCCGCCTACTGACGAGCAATAAAAGACTAGCGGAGGAAAAAAAATGCTGGCTCTTCTTCCCCCGCCTCCTCCATCCGTGCCCTCGCCTTCCACCGCCTCCTCCCAGTTCCCCTCCTCCTCCCCCCCCGCACGCACGCTTCCCCGCTCGACCCGGGCCCCGCGCGCTCCTTCATGGCCTTTTCCGCCGAGCCGGCACCGGTGGAAGAGAGGTGGAATCCGAGGAGGAATCCCTCCCCGCCACCGCCGCGGCCGGCGGTGGCGCCGGTGACGCGGGCGAGGTGAGCCACGAGGAGTGGAGGCGATGGGGCACCTCTTCGCCGCTCCCTGCCGCGGTGGACGCCGTCGTCCGCGAGCTGCTCGAGATGGAGGCCGCCGCCGGCGAGAAGATGCGCTTCGGCGGCGTCGGCTCCAAGCTGAAGGTGACGTCATCACCTTGTTTGTTTTACTCAACCACTCGCGGATTTCGGGGGGTTCTGGAAGCTCTTTGAGAGAAATGCAGGAGCCGAACTGGCAGCGCTAATGGTCTGATTTATTATCTGCTATTCGCAGGGTGATTTCAAGGACGTGGAGGACAAGAGCACAGGGCTGTCTATGAGATGCTTGCCGACTCCGACCAGAAGCTGCAGTATTACTCGGCGCGGCAGATTGGTTGGCCGTTTGCTAGGGAGCAGAGGGTACCTGTGCCAGAAGGTAATGTGATTCCCAATCTCTGTTAATTAAGGTAATGTGATACAACAATGCATCATCTGGGGGTTTGATGGTCATAGGACTGAACCTTAATTTGTTGACATTTTACATCTTTGTGCACTTTCTTGACTCCTCTTCCTTTGGAGAGTCTGTCTGAACCATTTACTTCTGAAATTGCAGTGCTGGCTACCAGCTGCAGATTGTATGTGCTCAAATATTGTTCCTTGCAATCTTTGGAGAGGGATGAAATTCTGGTTATATATGCACCCAAAGGTTGTACAGAGAGGGTCAGTGCCATTTTGACTTATGTATCCTCCTTATTGGGTAAAGCATATCTGTTTTTGCGGTACTTTTTGCGCCAAAATAACACCAGGCCAAAAGATTACTCTGGCAAGTAATGGCATCCAAGCTGCACAGCTATGTCTCTTTGGCGATCCAGGTAGCATGAAAGATATCATGTGGGATGCATTTCAGCGTTCAGGTGATCTTAAATATTTGACTTTCTCAATTGTTGGATAATATTGGTTTGAAAGAGCTTGCTAGATCTTGATGTAGTCCATATCGTTTGTGAAAACAATGTATGGCTGCGGGAAATTAGTAGATTGCTTACTGAAGGTGTAGGGTACACACATATATAGGCAAGTAGGTCCTAGGGTTAGACCTTATAGAAGTTAGATCCAACTGACGAAGATCCTTGCCCTAATGGACAATCGATCTACCTAATTACCCTAGCGCACATGGCAGAAGGCCTGTGCGGCCGGCCCAGGAGCCAGCTAATCATAGCCCTAATAGTCTTCTAACAGTGTGGTATTTTGGGTACCTTTCACTTGCTGCCAATTGATCCTTTATAGTGCTGTAAACTTTTTGTTAGGTGTGCAAAGCATTCTTCTGTCACCAAGCTCAAGTGTTATGCTTAATCCTACTTATGATACAGATACATGACCATACTTTTGTATTTGTGATGTTGCTGTTTATGCTCTGATTGCATGGTGCTTGCCAGTGGAATGGGGAGAAGTGATGATTGGTGTTGATGATATCAGTTCTAGTGGCATTGGCACTATAGTGATCCAGAAATTAGTTTTAGTTTAAGAGGTCAACAGGACAATAGCTACAAATCACCGTGTTCGGTATATCTTGAGCCTCTGTTGAATTATTGCATTTAGTGAGTTTGATAGAGTATAGATTTCATATGGCTATTTTTCCATCTTTGTATGATGCACGTATATATATTAAGATTTTGGATTTCGAAAAGAATTACTAGTTTGGACTTTAGAGGTTCTCTTGTTGATGTATATTGGTGTATATAGCACATGTAGGTGTTGGCCCATCTAGAGGCCCATGTACTTGTATTATATACCCACCCTTCTAGGGTTGGAGGAATATACAACAATCTTCCTCTAGCATGGTATCAGGCTAGGTTCCCTTCCTTCCCCACCCTCTCCTGCCCGCCAGCGCCGCTGTCGGCCATGGCACGGCCGGCCGCCGCCGCCGGGGCTTCCCCTCTCTCTTCTCCTCCCCGCCTCCTACCCTTGCAGCCCCTTGGCGCCACCGACGCCTGGGACGTCGCGGTGTCCGCCCGCCGCCCCCTGGCGCTACACGAGCTGGCGCGCCTCCAACCCCTGCCACCCCCTGGCGCGCTGCCGCTGATTGCCTGGGCCGCCGTGGCGTTGCCTCGCGCCACTGGCACTACAGGAGCTGGCGCGGGGGCTTCGCCCATCCCCGCCACGTCGGGGCGGGATACCGCCACGGGCGGCCTCTTCCCTCCTCCTTCCTCCTTCAGGACCGCCGCGGGGCGGGATCCCGGCGCGGCACGCCTCCCTTCTCCACGGCTAGCGCGCGACGGAGCTCTGGGCACCCTGGCCGTCGCCCTTGCTCCGGGCACTGGCACCGTTTTCCCCCAGGTAGGCGCGGGCACGCCCTTCCATTCGTCCTCGGCCCGCGGCGTCGAGAGCTTCTGGGCACCCTTGCTGTCGCCCCTGCTCTGACTCTGGCGCCGATTTTCCCAACGCAGGGGCGTCGCATTTGCAGGGGCGTCACCCTCCCCTGCAGCCTGGGCCTGGGCCGATTTTCCCCAGCGCAGGGGCGTCGCCTGCATGGGCGCCGTCTCCCCTGCAGCTGGGTCTGGGCCGGGCCTGGCTCAGCTGGGCCGGAGCCTTCCCTCGGGCCAGGGCCAGGGCCCACCGCCCGTGCTTCCCGCCACTAGATTCACGACGGTCACCGCTCAGGCCGCCCTCGCTGCTGCCCTTCTTGTGGCGAAGACCGAGGCCGCGACGGCTCAGGAGCGTATCCGCACCGCTGCCCTCCTGCAGACCTGGCTTCCCTGTCAGCGGCCCCTCCCTCCTGTCCTGCTGGTCTGGGACGGCGTCGCCCTAGACGAGGTCACGCCCGGCTCATCCTCTTCGTCCACCTCCACCGCGCTCGTATCTCCGCCACCACCTTCCCCTGCCCCGCCTGCCACCTCACCTTCTTCCCCCGGGCCGAGCGGGGGTGGAGGAGCCTGTGGCGGGCACCGTCGTCGTGCGAGGCATGGTGGTGGCTCCGGTGGAGCGCCGGCTTCGGCTCCTCCGTCTGCTCTTGGAGGTGCACCCTGGCCATCCTTCACCAGCCTATGGCCAGGGCCCATCTCGATGGGGCCGTTCCAGGCTCAGGGGACGGGGCCTCACCTTCCGGTCCAGCCCGCGGCCATGTTCGCCGGCCCTGTCGCTCCGTGCCTGACGACCTGGACGCCACTTGCTCCGTCCTGCCAGCCTTTGACCTGGCATGGCTTGTGGGACACAGCTACGCCGGCACAGTCCTTCAGCCCCACGGGCTGACACCGCAGGTCAGCGCCGTCGAGTGGATTGCCGACTCGGGCGCTTCGTTCCACACCACGCCGGACGCCGGTATCCTTTCTTCTGTCCACCCACCACACTCGTCCTATCCCTCTTCTATCATGGTCGGGAACGAGTCTTGCTTCCTGTCACCTCTGTGGGCACTACACCTGGTTCTTTCCGTCTTCCTAATGTTCTTGTTGCCCCACAGATGGTTCATAATCTTCTCTCTATTCGCCAGTTCACCGCTGACAATTCTTGTTCCGTTGAGTTTGACTTCTTTGGTCTCATGGTGAAGGACTTGGCTTCCCGACGTCCACTTCTCCGGTGTGACAGCACGGGGCCCCTTTACACCTCCGCCTTCCTACTTCCGCTACTTCCCCTTCCACCGCCACTCTGCCAGTTGCTTTCGCCACGACTCCCTCTTCCACCACTTGGCACCGTCGGCTCGGCCATCCCGGCCGCGACGCTTTGGCTCGGCTCAGCCAGAGTGCTGGTGTTCCTTGTACTAGGACCCCTGATGAGCACCTCTGCCATGCGTGCCAGTTGGGTCGTCATGTTAGACTTTCTTTTTCTTCTTCTCCTTTTTCTTCTTCTTCGCTTGCGAGCCATGCCTTTGACCTTATCCACTGTGATCTCCTGTACTCAGCATTTCTGGCTTTAAGTACTATCTTGTGGTAGTTGATGATTTCTCCCATTACTCTTGAACTTTTCCTTTGTGTGCTAAGTCTGACACTTTTCCTACCCTCCTTCACTTCTTTGCCTTGGTGTCCACGCAGTTCGGCCTCATTGTCAAGGCAGTCCAGTGTGACAATGGTCGTGAGTTCGACAACCACACCTCTCGTGACTTCTTTCTCTCTCGGGGTGTTCAGCTCCGCATGTCTTGTCCGTATACCTCTCCTCAGAACGGCAAGGCTGAGCGGATGATTCGCACCATGAACGATGTCGTGCGCACGGTTCTCCTCCAGGCCTCCCTCCCTCCCCGTTTCTGGGCTGAGGGACTTCAGACTGCCACGTATCTGCTTAACCGTCTTTCGTCCACAGCTTCTCCTGCTCCCACCCCTCACCACGCCCTCTTTGGCACCCCTCGCCGTTATGACCATCTTCGAGTCTTCGGGTGTGCGTGCTATCCTAACATCTCTGCCACCGCTCCGCATAAGCTGGCTCCTCGGTCGACTCGTTGTGTGTTTCTTGGGTACTCCCCTGACCATAAGGGGTACCGCTGTTTCGACCTCACTTCTCGCCGAGTTCTCATCTCCCGACACGTTGTGTTTGACGAGTCGGATTTCCCCTACTCCACTTCCCCTACCCGACTCCTGACCCGGAGTTGGACTCCATGTTTCTGACTGACCCGGTGGTCCAGCCACCTGTTTCTGTGTTTCCTTTCCCGACAGGTTCTCACGCGCCCTCTCCCGCGCCACGCGCGGGCGCGGGCCCCTCCACCACGCCCCAGCGCCACGCGCGGCCCCGGCGTCCTTTCCCGCGCCCTGCGCAGCCCCGGTGCCCTCCCCTACGCCCCGCCTGGCGCCGCTGCCCGTGCCAGCGCCACGCGCGGCCCCGACGTCCTCTCCCGCGCCCTCCGTGGCCCTGGTGCCCTGGCGCGGGCGTGGGGCCCTCCACCACGCCCCGCCTAGCACCACTGCCTGTGCCAGCGCCACGCGCGGCCCCGGCGTCCTTTCCCGCGCCCTGCGCAGCCCCGGTGCCCTCCCCTACGCCCCGCCTGGTGCCGCTGCCCGTGCTAGCGCCACGCGCGGCCCCAAAGTCCTCTCCCGCGCCCTCCGTGGCCCCGGTGCCCTCCCTTACACCCCGCCTGGCGCCGCTGCCCGTGCCAGCGTCACGCGCGGCCCCGGCGCCCTCTCCCGCGCCACGCGCGGCCACGGTACCCAACGCTGCGCCCCGCCTGGCGCCGCTGCCCGTGCCAGCGCCACGCGCGGCCCCGGCGTCTCCTCCCGGGCCACGCGCGGCCCTTCCTGCGCGCTTTGCGCAACCCGTTCGGGTCTACCACCACCGGTCGGTGCCGGCACAGCAGCTGTCGCCCCGGTCTCCGTCCCCACCACCACCTCCGCCGGTGCCGTCTTCCACGCCTCTTCCACCGGACCCGCCGGCCTCTGCACGGGCCCTCGCTCGTCTGGATCCGGTGGCCTACCACCCGCCTGTCCTCCATCGGGATCCTGGTCACACTCATCCCATGGTGACACGGCGGGCGGCGGGCGTTCTTCGACCTGCGGCTCTATCCGCCTCCGGAGTAGAGCCGGGGATCTCTCCGGTACCCTACTCTGTCCGTGAGGCTCTCGCCGACCCTCACTGGCGACAGGCGATGGAGGAGTACGCAGCTCTTCTTGCCAACCAGACGTGGGACCTCATGCCACGTCCGTCTGGTTGCAATGTGGTCACCGGCAAGTGGATTTGGACTCACAAGCATCGGGCTGATGGTTCATTGGATTGATACAAGGCTCGCTGGGTTCTCCGAGGTTTCACACAGCGGCCTGGTGTGGATTATGATGAGACTTTCAGTCCGGTGGTGAAGCCTGCGACAGTGCGCACAGTGCTCTCGATTGCTCTTTCTCAGTCTTGGCCAATCCACCAGCTGGATGTGAAGAATGCATTTCTCCATGGCACCTTGCAGAGACAGTCTATTGCAGCCAGGTTTCTGGATTCCAGTCGCCCGGATCTTGTTTGTCGCCTCAACAAGTCTCTCTATGGTCTGAAGTAGGCTCCTCGTGCTTGGTACTCTCGCTTCACCTCCTTTGTGGTCTCGTTGGCTTTCACTGAGTGCAAGTCCGACACTTCTCTGTTCGTCTACCGGCATGGCTCTGAGACTGCATATTTGCTGTTGTATGTTGATGACATCATTCTCACATTCTGATTACTTCCAGTCAGGCACTACTTCAGCGCATCATCCAGTCATTGTAGCAGGAGTTTGCCATGAAGGATCTGGGTCAGCTTCACCACTTCTTGGGTGTTACAGTTGAGCCTCGTCCCTCTGGCCTGTTCCTTCACCAGCGCCAGTATGCACTCGAGATTCTGGAGCGAGCCGGGATGACTCACTGCAAGCCTTGGTCCGCTCTGGTCGACACTCAGGCCAAGCTTCCAGCTGCTGAGGGTGCTCCTGTTGCTGACCCGACTGGTTACCAGCGTATCGCTGGTGCGTTGTTGTATCTCACCTTCACCAGGCCGGACATCACATATGCAGTTCAGCAGGTTTGCCTCCACATGCATGACCCTCGGGGGCCCCACCTCGCCGCTATGAAGCGGCTCCTGCGCTACCTCCGTGGCGCTGTTGACTACGGCCTTGCTCTTCACCGGTCTCCCACCACTGAGCTTGTCGTCTGCACTGATGCTGACTGGGCTGGCTGTCCTGACACACGTCACTCTACTTCCGGGCACGCCGTCTTCCTCGGCGGCAACCTGGTCTCCTGGTCGTCCAAGCGACAGCCGGTTGTCTCCCGCTCCAGTGCCGAGGCGGAGTACCGGGCTGTTGCTAACGGTGTTGCGGAGGCGTCTTGGTTGCGACAGCTCTTGGCGGTGCTCCACAGCCCGCTCGCCAAGAGCACCGTGTTGCCATTGGCCAGGTTCGGGTTCTCTATGTCCCGACGACTTCACAGTTGGCGGACATCTTCACCAAGGGCCTCCCCTCTTCGACATTCTCCGAGTTCCGCTCCAGTCTCAACATCGTTGGTGGCTAGTTGAGACTGCGGGGGAGTGTGTGTGTATGTTTTCTTTCTTGTCCAGTCTTTTACTCCGCTGCGCCGGTAGTACAGACTGCGGGGGAGTGTTGATGTATATTGGTGTATATAGCCCATGTAGGTGTTGGCCCATCTAGAGGCCCATGTACTTGTATTATATACCCACCCTTCTAGGGTTTGGAGGAATATACGGCAATCTTTCCTGTAGCAGTTCTCTTGTGCTACTTTGATAGCACTTAGTCACTTAAATTAACTTCATTTTCAGAAGTTGCATTAGTAGTGTTGAGCAATATGTCCTAATTTAAAGACTAATGCCAATATATTTACTCATCGATCTTTCTTCCTAACACATATTGTACATATGAATATTTATGTTTAGCTAAACTGCTTCCAAGGCTGCTTACTGCAGAGAGGTGCAATTGTTGACCTATGAAATGGAAATATCATAGTTTTATGGAAGCATAAAATAAGATAATAATTTGTGATACCGATCGTAGTTTAAATGAGTGTGTTCCTTGTCAAACCTCTTTTTTCACGGCGTGTTAACATGTTTACAAGAAATGGAGCCTGTACCGTCCATGTTTACTGACATCCAGGACTTTATGGTCGAAATTCTGTGCACAGTTGGGTTTTCTTTTGTGTTCGCATTTGGTTCTTTCGATTTTGACCAGTGTGAACGGTTCTACTGACGCATTGGGTGCTTGACCTGGATCTAACAGCATTCAATTGCATCCTTTGATGTATTGATTACTACAAATGAAATGCTGAGTGGACCACATTTACTGTTCCACAATCTGCAGAAGATTGCTGCATTAATCAATCATTTAGTATGCCCATATACCGAGTCATATTTTTATCTTTAACTAGGACATGTGCTTTTCATTGTTAAATATCCCAGTTTCCATTCTGATGTGGTGTTCCTCCAGGGAAGGGGAAAATCTCATTTCTGTATCCAAACAAGAGTACCATTCCCAAGTCTGTCAAAGACCTCAAATTCGATGGTTTGTCCTTGACTTCTGACATTCATGAGATGGTATGCATTACATTCTTGAAGCTGGCATTCTATGATTTGTACCGTAGCACAGAGCATGGTAAATAAACAATGCTCCGTCCTTATATACATACATTCCATGTGATTTTTTTTTTCACAAGCACCTTTTATTCATCATTATGTTAAGTATCGAGTAATTCAGTCTGTTGAGTGTGTTTTGGTTTGGAACTGGCACATTATACCAACTTTCAACAGTTTAATATGTGGTGATGATTTAACTTCTGCAATGCAGAGTTCACATGAGGAACCTTTCAACTTTGTTTTACTTGATGGTACCTGGAGTAATTCTGCTGCACTGTACAGAAGGTTGAAGGTACAGTTCAACGCATTTCTCATCTGACACATGCATTCCATTATTAGGTTGCCTAGACTACCAGTAAACACAACAGTGACATGTTTTTTTACTGCTGGTTGGTGTCTCCGACATGTCAATTACACTGACCGGCTGGTCTCACCTGTCGAATTCCTTCACATTTAACCAAATTAATGGATGTGTGCTTTGTTAAATATTTGTCTAAGACTCCAAGGTACCTATAGCTTCGTGTACTTCGACTTGAAAGGTGTAGTTTCTTGACTATATTATGCCAACTACTTTAATTCATACCAGAATGGCGGTGTGGTAATCTTGTAGGTTTCATATCTAAAGTTTTACTTAAAATCATTTACCTTTAGATTGTATAAGTTCTTAGATGATTCCTGATTAGATGCTACAAATCTGTACTTCCAAATCCTCAACCAAAGACCATTCACAAAAACCTGAGAGCAGACTACAGATGGATTGATGCAAATCTAAAATTTGAACTTGGAATCCCCATGTGAGATACAAGCCATATGAACAAACATGTATTATTTTATGCAGGAGAGATGGACGGCAATATGGGGAGATGAAGGTATTCCCTGTATCTCACTATCTACGCTTAGTGCCTCAGTGATGCATAAACTGCGGTGAGCAAAAATGTTTTACTTGTTCTTAATTTGCTCCATTCACGGTTACCGTTCTTATCATTAAATGCTTATTTAAGGATGTTATTCCTTTTCACATGAACAGACCACAGCCAGCATGGGATCGAACCTGCACTGCGGCAGCTGCAGCTGGACTCCTCTGGGAGTTGAATTTACGGCCTGAGCTCAGCATGTTTGAGTTTGAAAAGCAAGCTGAGGCAGTGGAGTGCTCGTTAGATATCTTGCTGGATGCTCTCACCACCAGACGTGTTCGTCTGGGCCGATCGATAACCCGAAAACAGAGACATAATAGGAACTGCATATAGGGAATGAAGCTCACAGTAGCATAGGAAAGATATGACTTGAAGTGGAAGGCTGAGGGCTCGCTTGATTTTACGCCCATGCCTGCCGACCAAAATTTTGATTGTTAGCTGTGATTGCTCCACTTGTTTGGATAGACACCAACCGTTGGCGTGCTCACACACGCTCTTGCCCTAGTGTTTTGAACCGATTCCCTCTATGTCCCTAGAAAATATAACTCATCCATTATATGTCATGATCCCCTCAATGTCATTGGTTTAATTTTTCATCCCTTCTGTGTCATTGTCGTCACAAGGCACTAACAGATCCGTTAAAGTGACGGTTGAAAACACGATTAACGCCCATGTGGCCTCTTATCCCTTGCACTCTGCTGTTTTTAATATTTTTATTAATGGTATAAGGGGTGAGTTTAATTTTTGAATTGCATAGAGGGAATTCTCTCTAGTGTTTTCTGCGTCAGCAAGGGCAAAACGGCTGCCGCCTGCCGCCGATTCCTCCACCAGATATTTGGCAAGTGAACGGTTTGGCAGGGCGGGCGTGGGCACCAAACCAAACACACACCCCCAGTTCATTCTTTTTCGTAAGAATCGAAGGGCTGATGAACTAGCCATATTTTTTCCCTTTATTTTTTGGGTCGCTAATTCTTCGGTGCTGTATAGTTTTTTATAATGACAATTGAGATGTTGCTGCTAAGCATGATGGAGAATTTTTTTTGAAACGAACTTATACAGAAACCAGATATGCATGCCTGTATAAGTTCTGAGATGTTGACTGAAAGGTTGCCTGTACGGTACTGAAAGTTGTATTCCTCTTTGGTTTGTCATACGTGTTACCAAGTAGAGTTGAATACTGCTAGAAGCGATTCAATAGCTTTCAGATCGAAGTTAATAAGTGAAAAGCTCCTAAAATTTAGGAGAATAGCTTAACTAAACATCCTCGGCGAGCTAGAGCTTTGATAAAGAGAGCCTAAAATACTAGTATACTTTTGCTTTCTAATTGAGTGGTTTATGTAGCATTTCATTGTTGACGAATAGTTCAACAATGAGGCAGAGGAAACACATTGGCATGCATCAAAAGAAAAAATGTTCCTGCAAAACAAAGCTCACTTCATTCCCTGAAAAAACACATGGCACTTCAGAAACAAAGACCCAATATCATGGTTTCCCTCCACAATTCCCGTGGGCCGTGGCAATATCATGGTTTCCCTATTATCAATGATCCAGTGACGAGGAATATAAAGAAAAAGAAATGATAATCTTGCTAGATTCAACAATACCCAGATTTGATGTGTAAACAATTCAATAACTTTCAATCATGCAATAGTGGAAACACAGAAATCATTGTGGTAACCCACTTTTTGCCTCACAGGGCTTAAGGAACAAAAACTATACATGCAACATCGCACTGCAATTATCTGAGCACATGGATAAACAGAGCAGCTTAATATCTAGAGCTACACTCTTTTCCTTTTCTTCTAATACATGTCTTTATATCTACAATTACAGTAACATTACATGGTATAGCTATAAGCAAGAACAAAAATCACCAGCGGCGCTTGCTTAGGCGCCACGAGTTTGGCTCACTGTGTCTATCATACAGGGGTTCAATCCTCTCTTGGCGCTTCCGCTTACTCATCTTCGTTGGGTCCACCGATTTGTAGAACCTTGGTGCCAACTCTACTAGCCATCTCGGGTCAACGGCTGTGACCTCCCTCATATACTCCTTTGTTGTCATGACGATTTCATGGTAGATCACCCACTGCGGCTGCTGGTGAAAGAGGGCACTGCTTGGGTGGATATACACCTGCTGATGATCAGCAAGGGTTCGGTATCCTCCACTGGGATCCTTCCTTGCAGCGTGGAAGAAGAATCCAGCGGCAAGGGCTTTCCCTATCTTGGTGGGATTGTTCCCGGCCGAGACAACATCAAGCTTATACTTATCCATGATCTCGAGAAGCTGTTTTCTCACGTCCTGTGCCCTCCTCAGTGAGTTTACCTGGATAAAATTCTCAAAGCACCATGGTCCTGAAAACCCCTTTGCCTTCCATGCCTCATACACAGTGAGTAGGGTGAGATGATCACCTTCTGGCTGGAAGAAGTTTGATCTCTTCCGATCTGCCTGAGCTTGCTTCTCTCTTGGCCGATGGAATATGTTCCCAGTCTGTATCATTGCAATGATCGTCAGTATTTCATCACTGCATCCAAGGTCTACACTAGCAAGGAGCATCTTTGAAAGAGGTGGTTCCTGTGGAAATTCGGCCATCTTTCTCCCTAGCCTGGTAAGAAGACCCTCTTCGTCCAAGGCGCCAAGACTGTACAGTTTTTCCATAGCCGATACGAGTGCTTGAGATGCTGGTGGGTCCATGAAGTCAAATGTCAACAGGTCATTAATTCCCATTGCCTTCATGTTAAGAACCGTCCACCCCAAGTTGGCCCTCTGGATTTCCGGAGTTGTTGTCGGGGCCATTTCATTGCGATATGCACTCTCAGTGTATAGACGGTAACACTTGCCTGGGCCTGTTCGTCCAGCACGCCCTGCTCTTTGCTTAGCTGATGCCTGAGAGATCGGAGTGATAACCAGTGCATCCAGCCCTAGTTTTGGGTTATAGACATTAAGCTTTGCAAAGCCTGGGTCAACAACATAGTAAATCCCATCTATAGTAATAGACGCTTCCGCAATGTTGGTGGCCACGACCACCTTCCTCTTACCAGGAGGAGCAGGTTCAAAGATCTTTGACTGAGCTTCAGTAGGAAGAGCACTGTACACAGGACAAATAATCAGCTCTGGTATGTCCCCACCAAATGCCTTCATCCTCTCATGGAGACGCTCACAAGCATGTTCAATCTCTTCTTGCCCAGTCAGGAACAAGAGGATATCTCCTTCGGGTTCAGACAAATGAATCTGCAATACCGTGATCAGTGCGGCATCCATGTAGTCACTCTCTGGCTGTTTTGCATACAGTATCTCAACAGGGAAAGTTCTTCCAGGAATTGTGAAAATATTGCAATAAAAAAAATAGCCAGAGAACTTCTCAGCATCAAGAGTGGCCGAAGTAACTATTAATTTGAGGTCACTTCTCCGCCTAATTAGCTGCTTTAGCAAGCCGAATAGAATGTCTGTGTATATAGTTCTCTCATGTGCCTCATCAAGCATAACCACTGAATAAGACGACAAATCTCCGTCCACCAGAATTTCTCGTAGGAGCATACCGTCTGTCATATACTTGATGACAGTTTCCGGTCCAGTGCGGTCATCAAAGCGAATAGAGTAACCTACTTCTTCACCTAATCGGCAGCCAAACTCCTCTGCTACACGCTTTGCAACTGACTCTGCAGCAACCCTGCGAGGCTGGGTACACGCAATTTTACCTACTGTAGTATACCCTGCCTCAGCAAGGTATTGTGTAACCTGGGTTGTTTTCCCTGAGCCAGTCTCACCGATAACCACCAAAACTTGGTTGTCATGAACAGCATTAATCAGCTCCTTCTTGAGTCTGAATATCGGAAGGCTCTCTCTTTGCTCCTGAATTGAAAGCCTCGACCTTTGGCCATATGTTCCAGCCTTCCCATATGCCACCTTCCATTCTGGCACACTCTGTGCTATTAGTCCCGTGCCCATTAGCTCCTGCATCAGAAACCTTGCACCTGACATGGGGTCCTCCCATGACCGATTGAGGTCTTTGGGTATTGCATCAACCATTCCTCTTTGCTCCTGGGTGCGGATATCACGCCTCTCCTTAACAAGTGCAGACTGTAGGGCCGCTGCACGGCTCATCGACCCCTCAGGATTCTTGGAAATCCTCACTGGAGACAAGTCAGCCATGGAGCTCCCCTTTCCCTGCAAGAATGCAGGCTCATCCTCATTGAGCTCGATCTCCAGCTCCTCCTCTGGTTCCTCCTGGTAAAGCACCGCATCGTCATCCTCATCAATTCCATTGCAGTCCTTGGCATCCAACACCCCCGACGCAATCAGCTGCTTCATCTCCCACCTCTCTGGCGAGCTCATCCGCCTAGTTGGCCGGCGTGGGGCAGGGCCAGCCTCATCCTCATCTGGAACGAATATCCCCGAAACCCCCTTCCTCTTCCCGGCGGCTCTGCCGCAATCAGCCAATGGATTGGACCTCGGCGCATCATCCTCCCCGGAACGCCGAAGGAGCGGGAGGAGATCCCTCCCCGAATCTTGATCGACATCCCGCATCGACAGGCCCAGCTTGCTGCCGTCCACCGAGACGACCTTGACGAACACCTCCTGGCCGCGCGTGACGGATGCGCGGCGGCCGGGCATCTGGGAGACGTGCACGAGCCCCTCGCAGCCACGCGCACCGTCGAGGCGGATGAAGCACCCGGCGTCCGCCACGCGGGTGACCCTCCCACGGCGCACCTGGTACAGCTCCGGCTCCCCGTCGCTCTCCGCCTCCTTGCCCCCGCGTGCCCCCGTACCGGTGACACGAGGGGTGGGGTTCGTGGCGGCGAGCGCCGCGGCGGGGGCGGGGGCGTGGTCGGGGATGGCGGTGATGACGGCGTGGAGGGAGCGGACGAGGTAGTCCGGGATCTCGGCGCCGTGGTCCCCGAGCGCGGCGGCGAAGTCGGCGGCGGAGGCGGAGGCGCGACCGAGGTCGACGACGAACTCGGCGAGGACGCGGTCGGCGACGCCCAGGTGGGCCTCGAGCTCCGAGCAGACCTTGGAGACGAGCGAGAGCTGCGTGAGCCGTCGCATCCCCTCGCTCACCGCGCCGGTGCCGGCGGCCGCCGCCATGGCGGCGGGGTGTGGCCGGGTCCGGTCGGTCGGGGTGCGCGCCGGCGTCGTGTCGAACAACGGGAGTGGAGATGGGACGAAACGAAACGGAACGGAACGGTGAGAGGAAGGCGGTAAGGGGCGTCAAGGCCACGAGGGCGGCGGCGGCCACAGATATGAGAGGATCCGTGCGGCGCATGGGCGTCCGACTCGGGCGGCCAGCGAAAGAGGCTCGAATCCGCGGCCGGGTCGGTTTCTCGAGTCGGTTACGGAGAGCTTCCTGGATCGGCAAGCACTTTGCAGGTTCCGGTTCATTTTTCAACGCCAAATGGGTTTTCCAACTTCAGATTTCCACACCATCCTGTGGGACCGGTTAGGGAACAGGGATGGGAACGGAGAGATATTTAGACGCAAACTGCGAATAAACCTTCGATTCAAGCCTAAATGAACCGTTCCCACTTCATTTTTTATGCGCGTTAGCGTTAGCTATATGTCCAGGATGGTGTGGAAATCTGAAGTTAGCGTTAACAGGGATGGGAACAGGGATGGGAACTCCATATGACCAAGAACTCCCTGTTAACGCTAACGAAGTAGGATTGAAAACTCTTCGTATCAATCTTAATGAAAAAGGTTGAGGCTGTAAAACCTCACCGGTCGAGTTTTTTTATCAATATTAATAATTTAATAAAAGAAATAATACGTGGTAACTGATGGTATCAATCTATACATAAAAGATTATGTGTGTGTCGTTTATTGGTGAAGAAGGTAGTAGGACTATTTTATTTTTACTTCATTTATGTATAAAAAATGGTTTTATGGACATGTATGCATGGACGAAATGATGGAATTTGTTATTACCATTTGTTTTTTGAAGGACATCCGGCTTTTACACAGTAACCGACGGTATCAGTCTAGCTCTAGACATAAAAAGATCACGCGTCTTTGTTTATTACCGGTGAAGAATGTAGTAGGAGGGTAGCACCCATTTTACATATAGCTAACGCTAACGTGCATAAAATAGTCACGTAGACATGCATAGCAATACGAGTTTATTAATCAATCGTCTATACATAGACGAGGAAAGAAGCGGAAAGAGAAGACAAAACAAGTCAAGACAAAAAGGACCACACTAGATTATGTAGTTACCCTTGACCGGTCTTGCTGCAAACCTCATCGTCAGAGTTTCCTCGGAGTCAGGATCACAAAGAGAAACGTCCCGCACAGCAATAGTCGTTCGTTCCTTCTCTCTTCCGATTCCAATTCTACGGTCTCGGTCAATCAACCGTGCGGTAGATCGTCCACATCGATGGAGCCTTCCCACATAACTTTCGCAGATGCAACGCTGTGGTGATTAGCCCAAGCCGCAAGCCACGCATTACTCCTCCTCCTCCTCAACATCATTATTATCAGCAGCAGTATTTTTTTAAATGTCTATTTTTTTGTGACTGCTGCCTGAAGTCATCACTTTTTTTTTTTTGCGGGTAAAGCCATTACTTTTCAAAGTGCAAGGTGCAGGTACGTGACCACTGACCAGTGACCACAGTCGTTTTTGCTTAGTCAGAGGGCGTGATCGGCAATTGCAATTCATTCTTGAGATCATGGGGAACAATGTTATGGCCCAAGCAAAGAAAAAAGGACTATTTGTCGGTGTTCTACCGTCAATCCTACCGAGGGGTATCCCGAGGTAGTAGAGTTTCAGGTGGGTTTCGTCGAGATCAGGAACGCAAAGGCTAAGAGGCTCAGGATTTTAGACAGGTTCGGGCCGCTTAGATGGCGTAATACCCTACGTCCTGTATGGTGGTTTGTATTGATGAGATCGTAATCTTTTGGAGGGGTCCCTGCCCAGCCTTATATACACGGAGGGCAGGGTTACAAGGTCGGTTCCGAGTAGAATCCTAACCAAATACAACTCGTGGAGTGCCTTGCACTCCAATCCGAGTAGTTTACATGCCATACGAGTGGTTTCCATGTCATGGGACTGGTTTCCATAACGAGGAGAGTCCTTGCAGTACTCTACTCGCAGTCTCCACGCTTGGTACGACTCCTTCTTGAGATTATCCGTGCGTCCCTGTGGGCCCATGGTCGTACCTCCGACGCTACTGTCCCCCGATATCTGAGTCCCCCGATATCTGAAAAACAGCTTGTTCTCGATTGCAGGCGACGAGTGAGCAAATTCTACGGTGTAAAGAGTTTTTACAACCATGTAAAATCCTACAGCAGCAGTGTGCAACGACTCGTCAACTTCAACTCCACAAGGATCAGGCTTTATCGAGAAATTTCATTTTGCTTCCTCAATAATAATTTCAAGGATCAGATAGAAATGGTTACGATGCCATCTATTATCTATTATACTATCGAACGACGAAATTTTCGTTTCGTCCGTCGTCTTTTTGTTTCGTCCGTCGTCTTTTATATCCTACACCGTCGGATTTTATGATGATCGAACGCTCTATATTAATCTAAAGAATCCATGTTGACTACATCTCACCTTTGAGCCTACGCCATCGGATTTTATATGATGATCGAACGCTCTAGATTAATATGAAGAGTCCATGTAGACTATATCTCAAAATTAATAATTTTTTTAAAACACGTGCCTGCGGCACGTGCCCTTCTGCTAGTCTTAATAGAGCAGAACAAAAGGAGCCACCACGTTCGCCGAGAGGGCCTAAAAAATTCCACGTTAATCTAAAAAAAGGAACCTCCACCGTTAGATTTTATGAAGATCTAACGGTCTAGAGTATCTCAAAGAGTCTATATTAAATAAAAGGTCTGAATTAATTCAAATAGCCCCTTACAAATAGAGGACTAACTATAACTGGATTGTTTTGATGGTTAAAAAAATAAATATCACGCAAGGAATCTAATTCCATCGAGTAAAAAGGGGCTCCAATAATATTTTTCTTGGAACAAAAACGGCTCTAATAATAAACGATTTCAATGGTATTTTTCTCATAATATGAATGTGACTTTGGATATATGGAAATCATGCCATCGAGCAAAAGGGCCTCCAATAATATTTCTTTTGGAACATGTACATTGACGTGCCATCGAGCAAAAAGGCTCGAATGATATTTTCTTGGAACATGAACAGGACTCTAACTTTGCATCTTTTATTTAAATATACACATGCCTATCAAAAGTTGCACAACAATTGCTATTCCGCCGCCACACGTGGTGTCAACAGCTTGAGAAACAGTACAATGGAAATCCGAGCGGGCATATTGATGGGTTGATGAAGCGGTAGAAGAAGTGATGAGGACATCACCGGTACATCTACACCAGCAGCACCTTCACCCCAAGCACCACCTTCAGGGCCGATCACTCGGGCTCGTGCAAGAGAGTTGAACTACGTCATGGTGCTAAAGAATGAATGATATGTGGCTGGATTCGGACCGCGCACGAATGTCAACTTGTGACGGCCGCCACGACTTCATCCGGACTCCGTTTTGGGCGATCAAGTACTTGATGGAAAGGTTATCAAGTCTACTTTCATATGGATCCGGACTCACCATCATATCTTCACCGAGGCGGCCGCAATCGTCATTTTGAGTCGAACTGTTTTCTGTCCAAGGTGCTGCGCCACCTTATTTTGGCCCAATGGGCCGTGTATCGAGTTGGGTCCATTAGGGACGCGTCCTAGGGTTGTAGCACGACCCCAAGTCCCTTGTGGCCGTGCTATTAAACCCTATAGCCGTCATTAGCATCCTCGAGTTTTGTTTTACATCTAGCTTTAGCTACACCGAACACGCACAAATACGTGCTGTCCTCGTGTGATTCAGAACTCCACCTTCGAGTGATATTAAGATTGCTCGCCTTCTTTTTCTTGTTCGTTCTTTGATTGCGTACAGGAAGTTCTGATCTTGATTGCAACAGGGTCGGTAACCACAGGGAGTTGGTTCAGCGACTGCATTGGCGCTTCGGGTTCGCTCGTCGTAGTCGGATCGTGAGGGTCGACTTCCACCAAATCAAAATTATCCTCCACTCACCGAAAGATCGGGCACTCCAGCTCTATCAAGTGGTATCAGCTTTCCAGGTTGATCGGTGAGTTTTTATCGAGTGTTGTTCCATTACCTACAGTCCACAAAAACCCCAAAAAAAATTCAGGTTAGACCATTGTCCCAAAACCTTTCTTCGCCTTGCACTTTCTTTCAATAATTTGCGTTGTTGAATTTGTGTGCTTCGCGTTAATTTGTTGCTGGTCACTTTGTGCTTCCGCCGCTTTCCATCTCCACCGCCGCCGCCGCCGCCGCTGTCCTACCTCGCCACCAGCACCACCGCCGCCGCAATCATCATCACCACCAGCGCCGTTACCCCCTCCAACCGAACCCTACTCGGTTTCGTTTTCCTTTCCCAAGCCGCACTCCACGCGCCGCCGATCCAACCGAACCCTACTCGGTTTCGTGTTTCTGTTTGACGAAAGAGAAAAAAAAGGAAAGAAAAAAAGAAAGGAAAGAAAAAAAGGAAAGTTCTGAGAAGAAGGACACAGGAAAGAATTAAAAAAAAGAAGGAAAGAGCAGTTCGTTTTTGGAAAGTTCGGTTTTTCGTTTGGCAGTTTTGTGTCGTTACGAACACCCATTTTGTAACGGCCATAACTTTTCGCTCGGATCTCCGATTTCAGCGTTCTTTTTTTTTCCGGAAACCTTACGAAATTTCCTATACAGGGCACCCCGCGTAGCGCCAGGTGAAGCCGGTTTCGAGCCAAAAACGCCGTTTACACAGCGTAACGCGGCCCGAGAGATTTTCCGTTTCTGCAGCCCACTTCCTTGTTGCCTTCCCTTGATCCATCGCGGGTGGCACTTGTTACCAGCAGCTTTGTTACGTGTTTAGCACTATTATTCAGCTTTGCATTTATTGTTTGATTGTGCTAATCCTTGACTCGAGTGCAGCCTACCCAGAACTACACATATTCCTACGACGAGCAGACTTTTGTTTCTCCAGGCAATCGCTGCTCCAATCTTTCACAGGTGTCACTTGTTGTCTGCGATCGCCCCTGTTGCTTGGTAAGAACGGATAAGAACTTGATCGCAGCATCTTTGTGAGCTTTCCACCCACACCTTTGTTGTCGTAGGATCTGTTTTTCTTGTGTTTGCGCTAACCATGTCAGGAGACGACGACAAGATGGACTCCAAGCTGCAAGGCATGCGAGCAGACCTTGATGGACTTAAAGACGACATAAAGACGCTGCACGAGAAGGTTGATTCCGCGCTCTCTTCATCCAATGAGCGTCTCGACCAGCAGGACCTTACTCAGACAGCCGCCAAGTGTACATTTGACACCTTGACGGCCCGGCTTGATGCGATGAGCACGACGCTCATGACGATGAA
This sequence comes from Urochloa ruziziensis, assembly GCA_015476505.1. Taxonomy (NCBI): domain Eukaryota; kingdom Viridiplantae; phylum Streptophyta; class Magnoliopsida; order Poales; family Poaceae; genus Urochloa; species Urochloa ruziziensis. Next base: position 3,101,253 of record CM027126.1, on the reverse strand, counting down.
CGCGACGCTCACGGACTTGCAGAAGGGCTATGGTGGTGACACGGAATATGAGGATGGAGGCCGTCAACCTCGTGCCCGCCGTGTGGTACGTAATCCGGTTAATGATTCATTTGCGAAGATTAAATTTAAGATTCCTACTTTTAATGGCAAGTATGATCCTGCTGCATATCTTGATTGGGAGTTAGAGGTAGAACAAAAATTTTCATGTCATGATATCCCTGCTACGTCTCAAGTTAAGGCTGCTATTAGTAAATTTACTGAGTTTGCTTTAATTTGGTGGCGTGAATATAAACTCAAACATCCCACTGCTGTTCCATCTACTTGGGCTCAATTAAAAGCCGCTATGCGACATCGTTTTGTTCCTTCTTATTATGCCCGAGATTTGCTTAACACCATGCAGCGATTCCAGCAAGGCCAACGATCCGTTGAGGAGTATTACCAAGAGTTACAAAAGGGTATGATTCGTTGTGGTTTATTTGAACAGGATGATGCTGCCATGGCATGATTTCGTGGTGGATTGAACAGGGAAATTCAGGATATACTTGATTATAAGGAGTATAATGATATGACCACGTTATTTGAATATGCTTGCAAAGCTGAACGTGAAGTGCAGGGATGCCGTTCGAAGACATATACTACCCCTTTTGCAGGAAGAAGCCCGTCGTCCAGCTCTACATCTTCCACTCCAGCACCTTCTACGCCTAGCACTACGCCGCGTGAGAAGACGACAAAACTTGCAGCACCTTCGACGAAACCTACACCAAGCGCAGCTTCTTCCTCGGGACGTACACGAGATGTTCGGTGTTTTCGTTGCCAAGGCTTTGGGCACATGATTCGGGACTGTCCCAACACCCGTGCTTTGATCATACGTGACGATGGTGAGTACTCTTCTGCTAGTGATTCCGATGAACCTCACCATACTATGATTGCCACTAACCATGCAGATAATGAGGCGGTCCATGCTACTCCTAGTGACGCAGATAGGTATGAAAGTCTTGTTGTGCAGCGTGTTCTTAGTACACATGTCGCCCCGCCAGAGAAAAATCAGCGACACACTCTTTTCCATACAAAGGGTGTTGTGCAGGAGCGGTCGATTCGCATCATCATTGACAGTGGTAGCTGCAACAACTTGGCGAGTACAGCGCTGGTAGAGAAGTTGTCCTTACCCACCCATAAGCATCCGCATCCCTATCATATTCAGTGGCTTAATGATGGTGGAAAGATTAAAGTAACACAGTCGGTACGTGTTCCGTTCTCCATAGGTGCCTATTCTGATTTTGTTGATTGTGATGTTATTCCTATGGAGGCATGTTCTTTGTTACTTGGTAGACCTTGGCAATATGATACTGATAGCTTGCATCATGGTCGTTCGAATCATTATTCTCTCATGTTTAAAGGTCAGAAAATAATTATACATCCCATGACACCTGAACAAATTGTTAAAGATGACCTTGCTCGAGCCGCTAAAAATGCTAAACAACTTGTACCATCACCTTCTGAAATCAAGTTGAATGCGCCTGTTTTATTTGCTACACGTGCTGATTTTGTTGATCTTTGTGTTGATGAGCTACCTTGTTATGCACTTGTATGTTCTAGTGTGCTCGTTTCACTTGATGATGTACCATCTTTGGATATTTCCCCTGCGGTTGCTAACATTTTGCAGGAGTACGCTGATGTTTTTCCCAAAGATTTACCATCGGGACTACCTCCACTTCGTGGCATTGAGCACCAGATTGACTTCATTCCCGGCGCACAGCTTCCGAATCGCGCCCCGTACCGCACAAATCCCGACGAGACGAAAGAGATTCAGCGCCAGGTCCAGGCGTTGCTTGACAAAGGGTACATTTGTGAGTCTCTTAGTCCTTGCTCCGTTCCAGTGTTACTTGTTCCAAAGAAGGATGGATCGTGGCGTATGTGTGTAGATTGTCGTGCTATTAATAACATCACTATTCGTTATCGATATCCTATACCACGCCTTGATGATATGCTAGATGAGCTTAGTGGTGCCATTATTTTTACTAAGATTGATTTGCATAGTGGTTACCATCAGATTCGAATGAAATTGGGCGATGAATGGAAAACGGCTTTTAAAACTAAATTTGGTTTATATGAATGGTTGGTTATGCCGTTTGGTTTGACTAATGCTCCCAGCACTTTTATGCGTTTGATGAATGAAGTCCTCAGGCCTTTCATAGGGTTGTTTGTTGTTGTATATTTTGATGATATCTTGATTTACAACAAGTCTATGGAAGAGCATTTAGAACATTTGCGTGCTGTTTTTAATGCGTTGCGTGCAGCTCACTTGTTTGCTAACATGGAAAAATGCATCTTCTGCACACAACGTGTTTCGTTTCTTGGTTATGTTGTTACTCCACAGGGTATTGAGGTGGATAGCAGCAAGATTGATGCAATTCGGGAATGGCCTACACCGACGACGGTTACGCAGATTCGGAGTTTTCTTGGGCTTGCAGGTTTCTACCGTCGATTCGTACGAGATTTTAGCTCTATTGCAGCACCTCTACATGAGCTTACAAAGAAAGGTGTGCCTTTTACTTGGACTGATTCCCAGGAGCTCGCCTTCACTACATTGAAAGATAAGTTAACACATGCTACTCTTTTGCAACTACCTGATTTTGGTAAAATATTTGAGCTCGAATGTGATGCCAGTGGTATTGGGTTAGGTGCTGTTCTGTTACAAGAAGGAAAACTGGTTGTTTATTTCAGTGAAAAATTAAGCGGTGCTAGTTTGAAATATTCTACTTATGATAAAGAACTTTATGCTTTAGTGCGTACTTTGCAAACGTGGTAGCACTATCTCTGGCATCGTGAGTTTATAATCCATTCTGATCATGAGACTTTAAAACATATTCGTACCCAAACTAATATGAACCGTCGTCATGCTAATTGGGTAGAATTCATTGAGTCTTTTCCTTACATCATTAAACACAAGAACGGGAAGGACAATATGATTGCTGATGCTTTGTCTCGCCGATATAATATGCTGTCACAATTGGATTTTAAAATTTTTGGTTTACACACTATGAAGGATCAATATGTCGATGATAATGATTTTAAAGATGCTTATAAACATTGTATGACTGGTAAACCATGGGGGAAATTTCACATGCAGGATGGGTTCCTGTTTCGCGCTAACAAGCTGTGTATTCCAGCTAGCTCGGTTCGTCTTTTGTTGTTACATGAAGCTCATGGAGGCGGACTAATGGGACATTTTGGCATTTACAAAACGCTTGAGGTGCTGGCCACCCACTTCTTTTGGCCTCGGATGCGTCCTGATGTTGAGCGCTTGGTTGCACGATGCACTACATGTCAAAAGGCTAAGTCACGTTTGAACAACCATGGTTTGTATATGCCTTTGCCTGTCCCTACTTCACCTTGGCTTGATATTTCTATGAACTTTGTTTTGAGATTGCCTAGAACTAAGAAGGGGAGGGATAGCATTTTTGTGGTTGTTGATGATTCTCTAAAATGGCTCATTTCATTCCTTGTCATAAAACTGATGATGCTAGTCATGTTGCTGAATTGTTCTTTAGGGAGATTATTCGTTTACATGGTGTTCCTAAAACAATTGTATCTGATCGTGATGCTAAGTTTCTAAGTCACTTTTCGAGATCTCTTTGGAACAAATTAGGCACTAAATTGCTGTTTAGCACAATTTGTCACCCACAAACTGATGGACAAACTGAAGTGGTCAATAGAACTTTGTCAACCATGCTTAGGGCTGTTTTGGATAATAATCTGAACCGCTGGGAAGATTGTTTACCTCATGTTGAGTTTGCTTATAATCATGCAACACATTCTTCTACAAAGATGTGCCCTTTTCAGATTGTTTATGGTTATATTCCTCGGGCGCCTATTGATTTATTTTCGCTTGATGCTGTGGACGCCCCACATATTGATGCCGTTGAACATGTTGACCATATGATTAACCTACATGAACAAACACAACAAACCATTGCTGCTACTAATGCTAAGTATCAAGTTGCTGGTAGTAAAGGAAGAAAACATGTTACTTTTGAACCCGGTGATATGGTTTGGTTGCATTTGAGGAAGGATCGTTTTCCTACTTTGCGTCGTTCTAAATTAATGCCTCGTGCTGCTGGTCCTTTTAAAGTGCTAACCAAGATTAATGATAATGCTTATGTCCTTGACCTGCCTGCGGAGTTTGGTGTTTCCACTAGTTTTAATGTTGCAGATTTGAAACCATATGCGGGCGAGGATGAGGAGTTGCCGTCGAGGACGACTTCAGTTCAAGAAGGGGAGGATGATGAGGACATCACCGGTACATCTACACCAGCAGCACCTTCACCCCAAGCACCACCTTCAGGGCCAATCACTCGGGCTCGTGCAATAGAGTTGAACTACGTCATGGTGCTAAAGAATGAAGGATATGTGGCTGGATTCGGACTGCGCACGAACATCAACTTGTGACGGCCGCCACGACTTCATCCGGACTCCGTTTTGGGCGATCAAGTACTTGATGGAAAGTTTATCAAGTCTACTTTCAGATGGATCCAGACTCACCTTCATATCTTCACCGAGGCGGCCGCAATCGTCATTGTGAGTCGGACTGTTTTCTGTCCAAGGTGCTGCGCCACCTTATTTTGGTCCAATGGGCCGTGTATCGAGTTGGGTCCATTAGGGACGCGTCCTAGGGTTGTAGCACGACCCCAAGTCCCTTGTGGCCGTGCTATTAAACCCTATAGCCGTTATTAGCATCCTCGAGTTTTGTTTTACATCTAGCTTTAGCTACACCGAACACGCACAAATTCGTGCTGTCCTCGTGTGATTCAGAACTCCACCTTCGAGTGATATTAAGATTGCTCGCCTTCTTTTTCTTGTTCGTTCTTTGATTGCGTACAGGAAGTTCTGATCTTGATTGCAACAGGGTCGGTAACCACAGGGAGTTGGTTCAGCGATTGCATTGGCGCTTCGGGTTGCTCGTCGTAGTCGGATCGTGAGGGTCGACTTCCACCAAATCAAAATTATCCTCCACTCACCGAAAGATCGGGCACTCCAGCTCTATCAAGAAGCTTATGGGCACTGTCGCACGAAGAGTAAACGACCAATAAATCTATATAGTGCTAGCTTCATTGCACATATAGGCAGCGAGCACGATGGTTGGCGGGCAATGCCAAATTTGTTCACATACATGCTCACGTACAGGTACACACTGACTTGTATGAATACTCGCAAAAGATCTTACCCTATGAGCACCTCTGAAAGATTGAGCCAGCTAATCTCGAAATTAACGAAGTCAGCACAGATACCCTATCGACGGGCACATCGTCATACATGCTCACATACACGTACACATACTCACCTATATGAATACACACATAAGACCCTACCCCTATGAGCACCTCTGAAGTATTGAGCCGGCTGATCTCAAGATTGACGAAGTCAGCACAGATACCTCACTATCGACGGGCACATCATTTACCACTGAAATAAAATACGAGCACCTGCGCCAAGTCGATGGCTCAAATCCGGGTAAGTAGGTTCCAGCACAATAAACCTTACCAGCTAAGGCTCAGTTTATAGAAAGAATCATATGGTCACAAAATTATGATCAAACATGTGAGTGGGACGAGCAGATGCATGGTGCATTCATCATGGAATAGTGATGGTGTTCCGATTTAAAAGATGATGAGATAATGCATAACTTCAAGAGTTTGGTGATGTCAGGAAAAAAAACTTTAAATACAAGAAGAAACACAACTTAAAAATAGCGCATTGGAAATGTAGAAGAGCATGAACATGGTGTGGCCAACCTGCCAATCTAGAAGATGATGAAAGAGCATCATTTTTGGCTGTGTGATAATGGCCATAGAGTAAAGCTGTGAGTTGGCCATGAAAAACTGAACAAGCACATCTAGATAGCTGCGCATGGAGAGTAACTGCAAGATTAAAATGTGGAAAAGAAGAGCGACATGTCACGATAGTGGCCAAGAAGCAAATTTAATTTAGAAAGCGATGGTAAAACTCTTGGAAATGAGAGCGCGACGATAATAATAACTTGCTGGTGTAGCCATTTAGAAGCCCTAAAGGGTCAGAAAAATTACCATGTTAATATTGAAAAAACGACTATACACCATTGGATTTATGATGATCAAATCATCTAAAAAAACTCGACCGGCGGGGGAAAGACTGCCCCCCACGGCATTGTGCTAAGAAGAAATCTCAGCCAATCTGACCGAGAAAAGCCCCCGAACCCCGTCTTCACCTTATAAGGCCACACCGTAACCTGGGCTGACCATGACCATCTGGGTTGGCGACCGCTGCAACTACCCCTGGTAGGAGAGCGCAAGCCAACCATAGGTGCCACAGGCCGACACCCTGTCACTATTTTTTGGGTTGCCAACGAGGGAATTTTTTTGCTACCATTAGGATTTGAACCCTGGTTGGTGTCTCCCTCAACTGGGGAGGTTACCACTATCATCCTGGATTTTTTTAAGAAATATACAACTTATAAGTATTGAAAACTTAGAATTTATATAAGTCTAAAATAAAAAGGTAAATTAGTACTATGCATAAAGTGAAACCCAAAAGTGACTAGCAATTATGTAAATATTATTTTTTAATAAAATAAATTTTCATATTAAGAAGAGAGATGGATTTGATATCATCGACTGTTATCTTCCAATTTCTTTATCCTCATCAATAGTTATTATCTTAGCAAACAAATAACATAGATTGCAACGTGACATAGGAAACATCTAGCACTTTATGAAAATATTATTGCCTAATTAGATTACATTGCATGTTGAGGCCAGGAGAGGAGGTGGAAATCACCGGCTACTATCTTTACATTTCTTCATCTTCAACACCAAATATTGTCTTGGTAGACTTCAACATCACCTTGATTGCAAGCAAATTGTGAAGAACACGATGTGATATAGGAAGCAGAAAAAACATAGAATTGCTATGATGAAGAAGAAGATAACAACAACAGCATGGCAGGGTCATTATGGAGGTGCACTACAATTTCGTTCTTAAAAAAATGATGAGATCATGCACAATTTAGATGGCATGAATGCAACTACGAAAAAAAGCATTGGAGAGGCAATGGAAAAGCACAACTAAACAAATGCAAAAACAAAGAAGAAAAAAGTCAGCATGACTGCACGGGTCATATTCCAAGAGGGTAGAAACCTATAAAGAACATGTGTATAATCAAAATCTAGAATAGAAAAGAGGGTGATGATGACTATGTGTCTGTTTTTTAGGGTTTTTTTTCCAGTTCTAGAGTCTCCATTAAATATGGTAACATTTCAAAAATAGAGAAGTTAGATCCCGTCACTGTCGATAGGGCTCAATCAGACAATTTTTTAAAATATATTAGGTTTTGTAAACATAAAAATATATGTTTGAAATATGAATCCCCCATTCATGTTTTTTAAAAATGTGTCGCAATACATGATGATGAAAAAGTATAGATGATATTTTGATCTTGGTCAACATAAAAATATTTTTTTATATTTTATGTAAATAATCCAAATGTTAGTTTGTAAATGCTAGCTACCCGCGCAAATTGCGCGGGCCATCTTGCTAGTTATAATAATGATAGTTCAAGAAACAACTTTTAACCGGTCATTCCAGGACATCTAACAAACACAAACACAGACGAAAGCGCAAGAGCTATCCCCAATCTACTCATTCGGTACGCACTTATCTTTTTCTTTCCAATGAATTCCAGTGTTCCTAACTTCATTAAACATCCTCATTGTAAACCTCCTGAATCGGAGGATGTGAGCACGAGGATTGACCTTAGACAAAAACACCAAAAAGATATCCAATTATGGAAATCATTTCTTATTTTCATTTATAGTATGCAGATTGCAGACAGATTATATATATAAAAAAATGCAAGGAATGACAGAGCAGTTGTCCTGATGATGAATGAGCATTCATCGTTCTGCTCACCATTACAAGTTGCTGGGCATTGACATCCGTGAATCCCACATTCATGCGACTTGTCACAATTTTGTTTTTCTGTATTTCATCTCGTCACATTTGCACAACACAATCATAAATGAAACCTTTATGAATTTCGAATGCGAAGACACCCCATTATTGTATCCCAAAATAGAAACTTTCTGTTGACGGTCAAATTTGGCACTTGTCGAGTCTGGCTAGGCAGACCGGTCTAACCTCTATCCAGGGGCGGTTAGACCGGTGTGGCCCTATAGCCGGCTCGACAAGGCAGGAGCGGTCTAACCGCTATCCAGGGGCGGTTAGACCGGTCCTGTACGCCAAGTCCAAGTAGGTTTAGGAATCCATGTGGATCACGAGTCCCCTTGAGATTTTCCTTCCGGGGCAAGACCTCCCCACCCTATAAATATAAAGGGTCGTGGCCGATTGAGTCCTAACACAACCAATCAAATATTTATCTTCTACTTTTATCTCTCAAACCCTAACTTTTCCAACCTCGTGTTGTTCTTCCTTCGTCTCTACGGCGGTTGAAGACGTTCTGAGTGGCCTGCTAATCTCAGAACAATCCTACGTGCGCTAGCTCCGTCGGGGTCCCTCCCGAGCCGGCGTTCTTAGCCATTTTCGCACTTCTCAGCCAGGACCGGTTTAGACTGCCCCTCCAAGCCGGTCGGACCGCACTTGGCGAAGTTGCTGCGAGGTGATTCGTTTCACGCGCAAACTAGCGCAATTCAGTGTTGACCTAAATCTGCGTCAATACTTTCTCAAGTAACTCAATCCACCAGCAGAAGCTTCACACACTGATCTCCTAATCAGATCTAGGATCAACATCAACCATGTCCGGGAAAAATTAGAATGATCACCATTCACCATTAGCATCACCGATATCCAGCAAATCACCACTAGAATCAAAACATTTGCCGAGGGATTTTTTTTGAGTGGCCGAGGGGGATCACACTCCTTACCATTTTCTCCACCTAATGAACGACGGTGTTTAAGCAGGATGCAACAATTTCCCGTGAGTTAAGATGAATTCCCGACAAACCTTTTACCGACCAGCAAAAGACGACCATGTGTATAGAAAAAGCTAGGATCCCGTCGGCCACCTGCCATGATACGCTCAGCAATAGTTGCAGATCTTGTAGTGAATGGGTCAAGAGAGTCCCATTCTGAATCACACACACTCGCCACAGTGGAGGTTCCTGAAGCGTGATTTGGCACATTCCACCTGCTAGAAGCATCACCTAACAGAATCCCACCTTGGTATCCACACTGAAGTTTCATCCCCACAGTATTCAGAATCTCGTGGAGTAATGATGAAAGAGTCAGGAGGAATGTAAGTACCCAGTGTGCCAAAATCAGAAGGATTACCACATGATCCATCTGTCATTTTAACAACGTGCACTTCCTCGGTAAGACAAAATGCAGCGATTTCTGGAGGGTGTTCTCCAGTGATTACGTGTGGCTGCCGAGCATCATTTTGCATCAAAAGATCTCCAGACAACTCAACCACTGTACAATTCTCTTCAGCACTGTCTTTCATCAAAGGATCTACTTGTTGTATGGCAGTAGACACTAGACGATATACACGTTCATCTCCCCAATCATGGGTGGCTCGACGCTTGCTTACAGAACATGAAGGTTGCGATACGAATCCAAGTTCGTTATGAAACACTCTTTTTGGAATGTATTGCGGCTGGAGTTGTCGAGGGTGCATACGAACATCCAAAGCTAATAAAGCATGTGAACAAAATTTCGCCAGCTCAGTGCCAACCTTCAGCCTCCCTATCAGAAAGAAAATATATAAACACAACAGAAACATAATTTACGAGGACATCAGAAAATTTAATCTAAGATCAAATAAAATTCAATGTCCAGAAGTTATTCTAACGAACAGTTTTCCAAGTGAATGTCTCACTGTGAAAACCTATAGTTTGTAAACCATGATATATTGAGTCGCATACCTCTACTGAAGAGTTCGTGACCTTCTTCCAAATAAAGAGGGCGTTCATGATGATTGGAAAGAAATGATGCCAAAAGTGCTCTAAATGAGGCTAGCTGGAAGTCTGATATACTTGGATCTTCAATCCAGGGTGGTCCATACATCCCTGCTTTGTAACAGGCTTTTGTAGCAATACGGTTAAGAAGCAGGTGCATCTCTGACCTCCAGGAGCCCCTAAACAAACCCCTCTGCTCAAGTTTAGAGAAATTAACTCAGTCAAACACATGAAAGGTCAAGCGGTAAAAACTATGGTCTACTCAGAATTCTTTTGGATAAAAGAAATGATGATGCTATTGAAAATATTAATGAACCAATCACTGAGGTGGTCTTGTAAACAATTTAACAATGCAAAAGATTGAGCAAGAGGTTCAAATAGAAACACATGGGAATTGGGAACTGAATTAGAATCTAGTAATGAAAAATATTTCCGGGAAAAAAGTACCAGAGTTGTGGATAAAGGGAAGTGTGTGTTTCCTTTATTGTTTAACTGCTTTTCTTTTGAAGAGCATATGTGACCCGACTGTTCTTCTAACTTTTTGACAGTGACATGACTTCTCATGTGTGTTTGAGAAAAAGAAGAGTTGCGACAAATAAACAAAAAGCTGGGATCTTTTACGATCCTCGCTATATGCAAGAGTACATTTCACAATAAGTCCTTAGGGCTGTTAGGGAAGAACGAAGTCTCTGGTGCAACGCTGGAGCAAAAAATCTCCAAGAGATAATGGTCACGATGATTAGTCTGGGGGATTAAGAGCCTGTTGAGGTTCCTATCCCTGGTCGCCTCCTTTTTTCTCTTTTGCTTGTGTTTAGCGCATCCAGGGTGGGAGGCGTTCTGTACAGTGGGTGCGTGTGTGTGTTTTTTGTTCTTGTACTTGTTTCGGCATTCTTGCCTTTTTTCTACCTTAATGAAATGATACGCAGCTTTCCTGCGTTGTTCGAGAAAAAGAAAAAATCCCTGAAGATTTTAACCTTAGGTGGCTTTGACCATGATGCCAATTTTGATTGAAGTCCTCGAGTAAAATTACTATTTTATCCTAGATTTATGAACAATCCTATCCAATATCAGAAACATCATCTCCATATGAGTGGCTAGGTCTAAAGTTGGCTCGCCAACAGGGGCGGAGCCAGGACTTAAGTGGGGTCGAGCCAAGCCAAGTCTGTGGCGGTGATGTCAACTAAATGCGGACAATCTCGTCAGCAATCTGCTTCCACATTGCGGCGGTTGAAGCACTGGCTCTGAACGAGAAACACGAGAAGGGGAGAAGCGAGGGAAGTGACGCTTCTACTTGACGCACTTGTGTTGATTTTTTTTCCTCGAACTACGCAGCTCTCCTGCGCTCGTGTTGATAACATTGCCAATAATAGTTATGCTAGAAATATATATAGCATGATAATGTGCACTGCCAATAATAATTATGCTAAAGTATACTCTGTGGCCGGCCACAGAATAAAACTATTCTGTGGCCGGCCACAGAATAGTTATTCTGTAGCCAGTCCACGTAGTGCATTGTTATTGGCCAGCAGCCTGGGTCCGCATTCTCCGTGCCAACTCGGCCTAATTAATAGGCGAGCTCGCCGAGAGTTACGAGCTGGGCGCGCGTGAGCCAGGGTGCAGTTCCCCAGCGGGTAGTCATGGCAATTAATGAATGTAATTATTCTTGTTGATTACTCCCTCCGTCTCAGGATAGAAGGCACGCACGTAAATCAAAATTCAAACTTTGAAAACTTTGACCTACGATTAAGCTTGTATAATAAAAACTTTGTCTTACATCAATAATATAATTGTATTCATATTTAAAAGTACTTTCATATGACTATAATTTTGTTGCTACAAATATTATATTATAAAAGATATTAAGAGTCAAATCTTATTATTGAAGACCGTGTCAAGTTTGACCGCGCCTTATATCCTGAGACGGAGGGAGTAGTTGACACTGGTTTTAGGAAATTGAATTGACGCACAATGATTTTGGGAAATTGAATTGACGTAACGGTCTGCACGTAGCTAGCAGACCTTGGAGAGAACATGGGTTACGAGAATACATGAACATGCTTTTTACCGTACGCGCCGTGCATTTTTACGATAATACTAAAACAAGTCCAGCCACATGTAGAACTAATGAAGGTTAAATTCAGGCTGTTACGAGAACTCATCTTGGACACATCACTAATGTCCAGTAAAATTGTTTTGATAATATGAATGCTTGTATGAATTTACCATGAAACAGTTTACCACAATATGGCGTCAAGTAACTGCAATGATAAACCAAAATTACGGTGAAATTGCCCCAACAATTTGAATGACCGAGGCAGATCCAGAGTTACCACAATTTGATACAATATTTGGAAACCAGTTACTATAATGATGGGATTAATTTACAGTGAAATAATTTGCAAAAAGATGCATTCAATGGAGTACCAGAACTAATATGACGGTGTATCAATTTACCACAGGCTTTTACCAGAATGGTGTGATCAAGTCACTATAATATGATGCCAAACTTACTAGAATCTAATATGGTAGAATGGCGACAATGTCTTCAGTAGTTTATCAGCCAGGATATGATGGGTTACCACAATGGCATCACAAATTTACTAGAATGGTGCGAGGAATTTATGACAAAAAAATTACAACAATGGCGTAAAATGATCTCTAGTTTACTAGAATCCAATATCAGATCAAATTACTACAATGCCTTCGGTATCAGAAGTCATAGGGAAGTCACAGGTCGTCATATATATTGAGAAGTAACTTGATACTTCTTTCTGCATGAAGCTCTTGGGAGCACATTTCATTTTCCGTGCGTCGTTAACAATATTTCTGGTGCGGCCTTATGTTCTAGTGATTGGTGCTCCACCAGACGCCAAATGAAAAACGCTTGGCATCTCCATATAGTGCTGCATCCTGCCCAATAATTGAATTTTAAGTCAATAAGGAGTCCCTGTTTGCTGTCATGATGCACAGATAATAAAAGTTGGACATATAAACTAGAAAACATCACATCTATCAGATTTGCATCGCTCATATACCTGGATTGGGCACTGATCGAGTAACGGCACATGCAGCTCCAGATGCAGATGGGCATGCAGTTGGCTGTATAATAATTGAATTGAATGGTTGTCCTCCAGCAGTTTTTTCATACTACTTGTGCAGATGTACAGGTCACTTGAAATAATATGAACACGAACTTTTCCACTCAAGATGACCCAGGAAGTGCTAATATATGATGGAGTTACTATATTAATGTATGAGCAACAAGGCATACTTCCAAAAATAAAATGAATATCCAGAAGTAAGATGGAGTGACGAACTACCCAGGTCACTAAATCAAAGAATCAGTAGAAAACAATTTTAATTGAATTTCGGTAATGTCTGGTAGGAAACTTTTTCATTGGCCTCTTGTCTAGACAATTTGGTCACCATATAAGATGCCAACCAACATATACTAATACTAGCTGTATACCTCATTGATATGGCAAATATTACTATACAGACAGAAGAAGACAAGCATGCTTCTTTCAAAGGGCATCCATGAATACGTTCACGAGAGTTCTTTTAAATGATTTACTAGATTAAATGCCCCTTTTATGTGATTATGGTAATCTTTTCCAGATGGTTACTACAATCTGTAAGATAACTTTGTAATATTTACTACTATAATTTGAGATAATTACCACAATGGTGGCGTCAAGTTACTACAGTATCATTAATAATAGTGTGCTGGCTCTTTCGAAAGAAAGGCTGAAATTAGAAAACTGGGAGCAGATTACCATATCCATGAAACAATTACAAGAAGGGTAAATTATTATAAGAGAAATCAATCATTCAAAAATATATCTCGTACCTAAAAGCTATGCAGCCTAGTTGCATAAAGTAGTGAACCTGACTTTACTTATATGCAATCACATTGGAGAAAAGCTCATTTTTGTTGTACGTTCTTGATCATGCGTGTGTCGTATGAATTACTAGAATCCATTTGAATTATTTACCATAATCTATCAATTATATATGAATTACTAGAATCCATGCCTACTAGTACTATAAGTCTGGCAACTGCGATGTACATGAGCTTTGTAAATGATTTACTAGATTATGGCCCTCACATATGGTTTAGGATAATTCTGTATTTAATTTTTAAAAAAAAGTTGTGGCAAGAATATCATCACAAAAAGGTTGGCTTTACCACAACATCATCACTAATTTTATTTCTAGTAAACAATAACTAACAGAAGTGAATTCAGCTAACCCAATTGGAGTTTCAAGAACAAATCAACTTCAATCCGCAAGAGGGATGACAAACAGAAAATATCACTATGAGAAAGGGTCACCAACAAAATAAAGAGAGCACGCATAACTCAAAATTGCCTGTTTGAAACCTTTTGTTGCTTAACTTTTCGAAAAAAAACCTTTTGTTGCTCCTGATGCTGATCTGCATAGATCACGCATAAACAAACAAACGATGGTCGGCCTGCTCGGGTCTTCAGCTTTCCTGGCATTTACGCAAACAGAAATGGTGCATCGGCATCACCCTTGGTTAATCTGCAAAAAATACAAACACGACATGCAGGACTCGTGAGCCAGTGATGGGCAAAGCAAATACAGGGGAATTAGCAACTAACCGTGCCTGGACTGGACAACCTGCAGCGACGTTGAGGTCCCGTGTCCACGGGCTCGCCGTCGCCCTGTCGTATGTCTTCCTACCCACACTGGATGCGGACGAGCTGCCGCTCAGGAGGAGGACAGCAGTAAGCCAGTAACCACGCCGTGGCAACTCTGTAGAAACAGACCCTCCCGTGCGCAGACCTGAGTAGGGACTCTCCACGGCTTGCCGCCGGATCTGACGCCACCGCCGGCCGGCCGCTGCAGACGAGGTCGCCAGGACGGAAGTAATCAGATCAACGGAAGACAATAAACAAATAAATCTAGTCGCCCTCCACGGCGAACGTCACGAGGAGAGGGGGAGGTTAGTTGGCTAGTTGCTGAGGCGCCGCAGAGCCACCGTGCCCCGCCCGGACATGACGCCGCGCCGCCGCCAGGAACGCCGCCTGCCTGGTCACCGCTGCTCGAGGTATTTCGATATTTGACATCAAGTTCGCACGCCTAACGCGTCTTGACATCCAATTCGTAAGCCTTTCGAAATTTGACATCGGGCATGCGAATTGTTTCGATCCGTAACATTTCGGGTCAATTTTCTCTCTTTTGCGATTTTCATCCCAGATTTCACTGTTTGGGCCATGTGAAGGGACGATTATGCCCTTGGCCTTGCCTTTCCTCTAGATTGGATCGAACTCATCTCCTCACTCGTTCCTGTGTCTCATTCTCTTTCTTTCTCACTCAGCCTCAAGAACAGGCGGCTGGAGCAGCTAGGGTTGGACGTCGTGGTGTGGATTCGGACGCCCGAAGCCCGCTGAAGGGATCCCATGATCCCGTTCGATCTTCCTCCCGGGTAAGGCCTCACCTTCCGACCCTAATCCCTCCCTAATCCATGCACGGTGACTGTATGTGTTTTTGTAGAAAGGGAGAAATAGATGTGTAAATGGGGCATACGATTTAGCAAGTAGCCGACTAATTCACGTGCTTGACCATTTTTCTTTGTACTCGGTAGGCTTGATTCGGATGGGGGGTTTAGACTAAGCGTTCAAATCTCTCAGTTCAAATCTCTCAGTACCTCATGCAGAAGATGTATGCAGAAAATAAAGAGATGGAGCCATGGTTGAAGAAAAACCACCGTTTAAAATGGACGAGGAGCCAATTTTCAGAAGAAATTAAGTGTGATCATATTACTAGCAATGTTGCAGAGGTTTGGAACAGGTGGGTGAAGGACATTAAGGACCTTCCCGTTGCTGATCTTGCAGATACAATTAGGTCAAAGTTCATGGAGCTATATGCAAAAAGGAGGAGAATAGGTGAAAAATTGGAAGGCCATGTAATGCTTCCCATTGTAGTCCGCCAACTTAATGCATTGAGTAGGCAGTTGGGTCACTTGCATGTGAAAGAAGGTGGACAGGATGAAGCAGAGGTCACAGAAATCACTGCAAAACACAAGATCATCAGACATGTGGTGAATTTGCAGAACCATGTTTGCACTTGCAGAGAGTGCCCTCTAAATGGAACTAAAAAAAGGTATATGCTTCTCCAGCAACTACATTCAGATGTATTTTATATGCTAATGTATGGAAATTGCAGAAAGAGTCGTGCCAAAAAGGGCCCTTTAGAGAGGCCACCAGGTTCTAGCAAGAAGCAAAAGGTTGCAGAGGAGGAAATGCCAGTTGCAGAGGAGGAAAGGCCAGTTGCAGAGGAGGAAAGCCATGCACCAATCACCACAAGGTCAATATTGCATCAAATTGTATTCTTATGTTTAATCTATATTTTTGTGCCATCTAACAATGTACAACTTCTCTTTTTTGTAGCCAACTTGCATTGACCATGCCAGCTGAAATCATGGAAATTGACCAAGTTATCACCACTGCAGCTCCAAGTACTCCCCCCGCAAAGAAGAAGAAAGCTGTGAAGAAGAAGCTGACACCAAGGAAGCCACAAAATTGATGTCATGTCATGCCTGAGATGGTTTCTTTTGTATACAGGAAACTGTGAACCTGTATTTGTTGCTTTTGTTATTCCAGAACCTGAGACATGGTTTGTTTTTATTATTCCTGAACGTGAGACTTGATTTTCTATTGTAATTCCTGAACCTGAGACTTGGCAATTTACTTTTGTGATGTGATATGCATTGCTTCATCTCCCAAATCAATTATTATGGGACTTTCTGCCAAAATTTGAAAAATTAACAGATAAGATCACTTTGCTTGGAACATAAAACACGCAATTCATAGAAGATTCATCAGTACAGGGCACTTGGTCCATTACAACACTACTTTAGTACCATCCAACCTGTGAACAACACCACAAGACACACAACAAGAACACATGGACCTCCAACACATGAGCAATTCGTCTGCTTATTCTTCATCTCATCCATTCCCAGCTTGATCATGGACAACTCCTCCTTCACCTCATGCAATCCAAACTTCACTTGTTCAACTTCTTCTATTAGCTGGTCAGGGAGGGCATCGAGTGTGGGTGTACCCAAATAACCCATCTTCTTCAACTTCTGAAGGTGCTGCTCATACTGACTCTGCACCATGATAATGCCACACTTCTTGCCCATCTGCAAAATTTGAGCCACATGAAAATTATTTCACACAATCAAAACTGGGCAATCACGAAATTGAATGAAACACTAACCAATTCATCATTCCTGGGGCACTTGAAGAACCTTTTACCACGATTTTTGGTCCATTGACAGGTGAATGCAATGAGCCTCACATCCTGACAATTTGGGCACATGACCAGCGGCAACCCAGTTGCTTCATCGAACGAAAGGGGGGCACCATCCAGTGGCGCAAGGGCTGCAGGGCCCGATGCTGACGAACCGCGCCAAACCATGCCTCCTGCAGACAAGGCAGACCGGTTCCACGCGGACGAGGAGGATGCGTGCGACATCGGCGCGGGATAGGAAACGGCAGCGGCGGCAGCAGCGGCGGCGCGGGACAGGGGGCGGCGGTGGCAGCCAGAGCAACGACGCGGTAAAGGATGAGGAGGAGGTAGCAAGAGCAACGGCGCGGGACAGGGGACGGCGACGGCAGCAGGACCACCACCGCAGCGGGCTAGGGGGCGGCGGCGCTGACGAGGGAAGGAGGAGGACGAGATGCCGAGATGCAGCGTCTCGGTCTCCTCTGAATCGAATCGACAAAAAAATAAGGCCAGGGGCATAATCGTCCCTTCACATGGCCCAAACAGTGAAATCTGGGATGAAAATCGCAAAAGAGAGAAAATTGACCCGAAATGTTACGGATCGAAACAATTCGCATGCCCGATGTCAAATTTCGAAAGGCTTACGAATTGGATGTCAAGACGCGTTAGGCGTGCGAACTTGATGTCAAATATCGAAATACCTCCCGCTGCTCCCACCAGCCAGGGGTCGCCCCCACAGCCAGCCACCAGTGGGTGCGAAGTTCCAGCCGGCCAGCGGAGGTGGCCAGACCAGCATGCCGCGCCGCCATCACGAGCAGCGGCGCTTGTGAGACGGGAGAGAGAGAAACGGGATATCCGCCGACCCCCGGGCTGTGACTAACGGGAGAGAAATAAACGGGTCAAAGCTATCTGCTTAATTGATTAGTGAGCTGGAGCACTATATCTAAGGATGGAGATGGATGTCTCGACATCCGAAACATCCGTATTCGTATTCGATAAAAACGTAAATATGGATATTCATATTCGTATTCGATTTTAATGTGGATGTCAAATGTATCCGAATTCGATTTTCAAGAACTTTCTCTATCCGATTTCACATTTGTATTCGACAAAAATCCGAAACATCCGACATTATTCGACATCCGCAAAGAATAAAGCAACTTATCCTTTTGACTAACTACTAATGATTAATGATGTACACCATTTAATCAATTTAGAAATTATCTACATGACAAATGACTAATTATATTAATAATAATAATAATATATAAAATTTAATTAACTTTAACATGGACAATCATATCATTTTTTACTTAATTTAACTTATTTATCCAATAACAAATAAATTATATTATATTTATTAATGCATTAATTTTCTTATTAAATATTTTATATAGTTATAAGTATAACAAATATTTTACAATTATACTTGTATCTTTAATTATTCAAATATATATATAACAAATATGTTTTTATTTAAATATATATAATAAATATGTTTTTGTGATACATGAGATATCCTATAATTTACTCACAAAATCATCCATAAAGTTAAAACTAATACACCCTATGTTATTTTCTGCCAAATCAACTAAACATCCGAATGCGAATTTGAAGGACCGAAACGGCGACCAGAGAGGGGGGAGTGAATGGGAGCCGATAAAAATTCTTTCCAAACAATCCGGCTATTCTCCCAAAACAACTTCGAAACCTCCGAGAGCAATCTTGCCAAGATCACGTAGCCACTGTCAAGCTACTGACCCTAGGAACAAGAAACGAGCAGCGGAACTCGAACCAATCGAAACGAACACCAAAACGACCCGAAACTCGGCTCGATCTAACACACCCAGGGGGGCGGTTAAACCGGCCAGGGGGGGCGGTTAAACCGCCCGGGCCTGGGAGCCTCGGGAAAAAGTCAAAACAAAAGTGGATCTCCCAAACCGCTTGAGCTCTTGAGGCGAGATTTTGGTCAGATGATCTAGACCTCCAGTGGAGTGTTTTCCCAAAAGATCTCGGCCTCTAACTCAGTACAACTCCCGGAATCGCAGATCTCGCGAAGAACACCATGACCTCGAGTTCATCCCGAAAATCTCAAATCCAGAGCGATTCTCGGCGTTTGGGGGCAAGGGATCACCAGCAAAAGAGGCACAAGGCACTCATACGTGAATCCCCCAAAGAAATCCGAGAGAAAACGCCCTAGAACAAGAAGAACGAAAATCCCCCAAAAATAGCTCCGAAAATACCGACGAAAATAAGAAAAGGAAAGGGAGCTCGGGAAATCAAATCATGGCACAAAGATGAGCAGCACAAACTCCATCACATAACCATGAATTCACCTATACAAACTAGGAATGATTCGAAGTAGTTCTAGGTGGAGGGGATGAAGGAGAAAACAAGTTCAAAGTAAAACCTAAAGAGATAACTAGAGAGATGACAGCCACCAGCCCTGAAGGGGCCTATTAGTAGTCCAAGTGGTGGTGTCCTAAAGACTAAACTACTCCTAAGTGATACATACCCCTCAGGGGCAAATTTGACATTTGATCTTCAGGTATTTTCCGGCTCGGGCACCTTCCACTGCAAGCTAGCTTCCCTCCGACGCAAGCCTTGCAGTCACGCCGCGTGTCCTCCGGATCGAAGCTCCTCGACGCCGTTCTTGGGCCAGCCCGGGGGGGGCGGTTAAACCGGCCCTGGGGGGCGGTTAAACCGCCCCTGTCAGCCCACACAGGCCCAGCTGCCCAAGTTCGCCTCGTCGAGTCCTCGGTCCTTGGTTTTGAGGCCCAAACCAAGGGAAACCGTCCACCGATGATTTTGTGGCCAAATCACCAAACCCCGCGCGCAAACTTCGGTCGTTAGCCTCCACCTTGCGCCGGCTTCTCGTCCGCGTACGAGCTTCGATTGTGAGCCGCTACCTCGCACCGGAACCACGTCCCCTTGCTCGTTCTTGCCAGCATGTGAACCGCACTTGATCCACCGGCCACCGGGTCCCTCGAACCAAGCCTACTTGTCTCTCCGCTCCTCGGAGGCCGCCATGGCTAAGACCTTTCGCGCCTGTTCTTCACCTGCACCAATGCAACCAAGCCGCATTCTACACCTGCAATACTTGAGCCAAGGGAAACGTCAATCCACACCACGTTGTCAATCACTCATCACACCAGGAAGCGACCATCCACCGGTCCTCGGACACACTGGGTCCTCAGAATTCGTATTCGAACTATTCATTTTGTATTCGTATTCGATAAGATTCGTATTCATATTCGAATTAAAATGTGGTAAATAGTGCTATCCGAATTCGAATTCATTCGTATTCGATTCGAATCCATCCTTAACTATATCCAGCCGAGCCGTGCGGAGCTGGGCGGGTGGCGCGGCTGAGGTTTGATCGAAATGGACGGCTGGATTAGGTGGCTACAAAATAGTTATTGTGTGGCCGGCCACAGACAATAAGTTATATATATATTGGAAGCCTAGGGCTTCCTGTAAGAAATGGAAGCCCCGGCTAACCCAACAGCCACCTGGTGCAACCAAGCCAGCTTCCCACCTCCCGGCGCCACACCCGGCCCGTCCATGCGCGCCATGGCCCACCCCACCTGCCCACACGCAGTGTGTGCCCCGCCACAGGCCACAAAATATCTGCTACCGTCGGTCCTCCACTTCCAGGATCCCAGTCATTTTGAATAATTCGTTCTCTCCTCTTCCACTCGCTCCCCTCGCCGGCGGCGCAATAGCAAGTGGCAGCGGCGGCGCGGTGGTTTCCCGGTCTCCAAGGTGGCGGTCCCCAACTCCAACAAGGCGTCGCGCTCCTCCCCCACGGTGGGCATCCTCCTCTCGCGGCTCTCGGCGGAGATCCGGCCAGGCAGAGATCCCTTCCCCACGGCGGTGATCCGCCCATGGCGGCACCGGCGAGGCCCCCTTCCAGTCGGTGGGCTTCCTCCACGAGCAAGTGGTGCTCCCATGCCCCGGCAAGCACCGCGTGGAGAGGAGGTGCACAGCGGCGTCGTGCAGACGCGACAACTCTCCAATGGCCCGACGGCAGCAACGACAAGCGCGAGCCGGCCCTCCCCCTCATGCCCCGACGGCGGATCCACTCCCTAGCGACCGGGCTTGCCCCTCCTCCCCCGGCGTAGCTCCGGCAAGGCCACCTCTGGCGGGGCTTTCTTCCCCTGGCGATGGCCACGAGTGATGGGACGGGGGCAGAGCCAGGCTAGGGAGCAGCCCAAGCTTCTCCCGGTCGAGATCCAGAACTACTACCAGGTCAGTGCATGGTTCAGGTTGTTTTTGTGTAGAAAAATTGGATCTTTGACTTTTTTTTGGTTGTGCGAGAGTGGATTCGTCATCCTGGTGGCCGGAGATCCGTCCACGACCGTCACCTGGTGAGGCCATGGCGACGGCGGCTCCGGCTCCACCTCCCCGCGCTCACCTTCCTTCCCAACGACCGTCAACACCCAAGAATTGTTTTGCGCTCTCTTTTTTTCTGATTTGAAGGTGTTCATCGATGCACTGGACTTCCTGGCCTCGGCGCGTGCTGGAGTTAGCGCCTCCCTATCCTACGACAGGTTGGTCCTTCACTCTTGCCCTGTCCAGGTCCCCGAATCTTATGCATAACGATAAAAAAATGTTTTTTCTGTTTGCAGAGTCTAATTAGTGGACTCTCCTTCATGAATTAGTGCTGCGCGCATGAATTAGTGCTGCGAGCATGTTTTCGGTGATACGGTAGGAGCTGATGGGATGTCATAGAGCTAACATGCTCGTGCAGGTAACATGTTCGATGAAATGCACAGAAGAGATTGTTCCTCATTACGAGTCTTGTTTCTTGATGCAGATTTGCACATTGTTTCTGATAGCGATATATGTTCAGGTAAGCTGTTTGTTAAAATTCCCCAGAAGATGAATTGACTAGTGATGCCTCTGGTTTATGTTTCTAATTTCCCTTTCTTGTCTATATGCCTCTGAGTTTTGTGTCTGATAATTGGGATTACAGTGGTTAGACCTTGTATGCTTCTCCTTGTTATTTTCTATGCACAGGTAACCTGTTCGATGATATGCCCATGATTGCTTTGCATAAATGTGTAAAAGAATAGCCATGGCGTGGGGTTTGTATGCCAGAGTCCAAGCTCAGCAGCGTGCCAGGCAGCCGTCAGAGGCCAAGCTCAGCAGGTAACTGATCCAATTACTCTTTTGGGGAAGATGCTGGGTAGATTAATCATGCAGGTGTAAATAGATTAGTTCCTGCTTCCATTTGTGCCTCCTATGGCGATGGTGCCTCCTTTTATCTATTTTTCTGTTCATAGATATCACATTTTTTCATTGATGTGGCACTATTGTACACAGATGCTCTCAGGATGGTGCTTAATCTTTATACTTGATGCTTTAATCCTCCGTTGGAGTGATGATTACTCTATTAACTAGCCGTCTATTTTGGCTTCAAATTTGTGTCCCCTTGCATGCTGCAATGTTTTCTTTTTTTTGTGTGTGAAAATCTGCCGACCAATGAACCAATCTCTTTGTGTGAAATTGATTTATTCCTTGCTCGTGCAGATCTTGAGGATTGAGGAGCCTGGTGCCAAGCAACTGCCACTGCTGTTTTTCCTTGCAGATCGAGTTGGTATGATCTCCAGGCTAGGTGTGTTGCCGCTCTCCACGCTGCCATGTACATGCAGGTAATCTGTTCGATCAAATGTCTCAGAAGATTAAATACTTTCTGTGATTGTGTTAGTGGTTGACAAAAAGTATACTTTCTTTGCAGACACAGAGGACAGAGGAGCCGCTGCATGCTCAGGCTACTAATCTTGAACGTCTATGCATTTTTTTCTATGTTTCTTATGCGATTCAGGAACTCCTCATGTGTTGAGCATAGGTAGTGCCTTGAGAAGTCATAAAATGGACTTGTATACTTGAATGATTTGTAAGGGTAGATTTTATATACTAAAGTGACATGGTTTTTCTGCCATGGTGAGCTGTGATGTGAAGCAGGCATGGGGAATACTAATTCAAAAATTGTGGTTTATGTGTTGCTTTTTTCCATATTGGTCCTACGATCCTCACGTTGCATTCCATGGCTTACGATTCTATCAATTGTGATGTGAGGTTGTTGCATACAAAAAATGTGCATTGTTGCTGTGCTCGTTTGCATCTCGTGAGACTGGAGAGAGCGCAGACCCACCTTTGGAATTGTCACACATTTATGTGTTGCCAAGAGCAAGAATCTATGATATTGCAATGAAATTTGTATGTCTTAGAATTATTATGTTCATATTTATTGGTTGATATGTTCATTCCTCTCCTCTCCTTTCCTCCCTACGTAGCCACCGGCACAGCTCGGATTCGGCGGCAACGCCGCTTTCCCCGGGCGTAGTTGCGCCACGGAGCTCCTGCACGACGGTCGTTGGTGCGTCCACCTTCTTCATACCGGGCTCTCTTCCTGTCGGTTGTTGCCCCTCTCCCCCTCCACGACACCCAGATCCCGTGGTAGTTCTCGTGGACAGCGGCATAAGATTGTATGTCCATCCACTGTGCGGGCCTCGTTTTGTAGGGTGGTATGCCTCGTTTTGTAGGGTGGTATGCCTCTTTTTTTAGGTTGGTATGCACCATTTTGTAGGTTGGTATGCACCATTTTGTAAGGTGGTATGACTTGTTTTGTAGGTTGGTATGCACCGTGTTGCGCGAGGGCCCCGCGGGGCGCGCAGTGCACCCATGATATGTCCCTCTCTATTTGGCTATGGACTGTTCATCAACCCAGCTGACCTCGGTTGTATGCTCATATTTATTGGTTGATATGCTCATATGTATGCTTTCAGTGATTTTTTTTCCATTTATGCGTGTGAGGTTGTAGCTTCTGGTGATTTTTTTTCGAAGTAAAAAGCTTCCGGTGATTTTTTTCCCCTCGTTTTGTATGGTGGTATGCCTCGTTTTGTAGGTTGGTATGCCCCGTGTTGCGAGGGGTGCCCGCGGGCGCGCAGTGTACCCCATGATATTCCCCCTCTATTTTGGTATGGAATGTTTATCAACCTAGTTGACCCCGGTTAAACATTAGTTTAGATGCATATAAACCTCATTAAAAATTATACAATTTTTTTTTAGAAAAGTTATGAGTAAACTCGTAAGATTGTCATATATCAATTTAAAGAGAAGCATATTAATTTTAAAGAAAGATTAAAGGAATAAACTTGATGTTATGTTCATCAAGTTTATATGCTTCGTTTGATAGGTTAGTATGTTGTACAGATTGAGTCTAGCGGACACATGCACGGCCACTCACTTGACTAGTTAGTACGCCTCGTTTTGTAGGTTGGTATGCAGCGTGTTGCCTCGTTTTGGTATGGGCTGTTTATCAACCCAGTTGGGATACATTATTAATGTATGTCTTCGGTTGTGATTGAAATATATCCAATAAAAGGTACGTTGAACATGTTTGTATGATTCTTTATGGAGGTTGATATGACATGGACGTTTGTATGCTATGTTTGATTGATATGTATGATCGTGGACGGTGCTGAAATTTTAAAAAAATTGAAATTTGAAAAATTTCAAAAAGTATATTCACAATGGATCTCAAATTGTGCATAAAAGTATCACGAATCTAGTGGTAAAAACCGTTTGTAAGTTGGATCTTTGAGTGAAGAATTAACGCAAAAAGAAAGAAGTAAAAATGATGGGCTTGCATGCATGCATGCGTCAGGTGGCAGGTGCATCAGGTGACAGATGTGTCAGGTGGCATGTGTCAGCTCTGTTCAGGAGGACCGTATGACCCTGACAATGAGTTAATATGACACCAGCAACAAGTTTATATGCCAGCCAACATCAGTTGAGTGGAGGGCGTCACGTGGCAAAAGTTGGTGGTTAGGTTTGACCAGATAGTGGATGGTTGGCTGGCCGGGGTTGGTGGTACGTTGAACATGTTTGTATGACTCTTTGTCGAGGTTCATATGACATGACAGTTTGTATGCTATGTTTGATTGATACGTATGATCGTGGTCGGTGCTGAAATTTGAAAAAAATTGAAATTTGAAAAAATTCAAAAAGTATATTCACAATGGATCTCAAATTTTCTGTAAAAATGTCACGAATCTAGTTGAATGTTTGAGTGAAGAATTATCGCAAAATAAGGAAGAAAAAATGATGGGCTTGCATGCATGCATGCGTCAGGTGGCAGGTGTGTCAGGTCGCATGTGTCAGCTCTGTTCACTAGGATCATATGACCCCGACAATGTTTTTTATGACATTACAGTACAGTTTGTATGACATAAATTTTATATGCCCGTGACATTAGGTTTGTATGATGTGCGGACCAGTGGCGTGGGGATCAGGTGACGCGCGCAGAGAGGTGGGAGTTGGGAGCACGTGGGTGAGGGGCTAGCTGGTTGGGTTGGACCAGTAGTGGGTTGGTTGGCTGGGGCTTCCAATAAGCATAGGAAGCCCTGGGCTCCCAATAGTCGCACACTATATATATATATATATAGGGAAAATCCTTTCTACACGCGCGTGTAGCTACTCCTACCTACGTATCTCATGATACATGATGTATCTGACCCAACCAAGAGTATGTACATGTAGTATGTGATGATACTAGACCATTTGTGGTGGTATATACGTTAAGTATGTGAGCATACATAGAGTATGTGGACATACTAATTTTTATATATTAGTGATAAGGTACAATCAAAATAAATTAAAAATTAGGGATGCTTTTGAAAATTTTCATGAATATCCCTTTGGATCATCATAGGATTAGTATGTGGACATACTCAAAGTGATAAAATAGTATGTACACATACGTATGGTGGTATTCTGATGGTGAGAGTAGCTACACGCGCGTGTAGATAAAACGCGTCATATATATATATATATCCGTTATTTGGTACCCAGGGTACCAATTAGCTTGTTCAGTACCCGAGCCCATCAACACCAGCCCCCTCCCCCGCGCCCGCAGTCCCGCACCTAACCCCAACGGTTTTTTCCGGACACGCTCCTCCCCGCACCAGGTTTGGCGCTGGCTTATGGCGCAGTGATTTTTTCACGAGGGAGACGCTGCCGCACGAACTCCACGTTCCGTTTCCGTTTTTTTCCTTGAACCGTTGCCCCGAACACCCGGTCCGCTGCTGATATTTTCCGTCCGTCCGTCGTTATTTCACAACCGAGTTAAAAAAATATATGCGAAATCGTTATGGTTTGGACATACAGAACGTGAGTGTAGGTACTGCAAATTTGTTTATTTCAAAATCTTTACATTATTGAAAGATTTCGGTACAAAACGTCAAATGTTTACACTCAGAAACTAAACAAAAATCTTCACAGGCTAGAGTAGCTCATCCTGGGACAGGCCAGCTGTGAGCTCCACATGGATCCAACTTGTCATCGATTCAAAGCTCTTGTACTAAGAGAAATTTGTGGGGAGGCCTGCACAAAAAAATAACAGACAAGAGATTCAAATTCAAAGGTCCATATGCTGAAAACGGACTTTAGAATATAAAGTTCGCACAGATAAGTGATCTAATGTCTGAAGAATAAAAGATAAACAGATGCTATCCACTATGAATGTCAACCTGATAAGTGATTATTGAGGGTAGTCGAAGACCAGGAGCAGATTGGCAAGGGCGAGGGGCGCGATACTCTGGAAATGAACTGACACTGAAACGAATGTTAGAAACCAATGAACATGAAAAATCTGAAGTTCAGAAACTTGTATCGGTGTGCTTCAGCTAATTGCACCAATGAAACAACAGTAGGATATCGAGTAGAGCAGTTTTGCTCAGTTTTCCGTAAAATAGCTATAGCACTTTCCACAATTACATCTGAATTGAAGAGTCTAATTTGGAGTCTTAAGACAATTTGCATGATTTTGTGAACTGAACTATAGAGATCTCACCAAGGCAACTGTTAAAACTCATGAAGTTGAACCATAGAAAACGTAAGGATCTTGTCAAGGTAGGAAATTGTACACATTAGCTAGAAAATAGGAGAAAGTATATCCATCTAGAAAACAAAACTTAGGCCCAGGTTAGAACACCATCTTCTTAACTAATGTAATTTTAATTCATCCATAATATCAGTTTTAATCTTCTTTTCTTTCAGTCAGCTGAAGAGTAATAACCTAAAATCAGGAAGTAAAGGACACATTATTTAAATAAACTGGAATGGCCATGGTAAGGTAATTATTGCACCTCCATATAATTGAAAGAAGAAGCTTTTAGATCAATTATCGACAAGATCATTAATATCGAAACATATAGCTAATCTAGCATTGTCATTAGTCGCACAAATCTGGCAGAAAAATAGTACCTAAGCCTGAAGTTCAATATACGTAAACTAAGAAGAGAGATAGTGATGGCAGGATTTCAGAAAAGTAACCAAAAGGCTAGTTCAATTAGCAAAGCAATGAGATCGACGATCTAATCCGCCCTTTACTGCATATTTAATTAGTATTTAATCAAAACAAATAATTCGCACAGGACAGCAGTTCACAGAACACAACTCATGCAAGATCTAGAACAAAATGAACTGTGGCTGAAAGGATGGTCCTGGCGCTCAGCAGCTTGACAGAAGGTTTTCTACACGCTGTAATAAGATGGGAGCCGGTAGAGGTTTGGGGCGCTCGCTGCTTCTCGCTCATCGCAGTGACGTCTGTCGGCAGCAGGATCGATCCCTGGATCCTTGCAGATAGACACCAATCAGTATGAAATTTTGCAGGTGCAATACAGAGTGACAAAGTGCAGGGAAGGGAAAACTTAAGAGATTAAAACTAGGAAACATGGGAAGGGAAAGGATCACGCGGCTACAGATTGCAACAATCTACAACCTAAGGATTACATCCTCCACAAATCTTTGGCACCTAAGGGAAATCGACAAAAACTCTGGTATTTTGAAGGAAAAAAAAACAAATGTGAAACCTGGATATAGCTCACAAAGAAAATAATTTGTTTAAATAGTATAGCTATTAATGCACTCAAATCGGAAGGACATGTTGATATGCCTAATATGATCAAGCGGTTATCAAGACACATTTACTAAAAAAAATAGTAAATATCAGAAGCACATTGAAGAAGAATGGACCTTACATTTTGATACTCCGGAAAGGACCTTACAGCTGAAGATGCTCTCACGGAAAGGGTCTCCGGTCTCCAGAAACAGGGAAATTAATACTGGCTAGTAGAATTATGGCATGCAAAAGGTACTTCAAACTACTCACATCACCAAATTAGAACAAAGCTGAACTGGTTGTTTCTGCACCCGTCTCTAAAAATTGGGTCCGCAAATAGGATAAGAAAACCACAAGGTATGCCTACTACATGATTTAGCAACCGGGATCCAATCACAAATCATAGCCAGTGCACACAATCAAGTGACAGCAGGGGAGATTGAATGCTAATTGACTGAAACACTAGCGGCCGCCACATATCATTGGCCCATCGCCACCAACATGAATCAGGGAACAGCAGGCGGGATCATATTGAGGAGAGAAAAGAGGGGCACGTCACTCACCAGAGTAGGTGAAGACTTATCAGAAGAAATCTGCAGTGAAGGAGATTGGATCCCTGGTGGCCATCATCGCCGATCCAGAGGGTCCAAGGCACATGATTGGCGACTGAATCGGAGGCTACTCTAACACCATCCAGCTCGGGTTGATAGCCATTGTGTGAAACAGTCACTGGACAGAATCTGTCCTGCGAATCGGTAGTGTTAGGCGTGAAACACATTGACATGAACACGGGAGAGAAAACTGAAGAATGACAAAATCAAGGAAACAGGGATAGAATGACACAGCTACCGACTGCAACAACCTAGCACCCAATTCGAACACCAAATCATCGCCACCACAAGGAAAATCGACCAAAATCGTAACAAAATTTATTCGTCAGAACAAAAGATCAGGTGCATCCACAAATTTTAACGATTAGCGCATTGCACATCTGTAATTGATTCAGAAAACAAAATAAAACACTAGCTGAACCTCTGACGGGATTTGGCGGTAGAGTCCCCGGAGGCGAACTTGGGCGGAGATGGGATTGAGCGGGGGAGTACCTGATGCAGCGACAGCGGCGCTCTGGGCGGTAAGAGGACCGCATGTGGAGGACGACGAATCGGCTATGACTGGCTCGGATCGGTGGCAGACAGACTCGAATCGGCCGGAGACACTTGAGCTCGGACGACGAAGGGACGCGGCATTCGAGCTCCCATCTCCAGCCAGTGTCCGTCGTGAATCGGGCCGGGGTCCGGGCCGTCCAGGTCGCCGATGGAGCCAGCGGCAAATGCGAGCTCGACACTGAATCCAAGAGCCTGCGCCTGACGGCGCTCCTCCTGTGATGCTAGATGCAAAGCCATTGCTGGATCTGCCGCTCGAGCTCGCGTAATCGAGGGGGCGGCGGATGCTCCGGCCCCCTCGTCGCGGAATCGAGAGGGCGGGCGGCAGAAAGGAGACAGCCACCGATGGAGGAGCGGGGATTTGGCGGCGGCGCCGTCGATATTGAACGGAGGAGCACGGTGGATAGAGCAAGCCACGGCCATAAAACTGCCGGTCGACCCACCATCTCCGTCCGTGTTGTGAAGCCGTTTCCATGAGCCGTGCACCCGAAGAAAAAAAACCAAACCGGGAGAAACCGGCAAGCCAGCGGGACGACGGGCGCGGGAGGTTGGCTCGGGTAGGGAATAATATTTGGTAATTAGTATAGTATATATATATATATATATATATATATATATATATATATATATATATATATATATATATATATATATATATATATATATATATATATATATATATAACTACACTCCATCCGGTGCATCAAAGGAGGTCCATCTGCGCGCGCGGAAGATTGCGCAAAAGAAGTCCGTCTACGGTGGGAGAGGTAGTTTTGGACGCCGTTGCCCCTGTGCGTCGAGTAAATGCGCATCGATTCGCTCGTCACCCGTTACAGCGCCACGGTTAATTAGGCCCGCAACCTGAAGTAGTCGAACTGCAGACCTCGCAGATGGAGTGCCTCGGGGCATGTTGCGCTAGCCAATTGGCTGAAACGTCGTTGGTGTCTACAATGCACCCATAACCCTATTTATTAGAGGTAAACAGGAAAAAATTACCCTAATAAATGATTCCTTGGTATTAGTAATCTGGTCTTAAGGTAGTACTTCCTTTGCTGCAAGTATATATATATACTCCGTATTCCCTAATCAACACCCGGCGCGTTAAATTCTTTATTTAACGCGCTGGCCCGTCCGACCGAGCCATAGTCGGGACCTGTCAGCCACAACCAGAAAATATGTGCCCGCAGCCAGAATATCTGGTTGCGCCGGAAAATGGAACTGCTGTACCTTTTTTAGAATCGTGGGTCTCACAGTCCCCCCACTACCGTGCAATGTACGGAGTAAACTGCTGAAGCTCCTCCTCCGGTCAAAGGTCCAGAATGACGGCCTTTTCCTCGTGCGGATCTCGCCATGGGAGGGCCTCCACCTCCTCGCGGCGGCGCGGCCACGGGTCCGGAGATGGGGCTGCGCGACGCCTCCCCTCCCTGCATTCCTATCCCGGAGCTTGACGGCGCAGCAGACGGGGCAGGCGGCAAAGGACGTCGGCGGCCAGCGACCGGGGTGCCGCGGATGCAGGCGCTGCCGCTGCCGCTACCTCGACAAGCACTCCCACAGGCAGGATGCCGACGACGGGGGCGAGGCACAGCGTCCAGTACGCATCTCTCCGATTTGGGTGATTACTTCCTCCCTCCCATCTTTTTCGGTCTTGATTCATCAGATCCATTTATTCTCGCTTGCATCGGCAGCTCCCTCCCCAGCCACGGCGGAGCGGTGGTGTCTGAACGAGAAATTTCGATATTTGACATCGAATTCGCAAGCCTCACTGTTTATAACCTTCAATTCGCAAGTCTTTTAAAATATAACACTGAACGTGCGAATTCTTTCCATTCATAGGATTTTCTCCCTTTTATCTATTTCCCATCTTTTAATTATTCCTTATAATTGACAGTACTACTCAAATGACCGTTTTACCCTTCTCTTCACTAGATTGGGTCGTGGGGCTATAGATGTCCAGATGGGCCTGACACGATGGGCGGCACGATGCATGACACTAAAAAACACAACACTAACACGACACTAACACGATATCATAGTGTCAGTGCCGACACGACACGATGGTTGGGCCGTGTTTGGGCCGCGACCTCAGCACGCAGTGCCAACACGAACACGACACGATTTTTGACCAGGCACGATGCGGCACGATTACCTCGATCATAGTACTGTGAAATAGATGTCTCTGTTAAAATATTTGATGAGATGTATATATCTTTATATGAATTTATGATGTTGATCAATGTTCATATAAGTTCATAATGAAATGGATGAAATTGATGCATATCTAGATGAATTTGTGATGAAATATATGAAGTTTGGAATTGAATGAGTGGATGCATAGTGCCAGTGCCGGCACGAGCACGATGGGTCATCGGGCCCATGTGCCGGCACGACACTATAAAAAAGACATAGTGTAGTGTCTGGGCCAGAAGGTCGGCACGACAGCACGACGCGACACGACACGATTAGTGTTAGTGCCTATTAGTGTCAGTGCCTAATAGTGTCGGGCCAAATAGTGTCAGTGTCGTGTTGTGCCGGGCCGCCCATTTGGACATCTATACGTGGGGCCTCACCAATTAGACGGAACAGCGGTCTTGCTCCCGTGCGCTTCGCCCAGCGCCGCCGCCAGCCCGCCGGCGTTGCCATCCGCATGCGCTTGACCTTAGCGCTTCTGTTTTCCCTCTTGCGATGTGTCCTTTTCTCCCCCGTGCGATGCTGTGGTACAACAAGCTGCATTAGTTCAGGCTGTTCCGAGTTGCAGACTCGCCGGCAGTGGCTTTACTCGCTGCCGGCGGCAGATAGGAGATTAGCTCTCCTCCTCGAGCTCACACGGGAGCTATGTGTGGCACCTGGGGACAATCGGCTGCTGGTGGATGGCGCACAGGGGGCAAAGAATCGACGCTGATGGTGGATTTGGAGCTTTGGACTCGAGCATCTCTTCTGCAGTGTTGCGGCTCCTCGGCGGCTCGGCTGCTAGATGTTGACTCCTGGCGCCCAGCTATGGTTACTCGTGGTCCCACTACGCTGAAGCTATAAGTGCTCGTCGTCGGTGTCGTCTCGAGGTAGCCATGGAGCTTGATACCGACGGCGGAGCCTGCTTGAGGCGGCCGTGACGGGCGGAGATTGAAAACACGCGGTGCATCAGTGCACGTGTTGTTCTGCGGCCTTGCGATGCTCGAGTACCCCGGTGTCGGAGAAGAAAAGGAGCAGCCGGCGTTGGGGAAGAAAAGGTACAGCCAGGCCTGATCCAATCGGTGGAGATGATAAGGCAGGGGCATACCTGTCTGTTCCCAGAGCTAGAAAATGAAAAGCAAATATAAAAGGACTGAAATTGAGAAAACGAGTAGAAATCCCTTAAATCGAAAGAAGTCGCACGTTCGGTGTTATATTTCAAAAGGCTTACGAATTGAGGGTTATAAGCAGTGAGGCTTGCGAATTCGATGTCAAATATCGAAATTTCTCGTGTCTGAACGGGCAGGGTGCCGGCGGCGGTGGCGGCACACGGGGCCGGAGGCACCAGGGCGGCCGGCGCATCGAGTATTAGTGGTTGTGGAGAGGTACGGCGCGTCGTGGCGTCCGGCGGGTTGAGGGGGAGCGGTGCGCGGACGAGACCAAAGGTAGCCACGGCGCGCTGACCTTGTTTGCCCGAACTGTCCAGCTGCCTGTGCTGTTCCTTTCAGTTGGCACTGCTAGGTGGAAGATTGATTTTGATCCGTGCATGCACTACAATAATGGTTAGATTTCTACCTACTGTATATACGCGATTCCAATTTCTCCTAATTTCCGCTCGATCGTTGGCTCACGGCGGCCCAGATCTCGTCAGGGTACTTGGGGGGTTTGGCGGCTGGTGGTGCAGGAGTTCTGATTTTGTGTATCCTAATTCCCCTTCTGAGCCTGCTAGTGATTACTAGTTCCTTTTGTGTTTCAATTCACTCTTTGTGCTGATCTATTGCTATCTTGCTCAGAGTCTACAGTCTAGCAACCATACAATGCTGTCAATTTCTTGTCTGTTTATGAGGAGATATAAATCTGTATGGCTCATAGATTTTGAGCTCTGTTTAATTGGTACTCTTTGTTGTGTGGTGACTATTTCTTTTGACTGCAATACTCCTTTAGCAGATGGTACTTCATTGCCATTAGTTTTCTGAATATGGTCTTAGCTCTGGATAGCATAGTGGAATTTTATCCGGCTGTAAGTTAATCCTTTTGAAATGGTGCATATGTATTTCTGTATCTCGGATTAAACTGAAATTCCCATTGAAAGGCAGGTTAGGACAGATAACCACATGCAGTTATTTTTGCTTGGAGTGATATTACTGGATTAATTAATGAACTATTTAGGGGCAAATCTTTTCTTCTCATACCCATGGAATATTCTCTTGCTTCTCCATGGTCCAACTGAGAGTGTCGTTGTAGATGAGATTAGGCAACTGAGATGCATAGCTTAGTTATGATGCCATAGATTTCTATTTGGTTATATCCCTATCAACAATTCAAAGCACATGTTGTGTGTTAGATCTAAAGCTGCACTTTTTTCTTTTTGTGTTACTGCAGGTTAACATGATTATTAATTGTGCAAATTCACTAGCTAGTATATTTTATACCTCGATATACTGACAATTCCTTAAATTTTCCATTTGCAGTGCTCATGCTCTGATGGCCTGACTACATATTGGTGGAAAGGAGCAAATGAATTATTACCTTTAGTCATCTAGGATAGGATAGGTTGTGTACGGTAATTCTACGATTGTAAATTTTCTTTGCTCATGTGTGCAGTCTTCCCGATTGTGTACATATTAACTGAATTTTATTGTATGTCGGAATGTATTCAGCATGATGTTGTAAAGCAGAGATACATATTCTTGATATTAATCAAGGATTTTTCCTGTTATGTTCAGTATCATTTGTATGGCATTCCGGTTATTAAATTGTTTTGGAAAATATGACCTTTTTCAATTTCTTTGTTGTAATTTACAATTCCAAAGAATTTTCCTGTTTTGAGAAACAATTTCTAGTCTCATACGGCAACCAATGATGTTTTCCGGTTATACTAAAATCAATTGTTTTGCGTCAAATTATACCAGTGAATTTTCCGGCCAAACTATATCAATTGTTTTCCTGCTACAAAATTAACATACGGCCAAATGTTTTCCGGTTCCCAACACATTTTCCTGCCAGATATTTGGTCGTATCAGATTTTTTCGGTTACAGCTAGTATTTTCCGGTCGCTGGCGGTTGTGATTCCTTCCAGACGTGAACCACGTCCCTTTTTTCGGTTGGAGGACCAGCGCATGTATTTTTTCCGGTTGTGGGTCTTGTTTTCCGGTTTCTGTGGTTTTCTTTCGGTAGGGATCGCTGGACGGGGGTGCCGGCGCGCTATTTAATATATACGGAGTAATACTACTCTATTCTCTACCCTGGGTACTTAATATTATTTTGCACCCGAGCCCAGCCAGCGAGCCTGGTTCGCACCGCCCGCCTGGCTTTTTTTCATCCGGTTTTCCGTCGCCTTCGTTTTCCGGGTCATTCCCACGTCGCCAGCTACTAAATTCAGATCGTGGGTGGGGTCCACATTATCTGTCGATTCATTTCCTACCCGGCCCGTTCCGTTTCCGTCGCCGGCACCCCTCGCCCCGCCGATGCCCATCGCCGTTCGCCGCCTCCGTGGCCCTAGTAGCCCAGTTGCTTCCTCCCCACGCGGTTGGCAGCGGCAAGCTCAGGACCGCCCTCTCCCTCGTGCCCCAGCGGCGCAGCAGGCGGCAACGCGGTGGCCTCCTGCACGGCTGCCCCATCTCGGCTCCCTCTCTGCTCCAGACGACGCGCGCGAGCTGGTCCTGCCCCTCGCGCCTCGGCGGCGTGGTGACTACTGCACGGCTGCCCGCTTGGATCTGCTCGTCGCAGGAGCTGCTCCCGCTCCTCACCGGCAGGCGTTAGTTTTGCAGCACCGCATCCGTCGTCATCTGCTTCCGGCCGTCTCCATGTTAGTATCTTGTCCGTTCCCCAAATCATCAATCCTCCATGCTAATTGGTTGTGCCATGGGTGTAAAAATTGAAAGCTTTTGTTAATTTTTCGTGAGAATCAAGTCTGATTTGCATCTGGTTCCATCCCCTGCTCACAGATCCACCAACACTGCAACACGCAAGTTTTCCTAGCCTCTGCGTGAGCTTCTCCCCCAATGAATCTTGCGACCTTTGCATCCAGGCGGCTGCTCCCATGACAGCGACCTCAGCCCTGTGATGAAAAGCCTGAAACAGTGGTGCTAGGTGTCGTGGGACGGTGCTGAGTGCACCCGTGCAGGTAGCCTGTTCGACAATACGCTCCTGAGCACTTTGCAAGCCGTGATAATTTTTATCGATGCATGCCACAGTCTAGCTGCCTGGTACCTTGCTTCTCTTGCAATGTACTCAAATGTGAATTCTCATTCCCAAATTTCTTTCTAAAATGAGCCATTGAACACGCTTGAGTCCTTGTCAATCTGCTGTAAAGCCCTCTCGCTCTGACCTTAACCAAGCCTTTAAAGCACTCTTTATTTAGGTGCTAATACGAGGACCATCTTTCTTGCAAAACTTTCAGATAACTTTTCAGATTCCTGACTGCAAGTTCATTTTGGTATCCCATTATCGTCAGTCTGTTCTTCAGCTCCAATTCAGTTTGTTTGGCTTATGCTAAGAAAATTTTTAATCACATAACCAATTATAAGGCTTGTAGTTGCAATTGGGTTATGTGGAAAAATATTGTCAGTGTTTTTGCTTTCGATTGGCTAAAAATTCAATACATCCAATTTCCTTCCAGATGAATGTATGGTAAAGGATCATCGAGGGCAGGCAGGCAGCAGGGCGCTTGGCGTCCATTGCCATGAGATGGCAGATACCAGTGGCCAGTGTTTAGGCATCATCTGAACCAAGCTGATGACAAATCCGCAAGCATCATGTAAGCCACTTGCTACGTTAGAACATGCTGTTGAAAAATCCAACTTTCATTGTAGAACGGCAATTTGTCACCTCTCATTATTACAGCTGAGATGAGCAACTTTTAGAAAATATTATTTGCATTTTTAGTTGTAGCATCCGTTGTACCATTATATAAGTGACTTGTATATGAGTAGTGTATGGTGATGGCTAGTGCCCAAGATATTGTTGGGGCAGATGGCTGTAGCGCCACCCATGGACATTCCATAACACCTGAAATGGGTTGCAAATCATGCTATATCATATTTATATCATCGATAGAAAACAGAGATTGTACTCCATTTTCAGAATCTGCTTATAAGAATTAGTATTTTGGTTGGCTTCACACTATTAAAGAAAATAATGTTATGAGATGGTATGTACTGAGTCCTTCTGCACCTGCACTTACATGTCTAAATTTTTGCACCACATCTACTATCATTTGTTGATTGGGAATTCAGGTTGATATATATGCCAACAATATTGTTCCCACGGATCCATTACTTTTCCAATAAATAATGATATCTAAGTTGTGGGAAAGACTTTCAGACCTTTTGTATTGATTTAAAATAGACTACTAGAGATCCAGTAATCTAGAATATGTTTCATCTATTCCTCCCATTTTCCATTTTCATTATTATAAGCACAGTTTTTTGCAGGTGTGAACAACATAGATGAGGGCTGAGATGCTGCATTACCTTTTCACTCAGAAAACAGGGTCAACAAGTTGCCTGACGAGAATTGGAGCCATATTTGCTATGTGATTCATATAGTGTGTTCTAGCCATATTTGTGTCCCTATGTCTGGCGTTTCCTTGTATATACATGTTAGCCTTGTTAACCATATTATCTTGTTGAATAAATTAGCTGCAAGTGAATGTATCTGTTGTGATGGACGTCGTTCTACTTCCGAGCAGTGACATCTTGTAAATTCAAATCATAATATTTTCCTGCATATAGAGAGGCACTCTCAAGCGGAACGAACACTTGTATTTCATAATATATCTTGCAACCATCCACAACCATAGAGGCTGAAAATTGGATTTGCAGTTCGTAATATATGTTGTGATCATAACGACGGGCACATCACATAATTTGAGACAAGCTACTTGATACAGGATCTCAAAGCGCCATTCATGCCAAGCTGAGAGTTTTTACAATTACGGATGTCAACAAAAACATATTGAAGTTTTTTCTGTCGAGAGACAATTAGTTAGGTTTTCTGGTCATTATTTGTGGCTAGGATTATAAGGATTTTTCATTTTATTTACCACTGGACGTGTTGCCGAGAAAATAATCAACTATTTATTGTGGGCCATAGGTGTGGGAGGCCGTTGGACGGCATCACGTGAAGCTGATATCCATGTCTTCGACGATTTTTCTGGTCTCCGAACAACCGTCTCACACGTCGCACAAAAGGAAAAAGAGCCAGCGATTCGAAACAGAGGAGCTCGGTCAAACTCCGCCCACCCCCGCGCCTCGACAAAAAACTGGGGCGGGTGATCAGAGTGCGCGTGGGGGGCGTCAGCGCTGGTGGTGATGGGCTTGGGTACTGAATAAGCTAATTGGTACCCTGGGTACCAAATAGCAGAGGCCTATAATACTATATATATATATATACATAGTCCGACTATTGGGAGCCCAAGGCTTCCTATGCTTATTGGAAGCCCCAGCCAACCAACCCACTACTGGTCCAACCCAACCAGCTAGCCCCCCACTCGCATGCTCCCACCTCCCACCTCTGCGCGCGTCACCTGGTCTCCCCACGCCACTAGTTCGTACATCATATAAACCTAATGTTACGGGCATATAAAGTTTATGTCATACAAACTATACTGCAAGGTCATACAAAAACATTGTCGGGGTCATATGATCCTAGTGAACAGAGCTGACACATGCAACCTGACACACCTGCCACCTGACGCACGCATGCATGCATGCAAGCTCATCATTTTTCTTTCTTTTTTTCGCGATAATTCTTCACTCGAACATTCAACTGAGAAATGGTTTTCACCACTAGATTCGTGACATTTTTACGGACAATTTGAGATCCATTGTGAATATATTTTTTGAATTTTTTCAAATTTCAAATTTTTTCAAATTTCAGCAGAGTCATATCAACCACGATCATACATATCAATCAAGTGTAGCATACAAACTGTCATGGCATATCAATCTCGACAAAGAATCATACAAACATATTCAACGTACCTTTTATTGGATATATTTCAATCTCTACAGTAGACATACATTAACAACGTATCCTACTTGTGTCATATCAACCAACAAATATGAGCATATGTAGTTCAGAGGCATACAAATCTCATTGCAATATCATACAATTTTGCTTTTGGAAAAACACGTGCAGCTGGGTTGATGAATAGTCTGTCCAAAACATGGCAACACGATGCTTTTTCAAATTTTAGCACCGACCACGATCATACATATCAATCAAACATAGCACACAAACGTCCATGTCATATAAACCTCCACAAAGAATCATACAAACATGTTCAACGTACCTTTTATTGGATATATTTCAATCCCAACCGGAGACATACATTAATAATGTATCCCAACTTGTGTCATATCAACCAATACAAATCTCATTACAATATCATATATTCTTGCTCTTGGAAAGACACGCGCAGTGTATGGACATATATCAACCTGGTCCCCACTAGCACCCTGACCACGATCATACATATCACCCAAACATATCATACAAACTGCCATGTCATAGCAACATCCACAAAGAATCATACAAACGTGTTCAAAAAGCATATGTAGTTTGGAGGCATACAAATCTCATTGCAATATCATATATTCTTTCTTTTTGAAGCGACACGCGTAGTGGATGGACATTCATCAGCCATTGGTCCCCACTAGCAACCTTACCACGATCATACATACCAAGCAAGTCTAGCATATAAACAGTTGGTCCGAACTACATATGCTCATATTTATTGGTTGATATGACACAAATAGGGATACGTTATTAATGTATGTATGTTTACTGTTAGGATTGAAATATATCCAATAAAAAGTACGTTCAACATGTTTGTATGATTATTTGTGGAGGTTGATATGACATGGCCGTTTGTATGCTATGTTTGATTGATATGTATGATCGTGGTCGGTGCTGATATTTAAAAAGATTTGAAATTTAAAAAAAATAAAAAAAATATTCACAACGGATCTCAAATTGTGCATAAAAGTATCACGAATCTAGTGGTGAAAACCGTTTGTTAGATGGATCTTTGAGTGAAGAATTATCTCAAAAAAACTGGAAAGAAAATGGTGGGTTTTGCATGCATGCATGTGTCAGGTGTGTCAGGTGGCATGGGTGAGAAGGTAGGACGTGGGGACCAAGAGGGTGGGAGTGTGCAGCATGGGGTTGGAGGGCTAGTTGGTTGGGTTGAACCAAAGGTGGGTTGGTTGGCCGGGGCTTCCATTCCTTATTGGAAGCCCTAGGCTTCCAATATATATACTATATATATATATATATAACATTTTAATATAGCACAGATAACATATTTCACTGATGTAAAACGAGGAACAAATTATGTATTTTTGCCATTTTAACAAATGTTAAAAATAACTAATGTATAAAGGACGATGGGACACAACATTTAAACCTTTTAAGATTTTAACTTCTCGATTTAGTAAATTACTAAAAGGCCTAAAATACTTGAAAAAAACACCTTTCGAATGCCCAATGCTTAATGATTGGCCTAAATAATTAGTGAGCCGACTAAATAACTAATGATTAAGGGCGTGTTTGGGAGAGCTCCGCTCCAGAAAAATAGCTCCGCTTCACTAACTCCATGTTTTCTCAACTCCACTCCACAAACTATAGAAAAATATGGAGTTGTTGTACGTGTTTGGCTGATTACGATGCTCCAGCTCTAAAAACATGAGATCTAATTGTGAAAAGTCTATTTTGCCCTTGTTAATGGGCCCCATGTGTCTGTCTCCTTGTTTCCTCCCCTTCTCTCTCCTTTGCGGGCGCACGACAGGGTAAGGAGGAGCGCCGACGACAGTGGAATGGCCCGGCAAGCCAACGGAGAGCGGCATAGCGAGGCTCATGATGGGCAGCCTCGTGCGTGGTAGCCCATGGTGGAGGCGCGCCATGGACGAGTACATGCTTGATCCTACAGGCCAACCAACCTTCTCAATCGAGCAGAGTCTCGCCGTCGACCAAATCCTACTGCCCCACACCGAAATCCATCGATTCCTCGCACCCGCACCTCCTCAACTTCGCCATCTTCGACCTCTGCCACTCCTCACCGAGCTCCGATGACTAGCATGGCCACAACCATCTCCGGCAGTGGCGCAAGGGTGGGGCGGCGCGGTTCTGGCAGGCGGGTGCGCGAGGCCTAATGGGCGGGTGGCGTGGCCCCGGCGGCCGCGCAGGGGTAGGGCGGCGCGGCTCTGGCGGCGGCACAGGGGGGTAGGATGGCGCAGCTCTGGCGGCCGCGCAGGGGTAGGGCGGCGCGGCTCCGGCGGCGGTGCCGGATAGGGCGACGTGGCTCCGGCAGAGGCGCAGGTGGGGCTACGCGGTCTTGCAGGCGGGGGATGGTGAGGCTCGACGGACGGGGCGGCGTGGCCATGGCCGGCCGGTGAAGGCATGTGTGACAAGGAAAGACGGGCAGGGGCGGCGTGAAACAGCGAGAGAGAAGAAAAACACCTTAGTGTAAAGAAAAAAATTAGAACAAAGGGGTAAGTTGTGTAACCAGTGGCAATGGTGGGTAATTTTACTCCAACTCCATGAGGATGTATATAACAAGTGTTTTTGGAGCACCACTTGAGGTACTCCAAGAAAAACATGGAGTTGGCCCCCAACTCCACGTTTTTTCCTGGAGTTTTTG
The DNA here is from genome assembly GCA_015476505.1 of Urochloa ruziziensis. Taxonomy (NCBI): domain Eukaryota; kingdom Viridiplantae; phylum Streptophyta; class Magnoliopsida; order Poales; family Poaceae; genus Urochloa; species Urochloa ruziziensis. The sequence continues at coordinate 3,060,159 of CM027126.1, read as the reverse complement.
GATCTGGAGTTCTTGGAGTTGGACGCGTTTGGCAGGAACTTTGTGGAGCAGAGTTGCTAGAGTTGGAGTGGAGCTCTCCCAAACACGCCCTAAGTATAGACCCCTCCCCCCTCCCCTCCCCCCCTTCTCTCTCTCATTGAGACAAGGTAGGTGTTTACGAACAATCCTATCCAATTTTTAAAAATATATACATTTTTTATTTTTAACTTTCAATTAAATGAACTCTTAGAAGCATGAGTATGTCATCTGAATGAGTACCGAGTTGCTAAGACTGCCAACTGCATCTGATGTTAGACAACCCGAAGAATAGAAAGTAAACACATTCAAGCACTTCATTATCATAATGACATGTTGGAATTATAGAATTGTAAGTGCAAACAAAACAATACCAGTAAGAAAAGTGGGAGAATGTGCACAAGAGTACATTCATGAATATTGCACAAACTCAATAAACTCAGTGGAATCCAATCTGAATGGCCTACGTTAGAGATTAGAATTTCTCATTCCTTTATCCGCCTTTCAATTGGACTAAATCCAGTTGGGCTACGCACACCCACACCCAAACCCACCTACCACCTACACCAATAGACACACATAGGCCACTGAAATTAGATTCAAGGAACAAGGTTAAGCATATGTTCACTAATATACTCTTGTGCACCTGAATTATGCACACCAGTTTGCATCATCATTACCCAACCCCTGCTTCTGAATTTGAGATTGACTGGAAAAATTGTATAAGATGTATCCTGCACTGTAACTCTACTGAACATGAAATATGCTTGTGTTTTTGGAATTCAATAACTCGCAGGACTAAGCACGTTCTGTTCTCATTGTATGGGTGGATTTTGGAAGAAAACCAAGAGAATGCAAACAGTTTACAAGTCACGGTAGGATGAAACTTTAATAGTTTACCATTTTTTACAAATGACAAAACGATAACAAAGAAGACAGTATCCAACTGATAAAATGATAACAAAAAAGATGGTATAAGTAATATTTGAAAAAGGCAATAGACAGAAGATAAGATGGCATAGAATTTAGCTAATTAGCTCCCATGAGTTCGTGGATTACCAACCAAGAAGAAAGTTGAATTTTTAACCTTACCAAATTCAGAATTAATTCCAGTGTCTCCAGTGCAGCAATTTTGAAGCATACTGGAGTCACCAGTTGTCTATTACATGTAGATTCAGAACTAACAGCATTTGAGCTTTGGACTTGCTGCGTTTGCCTCCTGCTGTTGGAACTTGTTGATGTCGACCAAATTGTTGCTTCTATTGTATATGTTCTTGATGAGGATAAGCTACTTCCAGCATCATCAACCAGATCAGCAAAAATATTGCTTACTACCACTTGAAATAATTGCACAACCATACCTGGACCAATATGAGAGAAGAAACTCAGCAACTTTAACATAAAAAGTTTATAATGAACAACAAATATAGAGTCGACTGGGAGATGCTCAGGAAATGGGCTAAGGTACTCATGGAACCCAATGCTACTGGAGCTGGCTGTCTGAAAGTCTACCAGTAGCTTTACTTTCATTGTATCTATGTAAATCTCCGAAATATACAAAGCGTACATGTAGATATGTACTATCTATGCCCATGCGTATGTACATAAATGCAGATACTTGCATAAGGGTTCCCTTGCTAGTTGTTACATGCACCGCACTTTAACAGCAAAAAGAGTAGTAAAGCATACAACTAAATGCCTTCCTAAATCCTAAATATGTTTCACCCAATTTGCACAATGTGATTCAAACAATCAGCAGCACAAAACATATTAATATCACATATACATAGCATCTAGACAATAAAAAGAGAAGGAACTCGGGTTCTCTCTCTGCTTTTTAGACCCACTGAGTAATGGGCTAGTCTGCCTCTACCACTAACACATGCTGGGTTCTAACTATTCTCTGGTATAAACCAAGAACCACCTACCGACACCCATGGAACTCAGCAATAACCTCATAATGGTGTACAGTTTTCTTCTTAGTGCAGGCAGTTCCGCCTTTTTGAAGTACTCAGTTACGAGCATTACGACAATACCAGCATGTGGTATGAGTGAGCTGCAGTAGAGTATAAGAGTCCATATTAGAGTTCTCTTCCATTTATCATAAGAAATTCAGTGGCTGCTTAGCATACCTACAGTATTGACATACACCACTGATAATACTTTCAGAAGAGATAATGAATATGGTGGTAACTGAGTTTCTCTAAAGAGAAACTTGAATATATTTTGGGTTACGAAATTTCAATCATTTATGAGGCTGTCTTGCTGGAGATACTCTTAGTATTTATTTAGCGTGTATGTATGAAAGGTCACACATGTTCAAGAATCTCAGCTAAGTTTTTTTTGACGTATTTGAACAAAGGCGGAGAAAGAAAATGATGCAAATTACCAGCGCATTCCTTTAATAGTGGAAGCAAGCAAATCCAAAAATGTTGAATGCAATGTAGGAAATTTCAGAACAAATAAGCTCCTGACACAAGAGAGTGTTTGATTGAAACAGCAAAGACCCATCAATCAACAGAACTTTTCTTATTAACATTACCAACGCACGTACTGGAATATTGATCACCTTAGTTGCAAAACAGGAACACAAGGGAATATGTTAGAGAGCTTAAATAGTCAAAGAAAAAAAAAGGAATAAGTCCATATTTAGCCCGTCATCTCTTGTGCTTGTCTAATTTAAACCTCAACTTCAATGTTCGAAACATGGCACCTGAGCTATCACAATATTGTCGATTTAAACACCCCCCGCCCCCACCCACCCAAAAGAAAAAGACCTTCCAAAGTGGTTTTGGCGATGATATAGTCTGGTCTCCCATATCATCACCTCCTCAACTTCAATGTTGTGTAAACATGGCACCTGAACTATCACAATACTGTTTGATTTAACCCCCACCCAAACCCTTCCAAAGTGGTTTGATGATGATGTGGCCCGGTCTCCCACGTCATCTCTTCCTCCACATTCCTCAACTTCAATGTTGTCTAAACATGGCACCTGAACTATCCTAATACTGTTTGATTTAACACCCCCACCCCCCCAACAAAACCCTTCCAAAGTGGTTTTGACGATGATGTGGCCTGGTCTCCCACTTCATCTCTTCCTACATATTCCTTTGCTTCTTCCTTTTTTCTTTCTCTCCCTGCTTGATCCACAACACTACAAACCTGTGTGTCGCGGAACGAAACCGCATGAGCTGCCACAATCAACCCAAAACTGCTTTGGAAGGGCTTAGGGCTCTCAATTGAACGGACTGATAGTTGAGGTACCAGATTTAACGATATTCCAGCTGATGTTAAAATTAGACAAATGCAAGTTGAGGGGTTAAGGATGGACTTATTTCAGAAAGGAAAAATATGCTATTTCCAACCAACCTGGACTGGATAAGAGCTAGTTAGCATCATAGAGCAGCAATGTACAAGAGCTGATATTGTAGGTACTACATATGCATGAAATTTCTTTGTTGAATGAATGCGTTCATCTCCACAAGTTGTCTGTCCTTCCAATGGAGGTACTAATTTACTCCCAGGTGGAGTTAGCAGCATTATTAGCTCATGATCTTGTTCTGCAAAGTGAGCATGATAGCTTAGATGCTGCACTGAGTTAACTAAAATAAATATTAAAGAACGACATGTAATTGTGGGATCTTGCCTTCTTCCAGTCCAACAAAAGTGTCATTCAACATATTGTTTACCACAATCAATAACTTTTGAATCATCAGTGATGTACTATTCTTAGAAACTCTGACACAAGGTAACAGTGCTAAAGTGCTGGCAAGTTTCTAAAGAACAGAAAACAGAAGTTTCTAAAGAACAGAAAACAGAAGAAATCAGTCAAATATGAAACTCTTATGCCAAGGAAGCCAAAAAGGGTGGACATAAAGAAAAATTGTATGCAATAAATCTCATGAAAGTATATGACCTTTAATTGTTGAAGATTGCATTGACCACTCATAATCTTTGTTGTAATGGCAGATTCAACCTGAAAGCACAAATATAATTACGCAAACCGCCATAATTCATGCAACAAAGTTATGTAAGATAAATTCGCATGATAGCACCACACGAATGCTTGTGGAAGTATCAGCAAGGAACAAATCACCGTGGAAACGTGATACTCCAAACCCTAGAATTAGTATAATGATTATTTTATCCTTAGCCATTCTTCTAGTTCTAGGGTTAAGACCCTCATAATCCTGGGTGCCTGGATCCTTTGAAAGCATAGAGTTAAGTCTCTTTGATGGCTCCTCTTTTGTATCCAGGAAGCTTAGAGAAATCTCAAAGATGAGGCTCATCTTTGGAGCTTGGCTGGTGCTACGTGTGAGAAAGTTTTGTCTAGGCTAAATTTGTTGGTCTTGGTGTCTGTTTTGATCAGGGTGTTTTCTGTCTGTAACTGGTGAGCGTGTTTAGCCTTTCTTGCAACTTGCTCAAGCCCTCCTAGTAAGGCGAGGCACGGGTGTCGCATGCACTACATATATGGCCCCTGTTAGGACTATTCAATACAATCTCACACTCGTACACAATGTTGGGGAAACAACCCGAGACCGACTTGCCTACATAGAGGAATCTTTATGCCATGATAAGTATAGGTGTTCTTGGATTTCTAGTTTGTGCTCATCATATGTTTACTGTGGGCTTGGACGTTGATACGCGTGACCTCGATGCTCCACAACGGGTAACCTAGGCCTCATGGCAGATAAGGTACTGAAAGCATACACAGCTTTTGTAGCACCCCTAGCTATGTAGGGCCTTGACTTGAAGACTTCACTTGACTCTAGTAGACAACACCGACCAACCGACAATTCTCTCTCTCACATGGTATCAAGCTCCTATGTCCTAGCTTTACATCTCGCTTCCACTTCCTCTGGTAGCCCTAGAAGATCAATCCATTCATTCCAAGGAACCATGAAGGGTTCAGGGGTACATATATAGGCTAGGAGCCTTAGTGGCTAAGAAAACTAGTAGATAAGATAAGCACCCAACATATTCTACAGGCATATTCCACTAAGATGCTAAAAGCTAAGTTGCATGAAAATAAAGATACAACTACTCTAAAGGCTTATCTAACATTCTCCCCCTAAGCCTTAGAGTGGTGACAACTCGAAACTGTTGGTGATGAGCTCCCCCGGCTTCCATGATCACAACAGGGTTGGCTCTTCATCTGCATCCGCCATCATCGTGCGGTGAGCACGGCCTCCACGCCTTGGCTGCTTGCACTCCTTGGCCCAATGCCCGGTCTTGCCACACCTGTGACATGTGTCATCCTCCACGTCCTCATGCTCACTGTCACTGCTGGACCCATCACGTGGTCAAGGCGTCTTTGTCTTCTTGCAGGACTGTCTCGAATGGCCTGCATGCTCCCCCTTCTTCTTCTCCTTCTGGCAGGCAAGCCACTGCTCCTCTGTGAGGTGGAGCCCGCCACCGACGGTGAATGGTCTGCCAGACACCATCTCCTCCTCATCATCGATGGCCTTGAACCGTCCCACCAGCCCCTCGATCGTCAGCGTCGAGATGTCGAGCATCGCCTGGATCGCGATCTTGAGCTACGAGTACTTCTTTGGGGCACAACGGAGGAACTTGGCGACAACCTTCTCCTCGGTGATCTCATCATCGCCGTACCACTCTAGCCGCCGCATTAGGTTGGAGAGACAGAGGGCGAAGTCATCGACGTCCTCGCCCGGCTTGAAAGCTAGACAATCCCAGTCCAGTCAAAGCTTCTGAAGCGTGGACTTGCGGTTGCGGGGTGCCGACTCGGGCCGCAGTGATAGCGTCCCAATCCTCCTTGGCGGACCCCTTCATCGAGAGGTTCGACTCCATCTCCATCGGGAACGCTCGCCGGTCCTCGTGCTCGTCGACGTCGCCGGTGTCGACTGCCTCCCACATATGTCGCACCTGAAGCTTCACCTTCATCATTGAGCTCCACTTGATGTAGTTCTCCTTCGTCAGCATCGGCCACTGTGTGGTGCCGACAGACTCTCGGACAATGGTCCTCATGGCCCTCAGGGAGCTAGGGTCGTGGACAGAGCGAGGCGGCTCCACGTCCTGATGCCGACGCGAGTCCGGGATCCACCCGTGCACCTCCCGCTGTCGCATCTCCTCGGGCAGCTCCCGCTGGGCCTCCACATCCTTGTTAGCATAAGTCATGTCTGTGTGGGGTTATCTATGTATTAGCACTGTTTTGCTATTTTTCTAAATGCCCCTAGCTGGGTGTTATTTCCCTTATTGCCCTTGTGGCCATCTATATGTATCCAAACCTTGTCATGGCTTAACGTGAGAAGAAATAGATCCTTATTGGACCAACATTTGGTATCTAGAGCCCAATTTTCTCTCTCCCACCTAGTCCTCTCCTCTCCCGTGCTCCTCTCCACCCACCCTGAAACCCTAGCCGTCAGGCCCACAAGCGGCGGCGGCGCCGCCGCCTAACCTTTCCTCGGCCAATCCGGCCGGCGGCGACCCCTCTCCATCCCTCCCACACGCGGATCCAATGTCAGCACGCGTGGATTGGCGGAGTGACAACGGATCGAGGGGAAGTAGGCGGCACATTGACCAGCGGCAGTGCGGGCGAGCGCACGGGCGGACGCGCAGGCGGCGGCGTGGGCAAGCATAGCTGCGACGCGCAGGAGCAGGCACGAGCACGCTCGCGCGGACGAGCAGAGCAAGGCATGACTTCATCTTCTTCCCCAGGCGCATCTTTCCCACCATGGCAGGCTCACATAGCTCACGGAGGGACCCGGCAGCAGGCGGCTCGGGTGTGCAGGGCGGCGTTGGCGTCAACACGCAGGGCGTGGTAATCCCGGTGGCCCCCATCCCCTCCGTCCACACCTACGGCTCCTCCAGCACCTCCTCTCGCGGCTCGGTGGTGTCCAGCGCGAGGAGGAGGGTGACTCTACAGGAGGGCGAGGCGACGATGGAGCATAAGCGCGTAGCGTGAGGGGCGGAGGAGCGTCGGATGAAGGTGGAGGAGGAGGAGCGGCGAATAATGCTCGAGTTGGAGGCTGCAGCGAAGCGGCGCCAGGCGCGGCGCGCGGCCGCTGCACGTGAGGAGCAGGAGCTGTAGGTGGTGCGTGCCCTGTGGGAGGCGGCTGTGACTCGGGCAGCGTGCGTCGAGACAGCGGTGGCGCGCACAGCTGAGGAGGCCTGCCTTCTCGAGGAGCAGGAGAAGGCGCAGGCGATGGCGGCGGCTGCGACCCGCCAGCGCCAGGAGGCGCTCCAGCTACAGTAGGAGCTGGAGGCGACGCGCGAGGTGGTGCTTTGCGAGCAGGAGGAGCTGAGGCAGGCGTCACAGGGTGCAGCGCAGGCTTGTGCCACCCTGGTACCGTTCAACCCTTCCGCGGCGCATGGCGGCCGACGGGAGTTGCCCCATGTCGAGCAACAACGTGACGTGCATAGGTGGGTCCCGGACCCGCGTCGGCGTCAGGACGTCGAGCTGTCTGGCTTCGTCCATGACCCCAACTCCTCGAGGGCCGTGAGGACCATCATCCAGGAGTCTGTCGGCACCACAAAGTGGCTGATGGTGATGAAGGAGAACCACATTGAGCGGAGCTCGGTGATGAAGGTGAAACTCCAGGTGCGACATATGTGGGAGGCGGTCGACACCGGTGATGTTGACGACTACGAGGACCGGCGAGCGCTTGAGGCGCTGCTCGCCGCGGTCCCAATTGAGATGGCGTCAAACCTCTCAGCGAAGGGGTCCGCTAATGAGGCTTTGGACACTATCGCTACGGCCTGAGTCAGCACCGACCGCAACCGCAAGTCCACGCTTCAGAAGTTTCGACAGGAGTGGGATCGCCTAGCTTCCAAGCCGGGCGAGGACGTCGATGATTTCGCCCTCCGTCTCTCCAGCCTGATGTAGCGGCTGGAGCGGTACGACGACGACAAGATCACCGAGGAGAAGGCCATCGCCAAGTTCCTTCGTTGTGCCCCGAAGAAGTACTGGCACCTCAAGATCGCGATTGAGACGATGCTTGACCTCTCGACGCTGACGATCGAGGAAGTGATCCTGCGGTTCAAGGCCGTCGATGAGGAGGAGATGACGTTTTGTTGGCCGACCTCAGCCGGTGGCAAGCTCCACTACACCTCAGAGCACAGGCACGCCAGCCAGAAGGAGCAGAAGAAGGAGGAGTCTTCTTCCTCTATGCGCGGCCACAGGCGCGAGCCACACCGGCCGCCCAGGGCGCGAGGAGGCGCCAAGGGCGGGGCGCGAGGAGGTGCCGGTGGCGGTTCACGTGGAGGCGCTGAGCGTGCCTTCGTCGACTAGTGGAGGCCACCCCGAGACGAGCCGTGCTACAACAGTGGCAGGGTTGGACACTGGTCCAAGGAGTGCCGCCAGTCGAGGCGCGGCCAGGCCCACGTCGCGCAGGCTGCGGTGGAGGATGAGCCGGCTCTGCTCCTGGCTCACGGGAGCATCGACCTTCTTCCCACGGCATCGGCCGCGACTGCTCTCCTCCACCTCGACGAGTCACGCACGTCTTCCTCGGCGACGACACCAGCGGCAACAAGATGGACTGCTGGTACCTTGACAGTGGTGCTACACACCACATGACCGGGCGTCGGGATTTCTTCTCTGACTTGGACACCGATGTCCATGGCTCCGCCAAGTTTGGAGACTCTTCGGCCGTGGAGATCAAGGGAGTCGGCTCCGTCACCCTCATCGCCAAGACCGGCGAGCACCAGGGTGTTCTACATCCCCGCACTTTGGAACTCGATCATCAACCTTGGGCAGCTGGATGAGAATGGTTCACATGTGGAGATTGAAGGTGGAGTGCTTCGCATGTGGCATTGACGACAACACGTTTTGGCCAGTGTGGCCAGGGGGAGCAACCGCATCTACATCGTGTACATCGAGGTGGCCCAATCGCTCTGCCTCGCCGCCCGCCGCGACGACGAGGCTTGGTGGTGGCATGAGCGCTTCGGGCACCTCCACTTCGAGGCTCTATGGCGGCTCAGCACCAAGGAAATGGTGCGGGGCATGCCATGCATCAACCACGTCGAGCAGCTCTGCGACACATGCGTGATGACGAAGCAGAAGCAGCTCTCCTTCCCTCGCCTGGCGAGCTTTCGAGCCAAGGAGCGGCTCAAGCTGGTGCACCGTAGCATCTACAGGCCAGTGACGCTAGCTAAACCGGTTGGACGGCACTACTTCCTACTACTCATCGATGACGTCTCCCGGTACATGTGGGTGGTCATCCTTGACTCCAAGGCTGCTTCGACGGACACCATCAAGCGCATCCAAGTTGCCGCGGAGACGGAGTGCGGCCACAAGCTTTGAGTGCTGTGCACCAACAATGGTAGCGAGTTCACGGCGGCTGAGTTCGCGTCATACTGCACTGATGAGGGAATCCAACGCCACTTATCTGCACCATACACTCCACAGCAGAACGACGTCGTCGAGCGGTGCAACTAGACCGTGGTTGCCATGGCCCGGTCCCTCCTCAAGCAGAGAGGGATGCCGACCATCTTCTGGAGAGAGGCGGTGATGACCGCGGTTCAGATCCTCAACCGCCCGCCCACCAAAGCGCTCGATGGCATGACGCCATACGAGGCTTGGCATGGGCGGAAGCCGGCGGTTGGTCACCTTCGAGTCTTCGGCTGCCTTGCCTACGTGAAGAAGCTAGACCACCTCAGCAAGTTCGACGACAGGAGCACCCCGGGGGTGTTCATCGGCTACCTCGAGGGTGTGAAGGCCTACCACATCCTCGACCTGGTGACACAGCATGTGCGCACCATGCGCGACGTCATGTTCGACGAAGGGCACGACTGGACGTGGGAGAAGATGGTGGACGACGGTTCAAGTCTGGCATACAGTGACTTCACCTTTGACTACATCGACTACGCGGGGACTGGGGGAGAGGGCAGCTCCTCTTCGATGAGCATGCCTCACCCAATACCCAGGTCTTCGGCGAGCTCTTCGTCGACTACGCCGAGTCTTCCACCGACTCCGGCAGGCACACCGGCCGCAGTGAGTATACCAGCCGCAGCGAGCTCTTTCATACCACAAGCTCCGGTGGAGTACTCCAGTTGCGGCAACTTCCGCTACACCGCCAGCTCCGGTGGGTACGTTGGCTGCGGCGAGCTTCGCACCTCCACCACCACCATCGTCGCCCACGCCTCTCTCTGCACCGACAGCTACTCTTCCGGGTGCTGCAGCGACACCTGCTCACGATGAGCACAGCCTGGTGGAGTTTGACACTCCACTCTCCCACGACGAGGACCACGTGGACGCGTTCCACGATGGGGAGCCCCTTCGGTACCGTACCGTGATGGACATCCTCGGCGACCAGCCTGTGTTGGGACTTGTACCGCATGACCTGGAGATGGAGCTCCACCTCACGTGTGAGGGTGGCGAGCCTCACTCCTTCGTCGAGGTGGAGATACACGCGGCATGGTGCACCATGATGAAAACGGAGATGGACACGGTAAAGAAGAACCAGACGTGGGAGCTGTTTGATCTTCCTCCCGGTCACCGACGCGATCACCCTTAAGTGGGTGTACAAGCTAAAGAAGGATGAAGCTGGTGCCGTTATGAAGCACAAGGCACGACTGGTGACACGCGGGTTCGTGCAGCAGGAGGGGGTCAACTTCGACGATGCCTTCACTCCTTTTGCACGGATGGATTCCGTGCGTCTTCTCCACGCGCTGGCAGCTCAGGAGGGCTGGCGCGTGTTGGCACTCCTTAGCGTCACGTTTTAGCAACGCTTCAAGAGCGCGAAGATATATGTCGTTGTATGCAAAATGAATTCTGCAAGCGCACAGAATATATCTTGTTGTAGCACTTCACCTAGGGAGTTATCCCAGGGTATCGTATTTATATTTCCACAGGGAAGCAGATGGTTAAAGTGTATTGAAGAATGAAATGATAAATCTTGCCAGAAATATCAAGCCACAAACCTAAGGGCACTGTTGACGCAAAAATCGGGTTGATAGATGCGCCAACGCACGAGCGAAGGCGTGGCCTTGAAAACCGGGGTGTGCCAATCAATCTGACCTGTTGATTGACAAGGAATACCAGATCGTAAAATACAAGCCGAATCGGCTGGCTGCCGAGACTGGCCTCTTGATGAAACGTGTCGGTGATATTATCTCCGGCAGTCTTCCACGGGGTAGCCCACGGAAGTGATTTGTAATGCAGGGAAGATCGCAAAGATCGGAAGCAAGATGGTTAGGATGGACAGACACGAGGGTTTATACAGGTTCGGGCCGTCGACTCGACGTAATACCCTACGTCCTGTTTTGGGGTGTTGTATTGCGTGGATTTCGCTATGAGTTGAGATGTGGTGAGTTTCGATGTCTTTGGAGGGGGTCCCTGCCCGCCTTATATATCGGGGGGCAGGGTTACAAGTCGGTTTGTAGCCGATCCTATCTCTAAGGATCCTTTCCTTCTTTACAATAATTCCTATTCCAACTAGAACTTCTCCTTCCAGATCCTTCCTCCGTGCGCCGACTTGTCCCGCACGTCTTCAGGTCCAGAACGGTGGGCTGGGCCGCCCCCTTCTGGTGGGCTGCCAGGCTTGCTCGTGAGGTACCCGGGTACTATATCCCCCACAGTAGCCCCCGAGCACTTCTTGGCCGATCGTTGGCTGTAATTGATCCGTCTTTTCTTGCATGATCCGAGTGCTCTCAAGTTGTTTAAGATCTTATCCGAGTGATTTTGAAGAAGATCCGAGCGGTTTCGAGGAAGATCTGAGTGCATGATCAGACGTTCCTGAAAACAATTCTTCAATTATGGCCATAGTGAGGGGAAGGAGTGCTCTTTTTTCACGACGCGACAGCGAAGTGAATACACTTAGCCCCCGAGCTTTGGGCAATTTTAGTATGAAATTGGCCAAAGGTCTTCAACTTTTATCCATCTATATCTTGATCTTCAATGGTGTGCACCTCCAGGTGCACCCATTGGGTGTAGCCCCCGAGCCTTGAGCAGAATAGAATATTCTGGTCGAGGGTCAAAAATAAAATATTATGAATCTCTTTTTGAACTTAATCCATCAATGGTGTGCACCTCCAGGTGCACCCATTGGGTGTAGCCCTCGAGTCTTGATACGACTCGGCACGATCGTGTCAAGACTCTGAAAGCCATGGATCCTGACTGAACTTTTCAGCCCCCATGCCTCTGGGCATGGATTTCGGATAATCTTTTCCTTCTGGGGCTTTTTTGTTTCCCCTTTCTAAGGATTATGTTCTCAAGTTCTTTGAACTCGGCATGACTCCCGAGTCGTGTCCCACGACCCAGCTTGACCATATGGTAAGCCACCTTCTCACAAGATTTATACTTGTCAGCACTTGACCTAGACTTCTGGGCGAATTTAGCGATAGTATCGCATGCCTTACGTAAAAATCAATTGCAAGGATGCAATATTAATTGCAAAAGCAAGTCTGGCCGTCGACTAATTTTAGCCTCAAGACCGAGTGGTTTCTGCCCCTGAACACTAGCTCAGGAACCCACAAATTTGTTTATGTAACAGAACCGAAAGGTCGTGCTATATTTCAGCCCATTTAGGCCCACTAATGCCGTAAAGTCCGTTGTTTCCTAAGGAACCTAACGGTTGCTTTACGGAAGACAAAATATCGCGAGATATTGCGACTCCTTACCGCACCTTTGAATTCAAAGCGACGGGACGTGCCTGCGTCGGTTGAGTTCCCGAGACACGCATCGCGCCACGCGCGGGAGGAACGGTTCATTCCATTATAAGCCATCCCCGCCGCAATCTTCTTCCTTTACTCGCCATTTGCCTTCCCAGCGCTCAAGTTCTCCTCCGCGCGCGAGAGCAAACCCTAGATCCATTCCCGCAGCTTCCATCCTCGATCTTCAGCCCCCTCTCGTCGTCATGGCGCCAAAGAGAAAGGAAGCCCCGAAGCGGAAGGAGAGGTCGCCGGGAAGGGCCCGGTCGGCCAAGGCCAAGGCCGCCGTTGAAGTCGCCGTTGATCGCGCCGCCGAGTGGAGGGAGTCCATCACCACCACCAGGCGCCTCGAGCAGCATGTCGTCGACGGCATCCTCCCAGATCAGCAAACCGCCGAGTGGCGCGCAGCCTCCGGTGAGTCTTTCCCCACCCCAAATTCCTCTGATTTGGTGGTGTTCGAGTCTTTCATTCTGCGCGGCTTCGGCGTGCCCGCGCATTCTTTCCTCCGCGGGCTGCTGCATTTCTATGGGATCAGTCTTTGTGCACTGAATCCCAACTCCATTCTTCACATCGCCATCTTCATCAACCTCTGTGAGGCCTATCTTGGGATAGAGCCTCACTTCAATCTTTTTCTTCACTTTTTTCTGCTGAAACCTTATCCCGGAACCGAGTGCCCGCGAGTAGTCGGAGGCGCCGGATTCCAACTCCGCGAGGGTCGAACCCGGGAGTATTTTGATATCCCTTTTCTTACTTCCAACAAGGGGTGGCAGTCCGAGTGGTTTTACGTAGGGAACCACTCGCCTGCCATCTCCCCTGAAATCGATTCATGTCCTGTTCCCTCCCAGTCCTGGACTGCTCTCCCCAAGGAGAGTGAGATGGACGAGGTTCGGGAACTGCTGGGTCTCATAGCCCAGTTGAAGGACAGAGGGTTGTCTGCCGTCGGAGTGGCAGCCAACTTCGTGCTGCGCCGGATCCAGCCCCTCAAGCAACGGGCTCATCCGGCGTATGAGTACTACGCCGAGGGGGACAACACGCGTGAAGCCCCCGAGCGTGTTGACAAGGTCCAAGCCACAGCTCGGCTTAGCAAATTCTTCGTGTCAGGGACTTTCCTGCGGACTACTGATTGTCCTCCGGCGTTCAACTTATCGAATCCGCGCCCTGAGGTATTTAACCAGTCTGTTGCTGTTTTATGTTTCAATTCCACCCATTGGGTGTAATCTCAGTAAAGAACTGAACCCAATTTTTGCAGGGTCGAGCTGCCTTTGTATCCCTCCCTCCTTTGCCTGAGATGCCGAAGGGAGTGGATCAGCCGGCTCGGCGCAGAGCCGGTGGTGCTGAAGAAGCAGTCGGAGGAAGTGAGAGTGACCTGCATGATTCTGATATCACTCTGTCATCCTCACCTTCTCCAGACGTGCTATCTCCGAGTGGTGGGAAGGCTGCCCCTGCTCCGAAGAAGCGGAAGATTTCAATGGGGGTCGTGATTGGGGATGCGCCGAGCCGCCGCCAACTCCTCCTTTCTGAGTCATCTGACTCAGAAGAAGACGAAGCTGGCGGTGCCGAGTCGTCAATCCCGCCCCCAATAATCAGCTCGGAGCAGTCTCCCCTTGCAATAGTACCTCTGAGTGCTGCAAGTCCGAGGGACCTTCCTTCCCCCACTCGGAAAGGAAAGCGCCCGAGAATGCGCGTATCTACTCTGTAAGTATCATTGTCATCCTTTGATTGTCTTTTATGTTTTTCTGTGATTAATCCATATATGCTTTATCCTGTAGCACGCCGTCTGAGATCCCCTTTGCGGGTCCTGCGCCTCAGTCGGTCGTTGAGACAGAGATCCCACCAATCCAAATGCCAGAGGTGTCGACCCACTCGGCTGATCTTCTCAGCGATCAGCCTGTGGGTCCACCACCAGAGTCGCTGCGAGCACCAACCCCGCCTCCGCCGAGTCCTGCACCAGCGTCGCCGACTCCACTGCCTCAGGGCAGCCCCCAGCTTGCTCCTGTGGTTGAACAGACTGCTGCAGTGGAGGAGCCCCAGGCTGCGGAGGTCGAAATCACTTCTGCGGTGGTCGGCGCTCCGGGTGGTGGTGCTCCCATGACTCCTCTGGCTGAGTTCATGTCGCTCCATCTTCGTATGGGCCAGATAGCCAAGGTATTTCCTGAGCCACTTTTCTTGTTGAGGTCGAGTACCGAGTGGTACACCTTATTTGCTTTGTCATCTGACTTTTCTTTGCAGGACTTAGCTGCTGATGCCGAGGCAAAATCCTCGGTGATTCAAGAACTTTCTTCTGCAGTCGCTAAGGCCGACTCCTTGGTGGCCCGAGTGGCTGAACTCGAAGCTGCTGCGACCCAACACCAGGCTGAGTTGGAGGAAGCCCAGCGCACCACTCGCGATCTTCGCGGAGAGGTGGAGCAGGCTAGACTCAACGAAGCCCAGGCCGTGCATGAGCTCAGAGGTATGTTATTCCCTGTTTGATTTCCTGTCAGACGTGGATATATCATCCAGATCTAACTTTCTGTAGATTACCGGTATCGGATTATGTCCCAATTCGCAGAGATCACTGCCAAGGTGGCTCGGCTGCAAGGCGAGGCGGAGGCGCTGCGCACCGAGAGGATCGCGCTGGAGGACGCTATCCGAGTGGTGGCGGAGGAGATCGAGCCAGAGGCGTCATCGTCTTCGGCTTCTATCCTCGACCGCGTTCGGGCGCTTCCACGCTTCTTCCGGCGACAGCTTTGCTCCATCAGCCAGGCCAGCTGTGGTCATGTCCTGGCGGTGCTCAAGTCTCTGTTCCCGGCATCGGATCTGGAGCCACTCAGCCGTGGATATGCTGCTGGCACCTCCGAAGATGACATGGGCAGACTGCTCCTTGAGGTCGAGCCTATCGCCAATGTCCTGTCCAAGGATGTTGTTGATGACTCTGATGAAGCGGCCCCGTCTGTTGTTGGTGATCCTGCAGTTTAATGTACATAGAATATTTGTAGTATTTGGTAGAAGTATTACTTTTGAACAATGTTTAAGCTTTTGCTATTGTATATAAGTTTTTATGGGACTACTACTCCCTTTCTTTCTGCGCTGGCCTTAATTTCTGAGTGGTTGACCTGTTACGGAGTAGATTAGCCTCGTTGGTCTCAGTCTCATGTCTTTGTCGTACGTTTAGAGCTTTGACTTGGCGAGTACTTTCCCTCTCGACTTAAAGTTTGTTCCACTCATACTTTATGTGCGTGACGCGAAAGAGGAAAATCGAGTAGTAGAAATAGATGAAAGATGAGATCAACTTTATTGATAACTCATTATAAATCTGCCAAGTCGTGACTGGGGATGATTACCCTCCAAAATCACTTGGAAAAAACAAATCTAAACAAAAAAATGAATACATAACTGAATCAGGCGTAGAAACGCTGTAAGTGCTCGATGTTCCATGGATTTGGGATGTCTACGCCGTCTTCCGTCATGAGGCGATATGAGCCTGGCGACTCACTGACTTGATGATGTATGGCCCCTCCCAAGGGGACGCAAGCTTGTGCGCGCCCTTGGTGTCTTGCTTCCTCCTCAGAACCAAGTCGCCTGCTTCAAAGGATCTTTGCTTAACTGATCGATCGTGATAACGTCGCAGGACCTGCGCGTAACGCGCGGCTTGGATCTGGGCAGCCAATCTCTTTTCCTTGATGCTGTCGAGGTCTTCGATGCGCGCCACTTGCGCGTCGTATTCGTCATAGAACTCCACTCGGGGGGAGCCGTATGCGAGGTCCGTTGGTAGGATAGCTTCCGAGCCGTAAACCAGAAAGAACGGGGTTTGCTTCGTGGCACGACTCGGCTGAGTGCGCAGCCCCCAGACTACAGCTGGTAACTCCTTGATCCATCGTCCATCATGTTGCTTCAGCTGCTTGAATATGCGGGCCCTGAGCGCCTTGATTATTTCGCCATTGGCTCTTTCGACTTGGCCATTGGCCCTTGGGTGCGTCACGGATGCAGGGCATAGCTTGATGCTCCTCTCGCTGCACTAGTCTTTAAACTCCTGTGCCACGAAGTTCGTACCATTATCTGTGATGATACGATTTGGGACTCCGAAGCGGTGGGTGATGTCGGTGAAGAACTCGATGGTCTTGGCTGCCGTGTGCTTTCTGACTGGTTTCACCTCGATCCACTTTGTGAATTTGTCAATAGCTACAAGGACATGGTCAAAACCACCAGGAGCCTTCTTGAACGGACCAATCATATCCAAGCACCAACAAGCGAAGGGCCAGGACGCTGGTATGGTTTGCAGCTGTTGTGCGGGTGCGTGTATTTGCCTTGCAAAATACTGACACCCTTTGCATCGCCGCACAATGTTTTCTGAGTCTGCTACAGCAGTCGGCCAGTAGAAACCAGACCGGAAGGCTTTACCAACGATAGTTCTAGCCCCGGCGTGATTACCACAGATTCCTTTGTGTATGTCTGTCAAGAGCTCAACACCCTCTGCGCGACTTACGCACTTTTGGAGAATTTGAGAAGCTCCAGATCGACGATACAACTTGTCTCCAATGATGACGTAGCTTTTGCTGTGCCGCACGATTTGTTCGTGGAGCGAATTTAGATCTTTGTCTTCCGCGACCTCTGTGGGCAATATGCCGCTGTCAAGATAGTCGATGATCTGGGTCCTCCAGTCCAACGCTTTGTCTACCACTAATGTGGCTGACTCCGGGGATTCTCCGACTTGTTGCTCCGCGACAGTGCCATTCGGGTTTATCTTGATAGATGGTTTGACAAGATCTTGTATGAAAACTCCGGGTGGGACGCCTTCACGGGTGGACCCCATCTTAGCGAGCTCATCTGCTGCCTTGTTATGGTCGCGCACCACGTGATGGAACTCTAAGCCATAGAATTTCCCTTCCAGCTTCCTGATTTCCTCGCAGTAAGCGTCCATCTTCTCGTTAGTCCTGGACCAATCCTTGTTTACCTGGTTTATGACCAGGGCAGAGTCCCTGCGTACCATCAGGCGTTTGATACCCAAAGATACTGCAATGCGGAGACCGTGCAAGGCTGCTTCGTACTCGGCTGCATTGTTGGATACTGGGAACATGATTTGAAGGACGTATTTTAATTCCTGTCCACTTGGAGAGATCAGGAGTACGCCTGCGCCGCCTCCTTTGATCTGGAGGGAGCCATCAAAGTACATCTCCCAGTACTCAACTACCTCGTCGTCAGCCGGAGCTTGGTTTTCTGTCCAGTCTGCTACGAAGTCAGCCAAGACCTGAGACTTGATAGCAGTACGTGGAACGAAGGTTATGTGGTGGGCAGCCAATTCTATTGACCACTTGACGATTCGGCCGCTGGCGTCTCGGTTATGGAGGATTTTCCCTAAAGGATTTTCGCTCACAACTGAGATTGGATGGGCCTCAAAGTAGTGTTTCAGCTTTCTTGCTGAGATGAGAACTCCGTAGAGTAATTTCTGCACATGGGGATAGCGTACCTTAGATACGGTCAGAACCTCGCTGACGAAGTAGACTGGTCGCTGAACTCCATATGCGTGTCCTTCTTCAGGACGCTCGACCACTAGTACCGTGCTAACCACTCGAGGCGTAGCAGAGATGTAGAGGTAGAGCTGTTCTCTTGGTTGAGGTGGGACGAGGATGGGCGGACTCTGCAGGTAATCTTTGAGTTCCTGGAAGGATTGCTTCGCCTCGTCATCCCACACGAACTTGTCCTGCTTCTTGAGCAGTTTGAAAAACGGCAATCCGCGAACGCCGAGTCGTGATATGAAACGACCGAGCGCTGCCATGCATCCAGTAAGCTTCTGCACATCCTTTTGACAGGTTGGTGGTAGCATCTTGGTGATGGCCGTGATCTTCTCGCGATTTGCCTCGATCCCGCGGTTGCTGACCATGAAGCCAAGTAGTTTACCTGAGGGTACTCCGAAGACACACTTTTCCAGGTTGAGCTTCCACCGGAATACACGTAGGCGTTCGAAGACCTTTGTCAGATTCCCTATCATGTCCTCGGGGTTCATGATCTTGACCACGATGTCGTCGATGTAGGCTTCTACTATGTCTGGGATCAATTGATCCAGACATGCTTGAATCGTCTTCTGGTAGGTTGCGCCTGCATTCTTCAGACCGAAGGCCATTGTGTTGTAACAAAAGGCACCGAACGGCATGATGAACGCGGTCTTTATCTGATCTTCCAGCTTCAGGCCTATCTGGTGATAGCCTGAGTAGCAATCGAGAAAACAGAGCAGGGCGGAGCCTGCCGTGGAGTCAACGACTTGATCGATGCGGGAGGGGGGGGGGGGGGAACGAAGGGGTCTTTAGGGCAAGCTTTGTTGAGATCTGTATAATTGACGCACATTCTCCAATCATTATTATTCTTTTTTCTTACAAGAACTGGATTAGCTAACCAGTCGGGGTGGAACACCTCCTGAATAAAACCAGCCGCTAACAGTTTTGTAATCTCTGCCCTAATCGCCTCCTTGCGGTCCTGCGCGAATCGACGAAGCCTCTGCTTGATCGGTTTGGCAGTCGGATTGACCTTCAAGGAGTGCTCGGCAAGTTCCCTTGGGACACCTGGCATATCGGATGGTTTCCACGCGAATATGTCGGCGTTTTCCCTTAGGAATTTGACGAGCACTTCTTCCTATTTGGGGTCTAATTCTGCCCCGATGATGGCCGTCTTCTTCGGGTCATCCAGGTCCAGAGAGATCCTCTTCAGCTCCGTCTCCTTGCTTGGTGCGATGGCTTCTCTTGCTGGCTTCTTGGTGGGGATCTCCAGAGATTCCTTGTCCACCTCCTGTGATGCAGCCAGTACTTGCTCCATGCGCTTGGACATGTCCAGGGCAGCTGCCGCGTTGAGGGTCTCCTGTTCGCATGCGTAAGCGACTCGGATGTCCCCCAAGACGGTAATTACGCCTTTAGGTCCTGGCATCTTGACCTGCAAGTAGACATAGTGAGGAATCGCCATGAACTTGGCGAGCGCAGGCCTCCCAAGGATGGCGTGATATGCAGTTTCAAAGTTCGCCACCGTGAACTGCATATGCTCGGTCCGGTAGTTGTTCCGGTCTCCGAAGGTAACGGGCAATGTGATGTGCCCGAGTGGTTCCGCCCCCTCTCCCGGTTTCAAGCCGTAGAACGCGGATTGGGGGGGACATAGGTCGAGAGTAGTCAGGCCGAGCTCCTTCAATGTGTTAGCAAAGAGGATGTTCAGGCCACTGCCACCGTCGACTAGCACCTTGGTGAGCCGAACGTTGCGGATCGTCGGGGCTACTACCAAGGCGTGGGACCCGGGCTTCGGTATGAAGTTTGGGTGGTCCTCCCGGGTGAAGGTGATCGGAACTTCCGACCACTTAAGGTACTCAGGTACCGGTGGTTCCCTCGCGTGCATGACTTGGCGATGGGTGAGCTTCTGCTGGCGCTTCGACTCGAACTCCGGTCTGCCATAGATCATGCGAACCACTCGGTCGGCTTCCTGGAAGTCGTCGCCGGGCTCGTCGTTCCGCCTGTCGTCTCGCGGGGAACCCTCGTTCCTCTTTCTGTATGGAGGGCCTCTGTTGCCCCCGGTGAAGGCTCGCTTGAGCCCGTAGCACTCTCGTGCCGAGTGCCTGTGCTTGTGGTAAGGACATTGCTCATCGAGCATGCGCTGGAAATCCTCTGGAGTTACCCGGCCTCTGGACCGGTCCAGGGTGGCGACCATATCTCCCTCGCTCTTCTTCTTGCGAGGGTGACTGTCGGTGCGCCGATGGTCGTCGTGTCGGTCTTCGTCTTCGCGGCGGTCGCGCTTGCGGGTTGTCTTGTTCTCTTCTTCCCAGCGGCTCCTGATCTCGCTGAGTTGTTCCTTTTCCGCGATCTCTGCGTCCGCCCATGTGCTAGCGATCCGGAACATGTCATTGACAGTCGCGGGTGGCTTCCGAGTCCACTTGTGAATCAGTCTCCCATCGGAGATGCCGTGCTGGAAGGCTGACATAACCTCCTGATCCGTCACGTCCGTGATGGAGTTGCGCTTCTCCGAGAACCTGCGCACGAAGTCGTGCAGGGTCTCGTTCTTGCGCTGCCTGATCTGACCGAGGAGCCGCTTGCTCCCGGGCCTTTCCCAGGTACCAAGATAGTTACCGACAAAGAGTTCGGTAAGCTGCTCCCAGTTGTCGATGGTGTCCTGCGGGAATCTTGCCAGCCAGTTGCGGCAGTCCTTGGTGAGCATGATGGGAAGGTAATTCGCCATCACGTCCTCGTCGCCGCCGGCCGCTTGTACGGCGGTGTAATAGATCTGAAGCCATTGAGATGGATCAGATTTCCCGTCGTACTTGTCGATGTCCGACAGCTTGAAGCCTCTGGGCCATGTCACGCTTCTCAAGCGCTCGGTGAACGACTGGAATCCGCCGATCCGACCTCTAGGGCGGGAACCGCTTGGACCCGATCCGTCTGTTGTTCTTGGGGGAGTGCTATCCCTCCTGCGATCCCGGTCCCTGGGCGGGGAACGGATCCTCCGATAGCTCCGAGTCCTGGGCGGAGTTCGGTCCCGTCGGTAGGTTCTGCTGCGCGGTGGAGTTCGCTCCCTTGGCGGAGTCGGTTGCCTCGGTGGTGGAAGCGCTCGTCCCCGTGGCAGAGTGCGACCCCCGTTGTTGCCGTGCCTTGGACTACCGGAAGGGTCAGAGTAGTCTGACTCCGTCGAGTAGCCGCTTCTGTTGGAGTTACGACGGGGATTTCCATGATCCCGATCGTATTCTTCGCGCCGTCGGATTTCCTCACGATGGCGCTCTTCGGTGCTGTTGCGGATGACATCCCTCGCGTCTCGATCTCTGTTGATCGTGGTGCGAAGGTCTTCATCACGATTCGATCCGCCACTGGCCCGGCGTCGAGACGGACCGGGCTCAAGAGCGTCCGTGGTTGCTCTACCCTGCATCTGGTGAACCTGAACAGAGGCGGCCTGCACGAGAGCCCTTACCTTTTCCAGGCCTGGAGTGCTGGGTGGCAGCCGACTGATTTCCTCGTTGATGGTGACGAGGTTCTGGACTGGCATCTCGTAGACGTCGTATCCGTTCAACTCGAACATGCCGTCGCGCATCAAGTTCCGGGTGCTCCTCCTGTCTTGTCGATCCCATTGACGACGATGATCTTCAGAGCGTGGTTCCTGGAGTCGAGCGGTACCAGACCCTGACGCGGCGGCTTCGTGTGGTCATGCGGCTCTGCGAGTCGCCCGACTGGCGTTGCGTCCTCGACGCTGATCCCTGGCTTCAGTCGTCTCCTCAGCTGGAGTGACCTCGTCTTCTGGGACAGGGTTGGGTGGCGTCGCTGGCGCCACCATATAGCAGTATGACCCGACTCCTTCTTGCGCGAGGTAGTCTTCCTCGGACTCGGAGAAGTCGGATGTGGGCGTATAACGCTCCAAGCTACTCGGAGTTAGTTCTCCGAGTGATCCTAGCAGTTCCGGCTCTGTAGAGGCGTCAGACACTGTGTATCCTTCCGGCAGATCGTCCAGGATTGAGGGTCCCTGTGGGTCTAACTCATAGGAGTCGCTCCCAGAGAAGTTATCATCCACCTGGACGATGTCCTTCATCTTCTGCTTCTGAGCAAGCGCGCAAAAGCCAGGGGTCTGGACAGTAATGACCTCAGGGCTCTGGACGCGCGCTGGTTGAGCGCTCACGCTCTGCGATGACTCGGCGACGCGACTCTCAGGAGCCGGATCGGAACCGAGTGATTGTAGATCTGTTCCCGACTGGTTGGGCCTCGCGTTTTGCGATGGACTCAGCGGGGTAGAACCGGCACGATTAGATGCGATCGGACCGGACTGGGCCGTGATGGCCGAAGTCGGCGGCAGAGAGGAGACCTCCGTGGCGATCGTAGCTCCTGCCGCCTGGGTATCCAAGGCGGCGGTGGTGGCGTCCCCGAACTGGATCTCGAATCCGTCGACGTCCGGGAGATTGCAGCTGTCCAAGATCTTGACGCGATCCATCAAGCTTACCAGATTGATCTCGGCGATACCCCCTACCTGGCGCGCCACTGTCGGTGATATTATCTCCGGCAGTCTTCCACGGGGTAGCCCACGGAAGTGATTTGTAATGCAGGGAAGATCGCAAAGATCGGAAGCAAGATGGTTAGGATGGACAGACACGAGGGTTTATACAGGTTCGGGCCGTTGACTCGACGTAATACCCTACGTCCTGTTTTGGGGTGTTGTATTGCGTGGATTTCGCTATGAGTTGAGATGTGGTGAGTTTCGATGTCTTTGGAGGGGGTCCCTGCCCGCCTTATATATCGGGGGGCAGGGTTACAAGTCGGTTTGTAGCCGATCCTATCTCTAAGGATCCTTTCCTTCTTTACAATAATTCCTATTCCAACTAGAACTTCTCCTTCCAGATCCTTCCTCCGTGCGCCGACTTGTCCCGCACGTCTTCAGGTCCAGAACGGTGGGCTGGGCCGCCCCCTTCTGGTGGGCTGCCAGGCTTGCTCGTGAGGTACCCGGGTACTATATCCTCCACAAAACGGCTAATAGATTAACCGAGACTTTGTAAACAATGCTTAGAAACAGATCTAGTTGGCTATAACTGCTGATGATGTACCGGACAGATAGCTTGATAATGAGCCGACAACAATCTAGATCTAAACAGGATAGATTGGTGATAAAAACTAGAACAACAAGAATTGATATGAAACTTGCGGATCTAGCAGATATCGATAACTGTTGAATAAATCTAGATGAAACCTCAGCGATGCACCCGGGAGTTAAAGCCTAGAAGTTACTCGGTAAAAACGGAACTTACAAGCAAGCCGAAGATCGAGGCGATGCAGCCCGATGAACTTAAAAGAACTCGTGAAGAAAATAAAAAGGGTGACGAAGCCGTCGGTACGGAAAGGTAAAGGTACTGGAAGTAAAGGGTTTGTTTATTGATGCTGTGATAAAACGTTTACAATGCCCATAGGTACATATTTATACTCTGGACACCCTAAGCCGGTCACGACATACTCAACTTGCTGAAAAAGAAATATCTAAACAAAAGGAAATATTAAGATATATGGACTCCAACTTCCCCTCCGCAGAGTCCTTGCTAATTATGTCTCCTCCGATTCTATTGATGCGAAGATCGGCCAGCTCACTAAATTATCCTGGATTCATCTTCGTATAGCAACATGCTTCCTTTCTTTATTCAAATCAATTCTATCTTCATTAATAAAGCTTTCCCCGAGCTTTTCCTTTGCCAATGATATCTTCACGTACAATTGCTAATATGTATGCTCTTGTGAATTTGATTAATCCATCAGCAGACCGATCCAACACAGGCTGGGCACCATCGGTAACTATCATCGGTAGCAGGGTCTTCAGTTTTGACTCCAACATCCGATTCACTCCACATGAGACTACCGATTCCATCTGTATGTATTTAACCTGGATCGCTTCTTCATGATGTATGTAAGCTGAATCGCTACATAGCTTCTATCCTTTACTTTAATAATCTTCGTACGTGTGCAAATTATATTCTTTATTTTAATCACCCTTCCATGCTAACATACTGGAATTTTCCCATCTTTGCAATTATTGCCCCTTAATTAGCATCGGCTATAGCTCCGTTCAAATATACACAATGCATCCGATAGACATGCATGTTGCTTCCGATTTGCACTTGCTGATTCTTCTTTTTTCAGACTTTGGCTTCATCATCAATAATATAATATTCTGGCCATGATGCTAATCATTGATTAATGAGGACCCTCATACGTAACTTGTGTGTGCATACAGAATCTTATTAGCTTCTTCCTTCTCTGGTCTTCACGTGTGAATCCCCAACTATCAGACCTCTAGTTCCATCAGCTCTTTTGTCGATATTCATGTTGATGCATACAAACAGCCGATTACTCTATAATTCATATTACATCAGATTTTCTCTAAAATCCAATGTCAACACAATTCCCTCCTTGGTCCGATTCTGATTTTTGGAACCATGGTCCGATTCAAAATCAATAACCATTTCAATTCTTTTGCCCCTCTCCGATTCTGGAACCACCGCTTCGTCTGATTCCCATTCCAAAACACATTTCCCTTTCCTTTTTGACGTCGGCTCTGACACGTGTCAAAAAATGGTGTCAACAGGCACAAACTCTAGGTTTGAGGGATAATGGTCAAATGAATGACTGGATAGAAGGTCTGAAAGACCAGCGATACACAGGAGCACCTAATTCTATAGAAAAGGAAAGATGTTGGGAGAGACCGGACCTAGACACTTCCTAACTCAGAGCAAATGGCACTCTAACCTTAGCCTAGACTCTAGCTTAGATACCGGAAACAGAGCTCGCTTCGACGGCTAGAACGGGAGAACCTCAGAACGGGGTGAGAGAGGGGGTTCTCCGGGCTCAGCACTACTGTTATGAATGTCGTCGCCGGGCTCGTCATTCCGCCTGTCGTCTCGCGGGGAACCATCGTTCCTCTTTCTGTAGGGAGGGCCTCTGTTGCCCCCAGTAAAGGCTCGCTTGAGCTGTAGCACTCTCGTGCCGAGTGCTTGTGCTTGTGGTAAGGACATTGCTCATCGAGCATGCACTGGAAATCCTCTGGAGTCACCCGGCCTCTGGACCGGTCCAGGGCGGCGACCATATCTCCCTCGCTCTTCTTCTTGCGAGGGTGACTGTCGGTGCGACGATGGTCGTCGTGTCGGTCTTCGTCTTCGCGGCGGTCGCGCTTGCGGGTTGTCTTGTTCTCTTCTTCCCAGCAGCTCCTGAGCTCGCTGAGTTGTTCCTTTTCCGCGATCTCTGCGTCCGCCCACGTGCTAGCGATCCGGAACATGTCATTGACAATCGCGGGTGGCTTCCGAGTCCACTTGTGAATCAGTCTCCCGTCGGAGATGCCGTGCTGGAAGGCTGATATAACCTCCTGATCCGTCACGTCCGTGATGGAGTTGCGCTTCTCCGAGAACCTGCGCACGAAGTCGTGCAGGGTCTCGTTCTTGCGCTGCCTGATCTGACCGAGGAGCCGCTTGCTCCCGGGCCTTTCCCAGGTACCAAGATAGTTACCGACAAAGAATGCGGTAAGCTGATCCCAGTTGTCGATGGCGTCCTGCGGGAGTCCTGCCAGCCAGTTGCGGCAGTCCTTGGTGAGCATGATGGGAAGGTAATTCGCCATCACATCCTCGTCGCCGCCAGCCGCTTGTACGGCGGTGTAGTAGATCTGAAGCCATTGAGATGGATCAGACTTCCCATCGTACTTGTCGATATCCGACAGCTTGAAGCCTCTGGGCCATGTCACGCTTCTCAAGCGCTCGGTGAACGACTGGAATCCGCCGATCCGACCTCTAGGGCGGGAACCGCTCGGACCCGATCCGTCTGTTGTTCTTGGGGGAGTGCTATCCCTCCTGCGATCCCGGTCCCTGGGCGGGGAACGGGTCCTCCGATAGTTCCGAGTCCTGGGTGGAG
This sequence comes from Urochloa ruziziensis, assembly GCA_015476505.1. Lineage (NCBI taxonomy): Eukaryota > Viridiplantae > Streptophyta > Magnoliopsida > Poales > Poaceae > Urochloa > Urochloa ruziziensis. Next base: position 3,034,174 of record CM027126.1, on the reverse strand, counting down.
TTCGGTCCCGTCGGTAGGTTCTGCTGCGCGGTGGAGTTCGCTCCCTTGGCGGAGTCGGTCGCCTGGGTGGTGGAAGCGCTCGTCCTTGTGGCGGAGTGCGACCGTCGTCGTTGCCGCGCCTTGGACTACCGGAGGGGTCAGAGTAGTCTGACTCCGTCGAGTAGCCGCTCCTGTTGGAGTTACGATGGGGATTTCCATGATCCCGATCGTATTCTTGGCGCCGTCGGATTTCCTCACAATGGCGCTCTTTGGTGCTGTTGCGGATGACATCCCTCGCGTCTCGATCTCTGTTGATCGTGGTGCAAAGGTCTTCGTCAAGATCCGATCCACCGCTGGCCCGGTGTCGAGACGGACCGGGCTCAGGAGCGACCGTGGTTGCCCTACCCTGCATCTGGTGAACCTGGACGGAGGCGGCCTGCACGAGGGCCCTTACCTTTTCCAGGCCTGGAGTGCTGGGTGGCAGCCGACTGATTTCCTCGTTGATGGTGACGAGGTTCTGGACTGGTGTCTCGTAGACGTCGTATCCGTTGAACTCGAACATGCCGTCGCGCATCAAGTTCCGGGTGCTCCTCCTGTCGTGCTGATCCCGTTGGCGACGATGATCTTCAGAGCGTGGTTCCTAGAGTCGAGCGGTGCCGGATCCTGATGCGGTGGCTCCGTGTGGTCGTGCGGCTCTGCGAGTCGCCCGACTGGCGTTGCGTCCTCGACGCTGGTCCCTGGCTTCAGTCGTCTCCTCAGCCGGAGTGACCTCGTCTTCTGAGACAGGGTTGGGTGGCGTCGCTGGCGCCACCATATAGTAGTATGATCTGACTCCTTCTTGCGCGAGGTAGTCTTCCTTGGACTCGGAGAAGTCGGATGTGGGCGTATAACGCTCCAAGCTACTCGGAGTTAGTTCTCCGAGTGATCCTAGCAGTTCCGGCTCTGTAGAGGCGTCGGACACTGTGTACCCTTCCGGCAGATCGTCCAGGATCGAGGGTCCCTGTGGGTCTAACTCATAGGAGTCGCTCCCAGAGAGGGAATCATCCGTCTGGACGATGTCCTTCATCTTCTGCTTCTGAGCAAGCGCGCAAAAGCCAGGGGTCTGGACGGTGATGACCTCAGGGCTCTGGACGCGCGTCGGTTGAGCGTTTACGCTTTGCGATGACTCGGCGACGCGACTCTCAGGAGCCGGATCGAAACCGAGTGATTGTAGATCTGTTCCCGACTGGTTGGGCCTCGCGTTTTGCGATGGACTCAGCGGGGTAGAACCGGCACGATCAGATGCGATCGGACTGGATTGGGCCGTGACGGCCGAAGTCGGCGCCAGAGCGGAGACCTCCGTGGCGACCGTAGCTCCTGCCGCTTGGGTATCCAAGGCGGCGGTGGTGGCGTCCCCGAACTGGATCTCGAATCCGTCGACGTCCAGGAGATTGCAGCTGTCCAAGATCTTGACACGATCCATCAAGCTTACCAGATTGATCTCGGCGATATCCCCTACCTGGAGCGCCACTGTCGGTGATATTATCTCCTGCAGTCTTCCACGGGGTAGCCCACGGAAGTGATTTGTATTGCAGGGAAGATCGCAAAGATCGGAAGCAAGATGGTTAGGTTGGACAGACACAGGGGTTTAGACAGGTTCGGGCCGTCGACTCGACGTAATACTCTACGTCCTGTTTTTGGGTGTTGTATTGCGTGGATTTCGCTATGAGTTGAGATGTGGTGAGTTGAGTTGTGTTGAGATGTTTTTGGAGGGGTCCCTGCCCGCCTTATATATCGGGGGGCAGGGTTACAAGTCGGTTTGTAGCCGATCCTATCTCTAAGAATCCTTTCCTTCTTTACAATAATTCCTATTCCAACTAGAACTCAGATACATACCCCTAAGTGATACATACCCCTCAGGGGCAAATTTGACATTTTGATCTCAGATATTTTCCGGCTCGGGCACCTTCCACTGCAAGCTAGCTTCCCTCCGACGCAAGCCTTGCAGTCACGCCGCGTGTCCTCCGGATCGAAGCTCCTCGACGCCGTTCTTGGGCCAGCCCAGTCGGGTGCATGTACTCGGCACTGCCGAGTTGTTCAACTCGGCACTGCCGGGTACATACAGCCCAGCAGCCCAACGGCCCATCTTCGCCACGTCGAGTCCTCGGTCCTTGGTTTTGAGGCCCAAACCAAGGGAAACCGTCCACCGATGATTTTGTGGCCAAATCACCAAACCCCGCGCGCAAACTTCGGTTGTTAGCCGCCACCTTGCGCCGGCTTCTCGTCCGCGTACGAGCTTCGGTTGTGAGCCGTTACCTCGCACCGGAACCACGTCCCCTTGCTCGTTCTTGCCAGCATGTGAACCGCACTTGATCCACCGGCCACTGGGTCCCTCGAACCAAGCCTACTTGTCTCTCCGCTCCTCGGAGGCCGCCATGGCTAAGACCTTTCGCGCATGTTCTTCACCTGCACCAATGCAACCAAGCCGCATTCTACACCTGCAATACTTGAGCCAAGGGAAGCGTCAATCCACACCACGTTGTCAATCACTCATCACACCAGGAAGCGACCATCCACCGGTCCTTGGACACACCGGGTCCTCAATCTCCCCCTTGATGAGTGCATTGACAACACACACATAGTAACCGTTGATATAAAGAAAATATAAAAGAAATCGAAAACAAGACTCAAGCAAGTGACTAAAAGCAAGAACAAGCTGAGAACAAAGTCACTCTGCAAGAGAAAGCTCCAGAAACGCCGACCCTTCAAGAAGAAGCGAAAGGGCTCAACACCATCGGCAAAAGAGCAAAAAGCACAAAACAAGTCACGAATCTCCAAATCACTTCTCAGAATACTCAAAGCACTCCCCCTGCATTGATGCAACTCCCCCTGAACAAGTGAACTTGTGCGTGCTAAAAACACTCAAAAATGACTCACATGTGCTTCTCTTTTAGAAAATGCAATCTTGCACAAACTTTCAAAATCTTTCCAGAAAATTGTCCCTCTTCTTTTAGAAATGCTCAAGATATTCTCCCCCTTGTTGACAATGCATGAATCAAGGTCAGAAAAACCCAAAGTGCAAAAACCAACGCTGAGTTGCACAAGTCGGCACTGCCGAGTTGAACAAACCGGCACTGCCGAGTATACACAGACAGCTCAACAAAAATGCAAAAATGCAACTATAAGCACAAGAACCGGCACTGCCGAGTTGCTCCAGTCGGCATTGCCGAGTATGTACAGGCAGCACAGCAAAAATGCAAAAAAAAAATGCAACTACAAGCTTCTCAAATATACAATGAGCAATACAAAGTGCTACAAGTTAGAGAAGAGGCATACAAGCTAGTTCATCATGTCACACGGGCATTGCCATCAAGAAGGTGAAGACATATATCCAATTGACAAAGCCATGAGCAAATTGTGGATTTTTATCAAAAATGTCACCACATGAGCAAAGTCCTAACCATGGATTGTTTAAGCAAAAGTGAACTACGTCTCACCACAATCATGAAAGGACAAGCATTCTTGACAAAAGATCATCATAAACGCCCAAGTTCTACCTCATGTCATGTCAAAGCACGGAGCCATGTGTTCACTTCTCATGGGAGACTTCTCCGGCAAACAACATGCAACCGCTTAGCACCCATGTGTGCAAGTGTGTGCAATGGTGAAAGCATAGAGACATGAGCATAATTTTCTGCAAATATATCTTTTTCTCAACTTTCTTCTTTCATGCATAGACAGCTCATTTTTCAAGTTTTTCAATTTAAGTATGGTACATGAAATGTCTTTGCGACAGAAAGAAGCTTATGCTCCTCCACAAGATAAAGCATGGGCTAAACATTTACAATGACAAAGGTCTTTGACCCAATTGAAAAGAATATCACACCCTAACATGGTCTTAAGCAAGATATAGCCATTTCGGCTCAAACAAGACATGCAAAGGCATTTACTCATGAGTGTAGGAATTAAGTTCAGTTTGTCATTTTAATTCAAAAAGAAGCTATCTCAATAGAATATATATCAAGACCATCAAGAGCATAGCCATCCATACAAGTAATCCCTAGCCAGCCTGCCTAAACTCTAAAATGTAGCAAGTTGTACCAATCACTGCATATAGGAGAAGCTCATCCTAAGATATGATACAAAAATGAAATCAAGATACAAAAGCAAGAAAAAGTGTACATCAAGATACAAAGATGGTACAAGAATATACATATGCTACAAGAGAAGCCTCCAAAACTCAGCTCAGTAAACTGCACACACACCAAGTTCTCCTCGCAAGCGGGTGAAGGTAACTTGGTCAAGTGGCTTAGTGAAAATGTCTGCAAGCTGGTTTTGGGTAGAAACATGGGCAAGCTCAAACTCAATACACAAGCGCGATCATAGCACAAATACAAAGCTCCCCCTGGAATGTGCAACCGAAATGCAAATCCAAGGTTCAGGTTCAATCATCAGCTCCCCTTGGAATGTGCAACTGAAATGCAAATCCAAGGTTCAAGTGCAAACTTCAAACTCCCATGATATGCACAATCAAAATGCAAATGCAGTAAACTCACAATCTCATGCAATTCAAAAAGCTATAAGCAAAGTCATCTCCTTGTCAAACCAACTTGAGCAAATTTCACCCCATTAAATAAAGCTGAGCTCCCCCTCAATCAAAGACACCTAGAAAAACTAGAAAAGGTGTACAAAAGCAAATGGAAAGCTCCATCATAAAAAGGAAGAAAAATCTCAAATGAGCAAAATGCAACAAAAGATACCAACTAAAAGGATACCAGATAAACAAATGTACAATATGCTATACAAAACATAAAAATCATGATACAGGCACAAAGCAAGCTAAATATACACAGATGAACACAAGAGTGTACAAGGGATATACTCACAATACATAGTGTACAAGGGCCACATCGGGGCCATCCAAAAAGGTGTGGAGAACCATCAAACCTTGATCATGCAAAAGACCAAGAGTCACCAAGCTCATGTTCTCCATACCTCACACCTGCACAATCAAAAGCGAGAACGAGAACGAGCGAATGACTCGACACTGGGGTTAGCACAGAAGGAGTTAAACCAGTGTCGGGCCATCTGCTCAAAAGAGGGGTTAGAAAAATCAACGTCACTACGTGGTACCCTCTCGTCTCTCACCATCGGACCTCTAGCACCACGCGGGGGAAAACGTGGCCTAGACTCTCTCCTCGCCTCGAAGCTACGGTCGAACCTCCCTGAACCAAACTGACCGTGAAACGGAGGCCGCCTAGCAAACTCACGAACAACAGAAACACCACGACTAGCAACTACAGGAACTGTACGCACAACAGCGTCGCCTCTCGGCCAGGGTGAACGAGACACAGGCACACTACGAGAAGAGTAGTACCTGTCCCTGTTCCCCACCTCCTTCTCTCTTCTCACCTCCCTCTTCTTCCTCCAACAAAACTCCTCAAGGTGACCATCCCTTCCACAATGCTCACAATGGAAGCGGACTGGCTTTGGCTTTGGGGTTTCTCTCGGCTGTGCCCTCTCTCTCGGCTGGTAAACCCCACTCCTCACAAAGGTCACTCTCCTCTGAAAGTTCTCTGACTTAGGTGGAAACTTGGGAGGATCTGGAGTGGTGTCAAGCTTGTTCAGCAGGTGGTTTGGTTTGGGTGTGAAGGTGTTCTTGAGAATGGCTTTTGGTGGGTTTGTGGGAATGTTTGCGGTGGAGCTCTCTGGATCTCTCTCTTTCTCACCACTACTCTCACCAACCTTCTCAGAACCAAGACCACAACCATCAGCTCTCTTGAAACTCGCAATCAACATCTTGAGCTGAGGTTCACGACCAGACAACCAACCCAAACACTAGTCTCAGCTCATCATTCTCATCTTCCAATCTATTCACACACTGTTCTAGCTCAACATTCTTTAAAGCAACAACATCACAAGCAGAACAGGAATTTGCAATGGGTGATTTAAGTTGTGCTTCAAGTGAACTAATCATGGTGCGTGATTCAAGCAACTGAGCATGCAAGCAGGACAAGAAGTACAAGCACCTAGCAAAGATGACCTAGACTTCAACTCAGCAAGCTCAACTCTAGCACTCTCTAGTTCATCCAAGCAGTTCATGTGTTTTTCCTTAAGCACAACAAGATCAGCAATATGCACATCACAGAACGAGCATTCTACCTCATCAGACACAAGAGGAGCATCTTTCAAAACAGCAATCTCAGACTCAAGCGAAGCTGCTCTCTCCCTAGACTCGCAAAGCAAAGACTCAAACTCCATGGCCTTCTTTCCAGTCTCAGAAAGCAAGGTCTCAAGCTCAGCCACTCTATCCTTGGACTCTCCTAGCAAAGACCTAAACTCCCTCTTCTCTTTGTTGGTCTTCCTAAGCACATCATCGCGGTTATCGACCAACTGCTCTAACCTAGCAATCTCCTGACGCAAAGAGGTGGGATCTGTCAATACCTCATCCTCGGAGTCGGAGTCGGAGTCGTCCTTGCTCTTCACGGAGTCGTGCGCCATGGTGCAGTAGTCGACGGCGGCGAAGGAGATGCCGTTGAAGTTGCGGTTCAAGCTCTTCTTCTCCTTGCGGCGGCCGCGGTCTTCATCTTCACTGCTTGAGCTTGACGACGTGTTGGTGGAGCTTGTGTCGATGTCGCTCGCATCAGCCACCATCGCTCGAGATCTGTGCTTCTTGTGTCCACCGTGCTTGTTCTTGGATCTTCTCTCTTCCTTGTTCTTGTTCTTGGCGCGGTACTCGTCCTTGGGACGGTGCTTGTGGTCGTCTCGCGGGCGGTGCTTGCGGTTGTAGTCGTTCTTGATCTCCTCGGGGCACTCGGCGATGAAGTGGCCCATCTTCCCGCATCTGTAGCACGTACTCCCGGCACGCCTCGAACCCTTGCGGTTCTGGTACATCCGCTCGAACCTCCTCGTGAGCAACGCGAGATCCTCCTCGCTCAGCACCTCATACTCTTCATCTGGAAGGGACACAAGAGAAGACAAAGCAAAGTGTCTAGGAGTGTTAGCATGTCCATATCCAGAGCCACCGACTAGAGCCAGACTATGGGGATCAGTCGGACTCTTAGCCTTGGCAAGCAACTGCCTGTCAACCTCAGAAGACTTCAACTTCGAGAAAAGCTCGTCAACAGAAAGAGTCTCATAGTTTGCCGACTCCATGATCGCCTCAACCTTGGCACCCCACACGGATCTATCAAGTGCTTGCAGGAGCTTGATAGCTCGGTCATGATCCGAGTATGGGAGCACGGTAATGTTGGCTTTCATGTTGTTGACAATCGAAGTGAAACGCTGAAACAAAGCATCAACCGACTCTCCAGGCAAATGAGCAAAGTTCTCATACTCCCTCCTGTACATCGAGAAAAGCCTAGCCTTGACATGGCTATCACCACCGTGGGCTACCTTGAGCTTCTGCCAGATCTGGCTAGCTAGGTCCTCGCCCAAAACACGCTCAAACTCCTCGGCGGACAAAGCACGGAACAAGTAGTCAACAGCTCGGGCATTCGCCTCAAATCTATCCTTTGCATCCTGGGCATCTAAGTTGGTGGGATTGACATAGTTTTCATCTTTCGTCACATCCCACAGCAACTTTCCTTTGCCTCGCAAGAAAGCGCCCATGCGCGCAACCCAGTTCGGGTAGTTCTTCCCATCGAAGTGCGGAGGCCCGGAACCCCGATCTTGGTACGCCATCTTTGGATCTTAGACTGGTTAGAGTCGCAAAGACCCGTAACCGGCTCTGATACCAATTGAAGGACCGAAACGGCGACCAGAGAGGGGGGGAGTGAATGGGAGCCGATAAAATTTTCTTCTCCAAATCAATTCGGCTTTCACCCCAAAATCACTTCCGGACTTCGTATCACAATCTTGCCAAGATCACGTAGCAACTGAGATGCTACTGACCCTAGGAACAAGAAACATGCAGCGGAAACACAGAAAGAATCCTCGATCCAAAAACTTCACCGAAACAGCCACTGGGTGTGTGTACTCGGCACTGCCGGTTTTCAGAACTCGGCACTGCCGAATACACACTGCACAAAAGCACCCCTCGAGTCTATGTACTCGGCAGTGCCAGGTTTTCACAATTCGGCAGTGCCGAGTATACGCAAACAGCACAGCCCCAAAGTCAACTCGAGGATGGATCTCCCAAACGGCTTGAGCTCTTGAGGCGAGATTTTGGTCAGATGATCTAGACCTCCAGTAGGAGTGTTTTCCCAAAAGATCTCGGCCTCTAACTCAGTACAACTCCCAGAAACTCAGATCTCGTGATGAACACCATGACATCAAGTTCATCCCGAAAATCTCAAATCTGAAGCGATTCTCGGCGCTTGGGGGCAAAGGATCACCAGCAAAAGAGGCACAAGGCACTCATACGTGAATCCCCCAAAGAAATCCGAGAGAAAACGCCCTAGATTGAGAAGAACGAAAATCCCCCAAAAATAGCTCCGAAAATACTCACGAAAATAGAAAAGAAGAAGGAGCTCGGGAAATCAAATCATGGCACAAAGATGAACAGCACAAACTCATCACATAACCATGAATTCACCTATACAAACTAAGAAGGATTCGAAAGTAGTTCTAGGTGGAGAGGATGAAGGAAGGAAAACTAAACAAGCCAAATAAAAGATAACTAGAGAGAATACAGCCACCAGCCCTGAAGGGGCCTATTAGTAGTCCAAGTGGTGGTGTCCTAAAGACTAAACTACCCCTAAGTGATACATACCCCTCAGGGGCAAATTTGACATTTTGATCTCAGATATTTTCCGGCTCGGGCACCTTCCACTGCAAGCTAGCTTCCCTCCGACGCAAGCCTTGCAGTCACGCCGCGTGTCCTCCGGATCGAAGCTCCTCGACGCCGTTCTTGGGCCAGCCCAGTCGGGTGCATGTACTCGGCACTGCCGAGTTGTTCAACTCGGCACTGCCGGGTACATACAGCCCAGCAGCCCAACGGCCCATCTTCGCCACGTCGAGTCCTCGGTCCTTGGTTTTGAGGCCCAAACCAAGGGAAACCGTCCACCGATGATTTTGTGGCCAAATCACCAAACCCCGCGCGCAAACTTCGGTTGTTAGCCGCCACCTTGCGCCGGCTTCTCGTCCGCGTACGAGCTTCGGTTGTGAGCCGCTACCTCGCACCGGAACCACGTCCCCTTGCTCGTTCTTGCCAGCATGTGAACCGCACTTGATCCACCGGCCACCGGGTCCCTCGAACCAAGCCTACTTGTCTCTCCGCTCCTCGGAGGCCGCCATGGCTAAGACCTTTCGCGCCTGTTCTTCACCTGCACCAATGCAACCAAGCCGCATTCTACACCTGCAATACTTGAGCCAAGGGAAACGTCAATCCACACCACGTTGTCAATCACTCATCACACCAGGAAGCGACCATCCACCGGTCCTTGGACACACCGGGTCCTCAAAAGGGATGAGAATGGGAGTGGTACCGCCTACCCCTAAGTCCTACAGACCAGAACTAACGTGGTGGATTACGTCGGCCAGACAGGGCTGTCACCACCTGCCGGCTACCACAACTATTCCGTTGAACTGGGTGCAAACCAAGGTAACGACTAGTCTAGACACCGTGCCTACACTAATAATTACTACTTCACTCGACGTCAGAGCAAAGCACCCACTACTAAGTAGTGAACGAGGAACCAGGAAACAAAAGTAAGAAAGAGCAGATGCTTGATTAATCAGAGGGAACCAGAGTTACCAGACAAGACCCGGATGTAGTCACTCGAAGATGAACTGCATCCGCCGAGGTACAAAGTAGAGGAAGAGCGGACACCTCCGGCTCTTCCCCCAAACTCTCACCTCACCTCTCTTCCTATTTTCTAAGGCTAGGAGCAGCAGCGCTTTGCCTTGGAGCTTCTTCTCTTGTATTTCGATGTGTCTTCTCAAGGTGAGTGGGGTGTCCTTTTATAGGCTCCAAGGGCAGTTCCCGGCGTCATCATCAAGCTAGCCTCCTGCTTAACATCCACGTGAAGGGGGAAGCGTAGAAGCCACGGTAGTAGGCCGGTCGGCCTCATCTAGGCTGGCCGGCCTGGCTCTGGTGCCAAGTGGCACCGACCTTTGCAGGGACGGCTTGGATGATGTCCTGAAGTCGGTAACAGTTGCGTTCGGTTGAAGCTGTCCAAGAATTCTAGGTTGTGGGCCCTTCAATCCATGTTTATCCCACCCTAGGCCATCCAGGTCCTTTGATCAAACCAACATCAAATGCACGGCTCATGATCATCTTTGATACATTAGTAAACTTGTGGATCAGTGTCGTGGCCAGAAGAGGGGAAAGGGGCAGGCCGGCCGGCCTGCCCTGTGCCCAAATTGTTCCTTCTTTTCCCCATCTGCTCCTTCACTCACAAATTGTACAAAACTTGTGGAACTCATTAGAAATAATCAAATTCACATTGGCATGAGCAAGATGAGCCTGGAATATCGTGGAATGTTGACGGTAAAATCGTATAATAACGGCCATCAACACACCCCCACACTTAGACCCTTGCTCGTCCTCGAGCGAGGAGTAGGGACTAAGATGAGACATGACATCCAAGGAAATGGAACAAGCATACGAAATATTCCAAGTCATACCTTGTACTTGTGAATTTTGAAGTGTCTATCATGCTATCTTGGGTAGTTGAGGATTGGAACGATCATGAATCAAGTCACTTCAACTCTATGTGTCAAGTAGCTTGGGATTTTCTAACCAAATTTTAAAAACAAACCTTTGCATTGATCCTCATTTGATTCTCTCAGATCTCTCAATGTGTATATATCCTCACCAAGGCATTAACTTGCCTTTCTTCATCCTACTTTTAATGATGGCTAAATGTGGAGCTCAAGGTAGGGTATGAAGAAGAGGCATACTTGCATCACATGTATTGCAAAGTCAAAGAGCGGACCCAAGAAGAAATCAAATCATACAATCAGATCAAGATGTGCATGTACATGGGTATGATGGATGGTGGATGGAATAAACAACTCCTTTGTGTGTGGTCTTTCTCCTTAAAAAATCTTTTGAGAACATGGCTATCAGATTTTTTTTTCTTTCTTTCTTGGACCTTCATGTGTCCAACTTTTTTTTCTCTTTTTTTATTTTTTTTGTGTGGACCTTCATGTGTCCATTTTTTTCGATAGCCATGTCTCTTTTGTAACAATAACTGAGGAGTGAGACTTACATGCACATGATGGAGCATTTATTTTGTGGAATGGATGGATGAATGAAACAATGCTAACTTCCAGTGTAGAAGTATAGCAATGGGGGGTAAACGTGTACGTGATCTTGATCATGAAAGCATGAAAAGAATTCTCACAAGGGTCACAACAATTTGACAAAACTCAATGCAATTACAAGTAGCATAACTGTACATTGTTTTCAAGATAACTGATCATATGGCTTTGGTAGGACTTTGACATATCAAAGAGGAGCTTTGCAAAGGGTTTTCAAATTTTCAAATAAATTTCCCGAGCACTCAACATTAAGAGCGAAGATCATATCATCAAACCATATCTCAAACATCAACTACTTAGATGGACATGGGGTCCTAATGATTTTTGTTCACAAGCATCAAGGTCATAGTAATGAATAAAACATATGCAAGCCAACCATGAAAGCATGGAGGGTAGGCATGGCACCTTGATTTATTTTATCTTGAGATTGATTTAAGTGATAGGAATTGAAATTCAATCAAACTCATGAATTAAGGAGCAGGAGGTGGAGTGCACATACCATCGTTTTTTTCTTGTCATGTTAGCGCAGTCGATGTTGTGCGACACCTTCGTGGGGGACCTTGAATGTGTATGTTGATGATGGGCTTAAGAGATCTCCCCCACACTTGTACTTGTGCTGGTACTGTTATTCAAAACCAAAAGATGGAAACAAAGAGGGGCTCTTCTGGTTCAAGAACCAGGGAGCCTTTATTCAAGCTTTTATTTTTTTTTTAATTTTATTTTTTTATTTGGCAACATGCATGAACAAACACCATCTCCAAACCAAAGCAAGTTTGGCATGAAAGGAACTTTACTTGGGACACTCACATACCTCCCCCACACTTGGAGTTTGGATTGCTAGGCAACACAAACCAAGTGTGTGGAGTTCAAGCTTCCTTTCATAATGTTCCCTCACCAAGACGTACTAAGGTGTTGTAGTTGATGTAGCTCTCATGCTCTTAGGCTTCACTTGTCCATCGTTCTTCTTGATCTCTACCTGAAATGGTTAGCAACCAAAAATACCCGAAGGACAACTTTATCCTAAAGACATGATCTTGCTTTTTATTCAAAAGGAAAATAAATGCTAATCATCCAGGCTATCTGCCGTCAGTGCCTTGTTTATGGTCATAAGCTTGACCTTGGGAACACTCTCTTGCAGCCACCATTGGTGATGTTGTTCCCGTCTTATCACCAATTGTTGATGTGTCATGAAGCTTTCAGCTGCAAGGTTAGTGCAATAGAGCAACCACGAGATTTGCAATGCTTATGGTAAACATATTCATCTACAACCAACCTTCTAAACATTTTGTAGAAGAAGATCTTGAGGTGGTTGTAGTCTTCGTGTGTGCTCGAGGCACTAGACGTGGTTAACTTTGGAGAGGCAGTGAACGAGCATGGTCTATGTATGACTTCAAGAATGAAACTTCCATGCCAATCCAAGAGATTATTTTCTTTGGACTCCAAAGTTAGTGTTTTACAATCTTCCATGGCCCATGGGTTCTCTATCTCAAGGAATTCATCGTGGGAGCTTGATGTTGCTTTTCGATCATGGTCGGAAACAACATAGTAAAGGCCAGTGGGAAAAGGCTCAAACTCGTTTGAGGGTGATGATGATCGTTCATCTTCACAAAGGTGAAGGGTCTCTTCCGACTCGTAATCTTTGAGAGCGGAGATCGCATCCTCAAAGAGAACAGGCTCGGATGATGTGAACGGAGATACAAACATCACACTCTCAAACGAGGTTGGCTTGGGAAGAGGCCTTGCCAAAGGATTTTTCAGCCAAGAGGTAGTGGTGGTGAAGGCGACTTCCCTAAGCCTTCCATCTAGGCTCCCATGAGATTTTCAACTAAATCTTTTAGCGGGCAGCCTAGGAGTAGATCAAGATCGAGTATATCAAAGATGTGAAAGTCTAAACTTACCTCGATCTTGCCAATCATGAGTGGCATTGCAAATGCAACCCCCCGAAATTCAAGAATATGTCCGAGGGGACAACTCTCAAGGAGCTTATCGGATGGTCTTAGCGAAATACTGCCCAATAGAGTATACGCTAGGTGCCATGGCATCACATTAACCTCCATGATGGGGTTAAAATGGGCTTCTACGGTTATTCCCCTCATGGAACAATTTAGGATCGTAGAGGGAGAACTAATCCAAATTTCTTCGGAATAGCATCTCGCTCCACACAACCACTCCTGATTCATAGCCTCCTTAAGAGATGTTTCATTAGGAGGATCGGGAGGCAAGGGAGGTATCGTAGGCCTGTGGGAAGGATCAGTTAGAGAATTTGTAGAGTGATGGATTTGGACAGAAGAGGGTGTTGGTTTAGGGAGAGTATCGGGGAGATGTGCTACGATTGGTGTGGATTCTTGTGATGCTTTCACATCTTCCGACAGGATGTCTCTTCTATGGCCTCCTCAGGAATTTCTTCCGGGAATTCATCATAGATCCTAGTGTAAGGGGTGTTTTCTAGAATTTTGTCTAGAATAGCCCTTCCCTCACTAGGTGTCAAATGACTGAAAGATCCTCCTAAGGATGAATCTAGGAATTCGGCTGATTCGATATCGAGACCTCTTCTAAAATGTATTAGAAGGATGGGTTCAGAGATCCCTAGATCAGGACCAGAGGCCAGAAGATAGGTAAATCGAGCCCAAGCAGCGCCTAGTGATTCTCCTTCCCTTTGTTTGAAAGTAAGGATCTCGATTCGAAGGTCCGCGACCCGAGATTCAGGGAAAAAGGTTAGACAGAATTTAACTCGTAGTGTCTTCCAACTTCCCTTCACTCTCCCACGATAGCGATCACACCATATCTTTGCTCGACCCGTCAAAGAGAAGGGAAACACCTTCCATTTCAGAGTTTGTTGGGCCATCCCCGTAATCACAAGACATGAGCAAATTTGCTCAAATTCCCGTAAGTGAACATAAGGATTCTCCCATTTAGCTCCAGAAAATGGATTCTCTCTAATCTTGGCTATGAATTTTGTGTGTATTCCATAGCCAGAGCTTTTTATGGGGTGAGACGATGATGGTGGCTCCTGATCTTCAGCTTTTCGAGCTGAGAATTGATATAAGGTAGGAGTGGAATTCATGATGGTAGGTGAATGATATGTGGACAAACTAGGTTTGGGATAAAAACAGCTACCGTTCCCTGGCAACGGCGCCAGAGAGCTTGTTGGTATTTCTTATGACCTACAGATAAATCCGCAAGCGTACGGATACTGATGTAGCTTTCACCCGGGAGTATTCCAGAGTATCGATTTCCACGGGGAAAGTGAAGTGTACTAATCCTTAATTAGTTCGTCCGAAGGGATAAATGTGGATTTGGACGACGATGAAGAGAAGAGGTAAATGGGACGAGGGTAGAGAGGGTACTTGTGTAGCAACAATGGTTATTCCTCTGATCAAGCAACACTGACTTACTCACGATAGTTAACTTCGGGCGCCTGAGACACCACCAGTCACAGAAAGGGATGAGAAGGGGAGTGGTACCGCCTACCCCTAAGTCCTAGACCAAAACTAACGTGGTGGATTACGTCGGCCGGACAGGGCTGTCACCACCTGTCGGCTACCACAACTATTCCATTGAACTGGGTGCAAACCAAGGTAACGACTAGTCTAGACACCGTGCCTACACTAATAATTACTACTTCACTCGACGTCAGAGCAAAGCACCCACTACTAAGTAGTGAACGAGGAACCAGGAAACAAAAGTAAGAAAGAGCAGATGCTTGATTAATCAGAGGGAACCAGAGTTACCAGACAAGACCCGGATGTAGTCACTCGAAGATGAACTGCATCCGCCGAGGTACAAAGTAGAGGAAGAGCGGACACCTCCGGCTCTTCCCCCGAACTCTCACCTCACCTCTCTCCCTATTTTCTAAGGCTAGGAGCAGCAGCGCTTTGCCTTGGAGCTTCTTCTCTTGTATTTCGACGTGTCTTCTCAAGGTGAGTGGGGTGTCCTTTTATAGGCTCCAAGGGCGGTTCCCGGCGTCATCACCAAGCTAGCCTCCTGCTTAACATCCACGCGAAGGGGGAAGCGTAGAAGCCACGGTAGTAGGCCGGTCGGCCTCATCTAGGCCAGCCGGCCTGGCTCTGGTGCCAAGTGGCACCGACCTTTGCAGGGACGGCTTGGATGATGTCCTGAAGTCGGTAACAGTTGCGTTCGGTTGAAGCTGTCCAAGAATCCTAGGTTGTGGGCCCTTCAATCCATGTTTATCCCACCCTAGGCCATCCGGGTCCTTTGATCAAACCGACATCAAATGCACGGCTCATGTTCATCTTTGATACATTAGTAAACTTGTGGATCAGTGCCGTGGCCAGAAGAGGGGAAAGGGGGCCGGTCGGCCTGGCCTAGGCCGGCCGGCCTGGCCCTGTGTCCAAATTGTTCCTTCTTTTCCCCATCTGCTCCTTCACTCACAAATTGTACAAAACTTGTGGAATTCATTAGAAATAATCAAATTCACATTGGCATGAGCAAGATGATCCTGGAATATCGTGGAATGTTGACGGTAAAATCGTATAATAACGGCCGTCAACATCAGGCCATCAAGCGGATTTTCAGGTATCTCAAGTTTACTCCTGAGCTGGGTCTTTGGTATTCTGCTGATTCCTCACTTGCACTCCATGGTTTTTCTGATGCGGATTTTGCTGGGTGTCGTGTTGATCGCAAGTCTACTTCCGGTCAGTGTCAGTTTCTTGGTTCGTCTCTTGTGTCTTGGTCTTCTCGCAAGCAGTCTAGTGTAGCCCAATCCACCACAGAGGCCGAGTATGTTGCTGCTACTAGCTATTGTTCTCAGTTGCTTTGGATCACCTACACCTTGAGAGACTTTGGCTTAGACATGTCCCATGTTCCACTTCTTTGTGATAGCACCAGTGCCATCAGCGTAGCCTAAAATCCCGCGCTTCATTCCAAAACCAAACACATAGAAGTGAGGTACCACTTTCTGAGAGATCATGTGGAGAAAGGAGATATTGAGCTTGCCCATGTTTCTACCCAAAACCAGCTTGCAGATATTTTTACCAAACCACTTGACCAAGCTACCTTCACCCTGCTTGCGAGGGGAACTTGGTGTGTGTGCGTTTTCCTGAGCTAAGTTTTGGAGGCTTCTCTTGTAGCATATGTATACTATTGTACCATCTTTGTATCTTGATGTACACTTTCTGTTTTTGTATCTTGATGTATAGTTTTCATCTCTGCATCTTGTGATATATCATGCTGCATTTGTATCATTTTCTAGAATGAGCTTCTCCTATATGCAGTGATTGCTACAACTTGCTACATTTTAGAGTTTAGGCAGGCTGGCTAGAGATTGATTGTATGGATGGCTATGCTCTTGATGGTCTTGATATATATTCCTTTGAGATAGTCACTTTTTGAATTAAAATGACAACCTGAACTTAAACTCTTATCACCCATGAGTAAATGTCATTGCATGTCTTGTTTGAGCCGAAATGGCTATATTTTGCTTAAGGTCATGCTAGGATGATATTCTTTTCATTTGGGTCAAAGATCTTTGTCATTGTAACTGTTTAGCCCATGTTTATCTCGCGGAGGAGCATAAGCTTCTTTTTGTCGCAAAGACATTTCATGTACCATGCTTAATTTGAAAAACTTGAAAAATGAGATGTCTATGCATTAAAGAAGAAAGATGAGAAAAAGATTTATTTGAAAATATTTATGCTCATGTCTCTATGCATTCACCATTGCACACACTTGCACACATGGGTGCTAAGCGGTTGCATGTTGTTTGCCAGAGAAATCTCCCTTGAGAAGTGAACACATGGCTCCGTGCTTTGACATGACATGAGATAGATTTTGGGCGTTTATAATGATCTTTTGTCAAGAATGCTTGTTCTATCATGATCTTGGTGAGATGAAGCTTATTTTTGCTTAAATAATCCATGTTTAGGACTTTGCTCATGAGGTGAAACTTTTGAAAAAAATTGCACAAATTGATCATGGCTTTGTCAAATGGCTATATATCTTCACTTTCTTGACGGCAATGCCCTTATGATGCTATGACCTGTCTAGTTTGCCTTTTCTCTAACTTGTAGAATTTTGTATCGCTCATTGCCTATTTGAGAAGCCTAGAGTTGAAATTTTTGCATTTTTGCCTTGATTTGTGCATTGTCAACAAGGGGGAGAGTTTGAGCATTGGAATACATTGCTGGGCACTTATGGAAGGTTTCCAAGTTGAAACGACATCATTGCGAGCATTTTTTTGTGACTTGCATTTTTTGCCTTGACTGGGCAGGGCGGTCTGACCGACCCTGCAGGGCGGTGCAACCGGCCCTGAGTAAGGGCGGTGCAATCGGCCCTCCAGGGTGGTTCAACCGGCCCTGTGCAGTGGCACGAGGTTTTGTGGGATTTGATCCATTTTCGATTGCATTTTCGCACGCACAAGTTCACTTGTTCAGGGGGAGTTTGCATCAATGCAGGGGGAGTGCTTTGAGTGTTCTGAAAAGTGATTTGGAGATTCGTGACTTGTGTTTTGTGCTTTGCTCTTTTGCCGATGGTGTTGAGCCCTCTCGCTTCTTCTTGAAGGGTCGGCGTTTCTGGAGCTTTCTCTTGCGAAGTGACTTTGTTTCGGCTTGTTCTTGCTTTTAGTCACTTGCTTGAGAGTTGTTTTTTGATTTCTTTTTCTATTTTTTATATATCTATGGTGACTATGTGTGTTTGTCAATGCACTCATCAAGGGGGAGATTGAGGACCCGGTGTGTCCGAGGACCGGTGGATGGTCGCTTCCTGGTGTGATGAGTGATTGACAACGTGATGTGGATTGACGTTTCCCTTAGCTCAAGTATTGCAAGTGTAGAATGCGGCTTGATTGCATTGGTGCAGGTGAAGAACAGGCGCGAAAGGTCTAAGCCATGGCGGCCTCTAAGGAGCGGAGAGACAAGTAGGCTTGGTTCGAGGGACCCGGTGGCCAGATGGATCGAGTGCGGTTCACATGGTGGCAAGAACGAGCAAGGGAACATGGTTCCGGTGTGAGGCAGCGGCTCACGACCGAAGCTCGTACGCGGACATGAAGCAGGTGCAAGGTGGCGGCTCACAACTGAAGCTTGCACGCGGGGTTTGGTGGTTTGGCCAGAAGACTACCGGATGGACGGTTTCCCTTGGTTTGGGCCTCAAAACCAAGGCCGAGGACTCGACGTAGCGACGGCCCGGCTTGCCAGCCAGGGGTGGTCCAACCGCCCCCAGGGGCGGTGTGACCGGTCCCACCTGGGCAGGTCGCCCGTGAGCGTCGAGGAGCTTCGATCCAGAGGACACGCGGCGTGATCGCAAGGCTTGCGTCGGAGGGAAGCTAGCTTGCGGTGGAAGGTGTCCCAGCCGGAAAAATCTTCGCGGAAAATGTCATATTCGCCCCTGAGGGGTATGTATCGCTTAGGGGTAGTTTAGTCTTTCGAGCACCACCATTTGGACTATATAATAGACCCCCTAGGGGTGGTGGCTGTCATCTCTCTAGTTATTTTTCATTTGGTTTGTTTAGTTTCCCTTCCCTTTCATCCTCTCCACCTAGAACTATTTTGAATCATTCATAGTTTGTATAGGAGAATTCATGGTTGGTTGATTGAGCTTAATCTCTTTATCTTTGTGCCATGATTTGAATTCCTGAGCTCCTTTTCTTTTTCCCATTTTCGGAGGTATTTTCGGAGCTATTTATTAGGGATTTTCGTTCTTCACTTTCTAGCCCGTTTTCTCTCGGATTTCTTTGGGGGAATCACACATGAGTGCCTTTTGCCTCTTTTCTTGGTGATCCCTTGCCCCCAAAGATCGGGAATCGGCCTAGATTTGAAGATTTCGGGATGAACTCGTGGTGGGTGTGTTCTTTGCTAGATTTGAAATTCCCAGAATTCTAGGGAGTTAGAGGTCAAGATTTTTGGGGCATAGCCTCTCCTTGAGGTGTATATCATCTACCCAAAGTTTTGTCTCAAGACTCCAAGCCGTTTGGGAGATCCGTTCGCGAGTTGACTTTGAGTTCGAGTTTTTCCCCGTGCTGTCTGGCAAGACTGGTGCGACCGCCCTCAGATACCGGTGTGACCGCCCCTGGCTGATGTGCTAGGCAAGGGCGGTGCAACCGTCCCTGGAGAGAGGTGTGACCGCCCCTGGCCGAGAGTTGCTGATTTGGCTTGTTCTCGTTCGATTCTTGTTGGATTTGTTCGATTCGAGTTCCACTGCGTTGATCTTGTTCCTAGGGTCCGTAGTCTCACAGTAGCTACGTGATCTTGGCAAGGTCGGTCCATTGGATTTGGATTGAGTTGGGAGAAGCCGGATCTTGAGAGGAATTTTTATCGGCTCCCATTCACTCCCCCCCCCCCTCTCTGGTCGCCTAATCGGTCCTTCAGAAGTTCTTGTTGCTGGAGTCATGTGCCGTGGTGCAGAAGTTCATAGCGACGCCAGAAAGCCCGTTGAAGTTGCGGCTCCTGTGCTACTTCTCCTTGCGGTGGTCGCAGTCTTCATCCTCGCTGCTCGAGCTCGAGCTTGACGACGTGTTGGTGTTCTCCTCCTTGTTCTTGTGCTTGGAGTGGTGCTCGTCCTTGGAGCGGTGCTTGTGCTCGTCTCGCGGGCGGTGCTTGTGCTTCTTGATTTCCTCCGGGCACTCGGAGATGAAGTGGCCCATCTTCCCACATCTGTAGCACGTACTCTCGGCACGCCTCGAACCCTTCCGGTTCTAGTACATCCGCTTGAACCTCCTCGTGAGCAACGCGAGATCCTCCTTGCTCAGCACCTCATATTCCTCATCTGGAAGAGACACAAGAGAAGACAAAGCAAAGTGTCTGGAAGTATTAGCATGTCCATAACCAGAGCCACCGACTAGAGCCAGACTATGGGGATCAGTCGAACTCTTAGCCTTGGCAAGCAGCTGTCTATCAACCTCAGAAGACTTCAACTTCGAGAAAAGCTCATCAACAGACAAAGTTTCATAGTTAGCCGACTCCATGATCGCCTCAACCTTGGCACCCCACACGGATCTATCAAGTGCTTGCAAGAGCTTGATAGCTCTGTCATGATCCGAGTATGGGAGTATGGTAATGTTAGCTTTCATGTTGTTGACTATGGAAGTGAAGCGCTGAAACAAATAGTCAACAGACTCTCCAGGCAAGTGAGCAAAATTTTCATACTCTCAGCGATACATCGAGAAAAGCCTAGCCTTCACATGGCTATCTCCACCGTGGGCTACCTTGAGCTTCTGTCAGATCTGGCTAGCTAGGTCCTCGCCCATAACACGCTCAAACTCCTCGGTCGACAAAGCACGAAACAAGTAGTCGACAACTCTAGCGTTTGCCTCAAATTTATCTCTCGCATCCTGGGCATCTAAGTTGGTGGGATTGACATAGTGTTCATCTTTGGTCACATCCCACAGCAACTTTCCTTTGCCTCGCAAGAAAGCGCCATACGCGCGACCCAATTCGAATAGTTCTTCACATCGAAGTGCGGAGGCCCGGAACCCCAATCTTGGTACGCCATCTTTGGATCTTAGACTGGTTAGAGTCGCAAAGACCCGTAACCGGCTCTGATACCAATTGAAGGACCGATTAGGCGACCAGAGAGGGGGGGAGTGAGTGGGAGCCGATAAAATTTCTTTCCCAAATCCGGCTTTTCCCAAATCAACTCCAAGCCAACCAAACGATCTAGCCAAGATCACGTAGCTACTGAGATGCTACTGACCCTTGGAACTAGATCAAAGCAACGGAAAAAGAATCGAACAAATCGAGCACAAGACACGGCCTCAACAGGAAGAGTTCAGCGAAAATTGCACGGGTCGTTTGATCCGACCAGACAAGAAAAGCACCGGTCGGAGTTAGCACTAGATTCTAGCTTGGGGAAGGACACCGACAGGAGAGGTAACTTAAATATTTTATCGCTTTCAGAATCTTACATACAAAAAAAAGAAGAAAACACCAAAAATATTTACTGCTTTCCTATGCGCGGTTAGAATGTCTATCCTTCATGGCTGAAATGATGGATAGTTACTCTGTCTATTCTTTCCATATGTCTTTATACAACTTAGTATCCTACCTTAGTCTTAAGTTTATTGGCTTGTTTGATCGAGCCTTAGCTTGAAACTTGTGGGTAGCGATAGCTTAATCCATGCTTAGGCTGTTGTGAGGTGTGATATGGTAGAATAGACAATTAAGATCTTATCTATGTGAAACTTAATATCTGGAGTTTTTCTTTTCGAAAACTGAAAAATGTGAAGTTCCTCAATGATGAGAAATTCCCATCCAATGCCACAAGTTGATCCTATGTTATATAGCCTCCACATACGCTACTTGTCCTCTCATTGAGCTTTGTCAAATTATTGTGACCCTTAGCGAGAAGTTTGTCATACTCCCGTGATCAAGAATCACATGCACCCACATACACCAAATATGCTAAACTTCTATCCGGAAGTTATGCACTCATCAATCCAACCATTCCACCACCATAGAAAAGCTCCACAATGTTCACGATCTCTCTCTCCAAAGTGCCTTGAAAGAAGATACTTGGGCTATGATGAAAAAAATATATAATAAAAGATGCATAGCCAAATAAGGTATTGAAGGACCGATTAGGCGACCAGAGAGGAAAGGGAGTGAATGGGAGCTGATAAAATTTCTTTCCCAAATCCGGCTTTTTCCAAATCAACTCCAAGCCAACCAAACGATCTAGCCAAGATCACGTAGCTACTGAGATGCTACTGACCCTAGGAACTAGATCAAAGCAGCGGAAAAAGAATCGAACAAATCGAGCACAAGACGCGGCCTCAACAGGAAGAGTTCAGCGAAAATTGCACGGGTTGTTTGATCCGACCGGACAAGAAAAGCACCGGTCGGAGTTATCACCAATGCTCTGACCGCTACCATGAGAAAACAACAGATCGAATCAGCGAAAAATACACAGGTCGATTGATCCGACCGCACATGAAAAGCACCGGTCGGATTGATCGCCTTTGCTCCTGCCGTTGTTGAGAGAAAACAACCGGTCGATTGATCCGACCAGTACAAGAACAACCGATCGGATCAATAGGTCAACAGTCGCGCCCCTGACCTCATTCTTCTCTCAAAGCGATCGGATGATCCGACCAAGAGTCGATCGGAGCATTCAATCAAAATACCGAGTTTCTACGAGAGAGTTTACACAGCTGCGCAAAGTGTTGGTCGATTGATCTGACCAAGCCAAGAAAGGTCGATCGGATCAATAGATCGACACAGAGAAAAAGGTCAACTCGAGACCAGATCTGTTGTTCGATTCATCCGACCGAGCCAAGGAAGGTCGATCGGATCGATAGACCGACTCCACGAAAACGGTGAACTCGAGAATGGATCTCCCAAACGACTTGGAGTCTTGAGACAAGATTTTGGATAGATGATATACACCTCAAGGAGAGGCTATGCCCAAAAGATCTTGGCCTCAAACCTCCTATAACTCCTGGAATCACAGATCTTGTGAAGAACACCAAGAACTCGAGTTCATCCCAAAAACTTCAAATCCAAAGCGATTCTCGGCATTTGGGGGCAAGAGATCACCAGCAAAAGAGGCACAATGCACTCATACGTGAATCCCCCAAAGAAATCCGGGAGAAAACGCCTAAGGAAGTGAAGAACGAAAATCACCCAAAAATAGCTCCGAAAATAGGAAAAAGAAAAGGAGCTCGTGGATTCAAATCATGGCACGAAATTGAGTGCGGTTACAAGCCACTTGCTAGCACAAACAAAGCTAGAATGGCAACAAGATCAAATCAAAGATCTCTCCTCTCTCTCTCCCTCTCAAACCCTAGAAAAGACCCTCTCACAAACAAATGAGATGTCTACCACCTATCCTCTCCAAGGGATAGCTGCCCACAATAGCCACTCCTCATATATATAGGCGCCCTGAAAATGTCCAAACGCCCTCACATGAAGCATACAACACAATACCCCTTAGGGGCAAATTTGTCATAGTCGTGAATATTTTTCCGGCTGGGACACCTTCCACCGCAAGCTTGCTTCCCTCCGACGCAAACCTTGCGGCCACGCCGCATGTCCTCCGGATCGAAGCTCCTCGACGTCGAACTTGGGCCTGGCTGGTCACCTCGGCCCAGCTGCCCGAACTTCGCCTCGTCGGTCCTTGGCCTTGGTTTTGAGGCCCAAACCAAGGGAAACCGTCCACCGATGATTTTGTGGCCAAATCACCAAACCCCGCGTGCAAGCTTCGGTCGTGAGCCGCTACCTTGCACCGGCTTCGTCCACCGATGATTTTGTGGCCAAATCACCAAACCCCACGTGCAAGCTTCAGTTGTTAGCCGCTACCTTGCACCGGCTTCATGTCCGCGTACGAGCTTCAGTTGTGAGCCGCTACCTCGCACCGGAACCACGTCCCCTTGCTCGTTCTTGAAACATGTGAACCGCAATTGATCCATCTGGCCACCGGGTCCCTCGAACCAAGCCTACTTGTCTCTCCGCTCCTCGGAGGCCGCCATGGCTAAGACCTTCCGCGCCTGTTCTTCACTTGCACCAATGCAATCAAGACGCATTCTACACCTGCAATACTTGAGCCAAGGGAAACGTCAGTCCACACCACGTTGTCAATCACTCATCACACCAGGAAGCGACCATCCACCGGTCCTCGGACACACCGGGTCCTCAGGTATGCCACATGCCTTAAACAAGCATGTAATTCAAAAAAGAGAGAGAAAAGAGATAGCCTAAGTCTCCAAAAGAAAGAAACAAGGAGAGAGAAGCATCATTCAAAAGGAGTTCCACATATGTCCATCCACCATCACACACTTGCACATTCATGATCAAAGTGTATGACTTACTTCTCTAAAGGATCCGGTCTTTGACGTAGCAACATATGAGACACAGGTAAGCCTTTATTTCCCTACTTAAATCTCCACATAAAGCTTATTAGCAATAGGTGAGGAATCATACACAATTGAGTGATCTGAGAGAATCATTTAAGGAACTTGTTTTTCTTTTCAAAAATTTTACAAAACCTCTGAATTGATTGTTGGTCATGAATGAGTGAATCATGTTCTACGTAATTGTTCCACCTCTCAACCGCCCAAGGCAGGAGAAGCTACATGCCCCACGGGAGTAAAGTGAAGGTAAGATCAATGCCAACTCATTTAATTCTTGGTAGAGTATTGTTGGCACTCCTTAGCACCGTTTTTTAGCAACACACATGAGCACTCTGATTTATCCTGTAAGCTTAGAAGAATATTATTCCGCAAGTGTACAGAATATATTGGTGTAGCATTTCACCTTGTAGTAATCCAGGGTATCTTATTCATTTTCCACAGGGAAGCAGTATGGTTAAAGAAGATTGATGAATGATATGATGAATCCTGTCAGAAGTATCAATCCACTAAACTTAGGTAAATACACAGAGTGTATGATAAAGGTCAAGTAAATGACCGGATAGAAGGTCTGAAAGACCAGCGACACAGGAGACTCAAATCTAAAGAAAAGGGAAGACGTTGGGAGAGACCGGATCTAGGACACTTCCTACCCAGAATACAGCCAAGACTCTAGCTTAGATATCAGGAAATAGAGCTCGCTTTGACGGCTAGAGCGGGAGAACCCCCGAATAGGGTGAGAAAGGGGGTTCTCCAGGCTCAGCACTACTGCTATGAACACACCGAACGTGGTGGACTACAAAGAACGGACAGAGTTGTCACCACCTGCCGCCTACCAGTGTTGTTTTGTGGGGTACAACGCACTCCCTAGCTAACACCAAGCTAGACACCACGGCTGCAGCTGATGTTAGGATTTCTCTTGAGACCTTTCAAGAGAAATCTCCGTTTTTTTAGAGGCGTCTTACGGACATGGCTGATGCGTGAAAACCCGCGAGATAAAACCCGGTAGTACTAAACTAAACTCTACACTGAATCTAAAGGGAAAAGTTTATCCCAATGGACAAAGAAGAAGAAACGCTAATACTTAGAAAGTAAAGAAGGATAATATATTGAATATACTCTTTAAGATAAAGGAAAGATACAAGAGCTTTAACATAACTTCGAAGACTCCGGGCTTAGCTAGACTCAACTCTACTCCTAACTCTAACCCTAATCTAAGATATGAAATAAATAGAGGAGATCCTTCAAGTGTTTTACAAAAGCTTTATGCCTTGTTTTTCTACAAAATGGGGCAGGGCTCTTCTGCCCGTTACTCTAAAAAAAAGATTCGGTGCTTCCGCACCTAGTTAAACACTTTCTAATAATTCCAAAGGAAAGGACAGCCATACAAAGACACAGTGGCGTTCCTAGAGGGTTGCCAGGCTTAACATCATTAACTATGCAATCAAGTGTCTATTAGCAAGTAAAAAATTTATGAATTATACTATTTTCTATATGGATTATATCAAATTATATATGAAAACATTGTTATGGCATACCCTTCACTAAATTCTAGGTACGTCACTGTTCGTTGAGTTCACATTTTACAACAACAACAAAAAAAACTTATCTTGGATGCTTGGTTTTGTTTCACTTTTCGTGAGCTTTATTAGGGACGCATGGAAAAAACATTAGACTTATATCCTCGGTATGTATAAAGTTCACTTGAGGGGAAAAAAAATCGCATCAAAAACAGAGAAGGTAAAAAGCTTCTCCCAAGATAACGCATGGGCCGATTCCGCGGGTTGACTGCGCTATCCATGCCTGGCACGGGGTCGGTGTGGATCATTTTTGTACACTTATTTAATCCATCGAGAGCGAACTGAGCTACGCATTTTTGACTTGGCACTGGTGCTTATATTTTTTGATTTATTTTAGGATTTAACTGGTGCTATTTTTGCAGTGGTAGGCGACGTGCCCGTCGACATCGCGGCGCCAGTGATGACATCGTCAATCTCAAGGATTTGTCGGCTCAGTTTTTCGGAGGTACTCATAGTGGCCGGGTTACGTGTGTGTTGGTGAGCGTCTGCGTTTGCACTGTGTGTTCTAAAAAAGTGCGAGAGATGTCCTTCCTCATCTTCATCTGGTTGTGCAATGTCCAGGCTACTCCCTTCGTCCTAGAAAAAAAAATGCTTTTTCAGTTCTCAAAAAAATTTAGCATCTCAAGTTTTACTGATTATAAATAACAAAGTATCAATATTTATAATATCGAATGTATATCATTAGATTAATTACAAAATATATACTTTCATAATAAATTTAAATAGAATCATAAATATAAGTCTAATTTATTAGGGACCTGTTCAAATGTAAGCTACTTTAACAGATACACGTCCTAAACATGACGAAGGTAGTAGCGGTTAAGTGTATTCAAGCTCAAATCGAAAGTTCAGTGACACTTGCAAGCTGCGATTGCTTCAGTGAAGGGCCTGAACGGGTAAACCCTTGCCCCTTCTCGTTAATATACAATGGCTGCGAGCCTGCGATGTTAGTACTAGAAAGAACATTGCGAAAAGGACAAAGCCATGCACGCATGCATCTGATGAGTGCTAGCAGTACAACTTGGCTGTGTTTAGACGTAGGAAAAGTGGTAAAAAAGTATGGGAAAGTACTATTTTTTAAAGCGTGCATAGATATAGAAATGAACTGATCCGGTTCTCTAGATAGATAACTTTTCATAAAAAAACGTTTTTCTCAAACTAAACCGGATGGATAACTTTTCATGAAAAGAAAACGTCTTTTCTCGAACTAAACCGGGCCTTCGTGTCCATGCCTGCTGGCCAGAGTTGCCACAGTGATCCGTGGTCCATGTCCATCGCTGGCTAGGCCATGCATGCGCCTGCTAGCTCCTGCCTGCTGCACGTCCATCTCTCCTTCCTCCCTCTCACTGCGTGTCCTCTCTCTTCCCGTTGGTACGGAGTTAGATTCTTATATGCTATTAAAAAATATAACTCATCTCTTACATGCCATTGGAAAATAGCATATCCCTTTTATGTCATTGGTTACAATTTTTTATCCCTTATGTGTCATTGCCATTTAAAGAGGCTAACGGAGCCGTTAAATGGAAGGGCGAAAATACCATAATACCCCTAGTTAGAATTCATCCTTGTCACGCCATTACAATCAACGACAATATTGAGAAACACTGAAAGTATATAAAAATGGTTATATAGAGATATATAAAAATAAATACAATTTACTGCATGGTTGTGACTGTATGGACACAAATGGCTGCCTGTAATTATGCATGTTTGGACAACAAAATCTAGTCGAATGAATATCAGCTTGCAATGAATTTTATTTATTTCATATATCTATGTATGACCCATTTTACATACTTCCAGTGTTAGCTCATTATTGTTGTTGATTGTAATGGCATGACAAGGATGAAAAGTCACAAATATGTTTCATTCTAGTTAGGGGTATTATGGTATTTTCGCCCTTCCATTTAACACCTCTGTTCGCCTCTTTTAATGGCAATGGCACATAAGGAATCAAAAATTATAATCAATGGCATAGAATGGTTGATCTATTTTCTAATGGCATATAACGGATGAGTATTTTTCAGTGACTTATAAGCAATTGACTCAACGGTGACTCAATGGTATGTGGTTTACCACTAGCTAGAGGCCAAGAATGACGGATAAGCAGCTGATAGGATGGAATCTGGTGCTATGATGGGATGTCTTATACGAGGAATTGTCAGTCTCTCTCTCGGCCCTAAGGTGGGTCGAGCAGTGCGGCCGATCGGGGCCACAAAAATGAAGGGGCCTCTTCGTTGTACGGACTCCATACTCATAAAAAAGTCGTTTTGGACAAGGTTTTAGTCAAACATTGGAAATATAAATCATGAATACCTTTTAAGTTATTGAGTTTGAAAATGTGCAAACCATATGAACATATTTGTCTTAAAAAATAATTTTGAAAAAGTATAAATATATCAATTTTTAATAAATATTTTTGTTAAAATAAGTAGTCAAAGTTATTCTTTGGAGACCGTGTTGTGTAGCAATTTATCTTGAGCATTTACATTCTTAGAGATTGAATTGGTACTTGTCACCTTAGGTTGCAAACCTCCACCTAGACTAGAGTTGAGTAGAAGTAGGATTTCTTTTGTGTTACTAATAATTTTTTATTAGTGCTTTCATTTTAGTGCAAACCGCCTATTCACCCCCCTCTAGTCGGTATCCTAGATCCTACACCCGTGCGCCTCCATCCCTTTCTCCCACCAAATTCCTCCCGCCCTCCCCACCTCAATCTCTTCTAGGCTCATATATGGAAGCCCATGTCAATCTTTGTTTTTTTCCCTATCAGATCTCGGCCTGCCCCTTGCAATCTCGACGCCCCCACCTTCCAATCTCCGATGGCTTGAAGGACTGGGCGGCCCCTTGTGCTCCGATGGCAGGGAGAGAGAAGAAGGGCAGCTCGTCAAGGGCCCTGTTTAGATGTTTCGCGAAATTTTTTTCGAGTATGTCGGGCACACATTTGAAGTATTAAATATATACTAATTACAAAACTAATTACAGATTCTGTCAGTAAATCGCAAGACGAACCTAATGAGTCTAATTAATCCGTCATTAGCACATGTTTACTGTAGCAATTTATTGTCTAATCACAACCTAACTAGGCTCATTAGATTCGTCTCGTGAAGTACACTCCATCCATATAATGGGTTATTTTTTCGACTACATTTAATATCACATGCATGTGAGGGAACATGCTCGAAAAATTTTTCGCGAAACATCTAAACAGGGCCAAGGAAGAGGCCGGTGAACCTTGATCCCCACTGCCGACACCATCTGCTGTGCCACCACCATATGCACCCCTAGGTGTTTCGCCCCCAAGCAGGCCAGCGCCATATGCAACATGGTGGCCGGATTCAAGCGCTGGAAGTCATGGAGGTCGATCCCCTTCCCTGAATCAATGGTAAAATTTCATATCCTGGAGTTTCTGTCAGAGGAAATTGATTCGGTTGTAGCGTATTCAATAGTTTCATATTGTTATCGTGCAAGGACCTATGGTTGCAACAAACTTATTGTTGCAGGTTAGCTTGACATTATGCTCTGGTCAGGATTCGGTTAGCGCCTTTTAGGAAAATCAGAAAGGAATGCTTGTGTGTAGATAGGCATGAACTTTGGTCTCAACTCTCAACCACCTCCTTCCATCCGCATTACTGTGTTAGTCCTTTCAAGTCTGAAATTCTATCTAAAAGCTTTATTTTTGTCTAGAAGCTGAAACTATGGATGTTTTCTTATACATGTTTAAATTGTAGAGGAATGTACCATTTACCAGAACCATGATTGCTGCTGACTAGTAAATGATTATTTTTCCATCTGATTGTACAAAAATGTTATATTGACTGTAAATCATTTGACAGGAGCTCAAACTTTATTTATGCAGATTGTAGGGGTAGTTATATGAATTTATTGCAGCAACCACATATTCCCATTGATGAAAATTCCCATTTTGTTAGGGTTGCAAATAGCATGAACCCTCTATCTCCTGCACCTACACCACCAGCAAGGGTTACCATCGACATCGATGATGGTGTAGAGGCAAATAGGGGCGTGAAGAAAAGATTTTGGTCACATGATGAAGAAGTTAGACTGGTAATCACATAATAACTCCTATTCATATGATGTCATTCATAATAACTCCTGTTCTGTTGTTGAATTCCTATATTTTGTGTGCAGGCTAGTGCTTGGCTGAACACTTCCAAAGACCCAATTCATGGCAATGACAAGAAGATTGATTCATTTTGGGGTCAAATTGCTAAGAAATTTAACAAGGACTGCCAACCAGGTCGTATTAGGGACACTAACCAACTAAAGGTCCACTGGTCACAACTAAGCACAAGGATTAACGAGTTCAATGGCTATTAGAGTTCAGTTTGTAAAGTGAATAAGAGTGGATACTTAGATGACCTACTGATGGATGAAGCCCAGAAGATGTATACGAAGAAGAGAAAGGATATTGAACGTGCATTTGGAGTATTGCATCGTCGATGGAGCATTTTAAAAAAACCAGCTCGCCTATACTATCGTGGTCAACTTGAGAAAGTGGTATTAGCTTGCATTATATTGCATAATATGATAGTTGAAGATGAAAAACGTGAAGATATTGAAGAGAATCTTGATTTCAATGAGACTCCTGGTACAATAATCGTCAAAGAGCCAGAATTCTCTCCCGGAGAGAGTGTTCCATTTGATAGGGTGCTACAAAAAGATGATGAAACTCGAGATCGTTCGGCTCATAGGCAACTAAAAGAGGACTTGGTTGAGCATATTTGGAACAAAGCACGAGCGGCGTCAAAATTCATCTAGAGCTTAAGATATATTAGATGTAATCATTTTCATATATTGGACTATTTATTATAGTACAAAACATGGTATTAATCAATATATTTTTTATGCAACATTTTTTATTTATCGTATTCAACTATGTCTTATTCAATTTAGATCAATTGCAAAAAGGCTATAGAATGCTTGGCACATTTGATCATAGGCAAATCAAAACATTAAATGTTGTATATTGTCTATGAAATTGTGCTATGATACTGTGCACCGAGAGTCACAGTTTCATTCCATCCAAAAGCTGATGTGTTTGTTTAAGAAACTGTGTCAATGACACTTGCACTGAGACTGGTCTAAACTAAAGGGTCTCTCTTTAAGGTCATGTTTAGTTCACACCCGAAATATTTTCATCCATCACATCAAAGGAGAATCTTTGATGCATGAAGTATTAAATGTAAACGAAAAAGGTGAAAAGTTATATGGATAGACTGTAAATCACGAGACGAATCTAACGAGTCTACTTAATCCATGATTTGTAACAGTAGTGCTACAGTAATCATCTGCTAATTATGGATTAATTACCCTCTAATTACGATCGTTAGATTCGCCTCGAGATTTCCAACCTATCCACATAACTTTCCACCTTTTTCGTCTGCATTTACTACTTCTAAATTGATAAAATCAAAACCCGAAATCTTTTCACGAAATGTTTTCGCGAACTAAACACGGCCTAATGCACTAAAATCTCAAGACCGGGTACTACCACCGTTGAGGCCTTTCTCTCTCTTCTTCTCCTTTCTTGCAAACTACCATCTGTTCCCTGGGTGTGTCTCTCTCTCTCCACAAAGTAGAGGACAGAGACCCTGGCAGGCTCGCTGGCTTGCCATGCAATGCTCTGCTCTCGGCTCTCCCATGCCACCAGCTCACAGGCATCATCAACTCCTCCTTACTCTTTTCCCTCTCTCTCTCTCATCTTCTGCTGCCGAATGCCGATGCGTGCATGGCAATATGACAACGGAGACGAAGTTTTTATTGAACGCCACTATTTGTGGCAATTTTCGAGCTACTGCGTTTGCTGTAACGGTTCAAGTGTTCATCCTATTAAAATGGCAACATATATTTTTATTATCAAGAGATTAAGGACGTGTTTAGATCTGTACAAATGTCCCCTTTTCTCGAAAAGTTATCCACACAAAGAACCGTGTCAGTTCATTTCTATCTCGCGCATTTTAATAGAAACAGTCCTTTTTCGTACTTCTCGCTCATTTTCTCAATCTAAACACATAAAAAAAAAGAGCTAAGCGCACAGAATTCCAACTAGTTGATCCTACACGAACCAGCGGCGCCGGACGCAGGCGCCTGCTGCTCCATGATTGATTGTTGGAAGCAATCCATCGAGCTGCTGTTGCACATCTCTCTGTCCCTCGCTCGTCACCTCATCGATCTCGTCTCATCTGCTCTCGAGCATGTCACGCCTCCAGAATTTTCGAATTAGTCCTTTAATAAATAAACATTTTCTTTCTATAAATTGGCCTCCTGTTGTCCGGCAATACTATTTTTTGGATGTCTTCACCCATGTCATCAATCAAGAAAGGTCTTTATAGTCCTAAAGTTTATGATTAATACCACAAACCATTAGTGGACATTTAATTATTTATCATTCCTATGGATGCCGATCCTTCCTTTGCCATATGTTCTCTCATGCGGTCATGCCAATTACTCCACCCGTTAGGGTCACCTTCAACCCGTTAGGATCCTCCCTCTGTCGGACGGCGATCTCCAACACTCACTTCTCCCCCGCCGGAGGCTGTCCCACCCTCATGCGAGGCGCCGGCTGGGAGCCTTGCCGCCCTCCAACTTGAGGCACAGCCGCAAGCCGTGGTAGCTGTTGCCGCCCTGGAGGCCGGCCACGAGCCACGGGGCCGCCGCCGCCCTGGAGCATAGCCACGCGAGTCGCGCCTCCCCCGACTGCCGCCGCCTTGGGGGCACGGCCGGAGCCGCGCCAGCCTCCGCCGCCAGCCACCTGCTCCACCGATCGGCGGGGCACAATTGGGGATTCATTTTCTCTAGATTGTGTTGATAGATTTGATACTAGTGTAAATTTACGTGATGTATTCACTAGTTTTGGTTACTTTAGTGATGATTTTCTCGATTTCCGAACTTGCATCGTGAAATCTTATTTCCTCCTCTCTTGCTTTAGCTTGCCATGCTCCTCCATGCGTGCGAAGAGGGAGGAGGATGAGGATGCGGCGGAGGAGGTGCGTGATGGCGGCGTCGACGAAGGAGCTGCTGCTGCCCACCAGGAGCACTGTCGGCGGCGACGCCATGCACGAGACGATCACGTCCATGGAGGATGTGTAGCTAGATGATGAGCTGATGGACCATCGACATACTTGTCTTTTTTTCTTTGGAGTTGACACCGTTAAGCCCTTTTAATAGAATAGGGGCAAACTAAATGTTCATTTGGAAAAAGCGAAGGCAAAATCGTAAAGTGAAAAAAGATGGACAAAATCACAATTTCAAGCGAAAACGAGAGTAAAAATGCCAAGGTCCCAAATAAAAACATATCCTTCAATGGCAGCCTATGCCTAGCCACTACACTCGCCATTCCATTTGCCCTTGCCACACCTGACATGCAATTGTGATAATTTGACATGGGCGACATATAAATATCTCTAGGAAAGCATACAAATCCTTAAAGTTAAGGGGTCATATATAGACAGATGTATCATGTTTCATATTGGATAGCTCAATTCAAGCATAAAATTCTTTTTTTCCTACTCAAAGATAGGTTTAACACCACAAAACTCTTGAGAAGGAAGAATATGTATATAACTACTGGCAAATGAATTGAATAGAAATCCACTCAGTTCTGTTTATGTTTATTATTTATTCTTGCTTATTCTCTCTCACGGAACACTAATAATTTAGCTAAACTCAGCCGGCTTTTCTACTAGCAGAATGTGTGTTTTTGTTTTTTAAAGAAAAATTTCACACCCAAGATAAGTGTATTTAGACTTTTTACCAACTCTATCGATTTGAGAAGTTGTTTTTGTCAAACGTTTTATCATCTCTATTAACAGAGCCGGAGCCAAAATCATTTAGTCTGGAGCCCTACCAAAGACACTGTCAAATAAACTCGACCATTTCCGTCTCATACGATCCGTGTCCGCTAGCGCTTCCCCCAAAACCCCGGACAGAAGCAAACCTGCCCCCACACACCCCCGCGCCAGGGCCCCACGCCCTACTGCGACTGACACCCTCCCCGATTCGTCGAATCCGCCATTAACTCCTCACCGGCTCACCGACCCTCCTCTCCTACTCCGCCAGCCACACACACCACCACCACTGCTCCCTCCGCACCCACCGGCAATCGCTATACCTCTATAAAAACGAGGCCCAAGGAGCTCCACCACTCCCCAAGAAACGGCGAGGAGTGAGTGAGTGCTCACTTCAACTCTCTCTCTCTCTGTCACCACAGGTAAGGATGAGTGGTACTGATCCTGAAGCTGATCCATCCTTCCATTCCATTCCCTTTCCTTGGCTCTTGTATTAATGGATGTTCTTCTTGTTCTGTTTGGTTGTGCTAGCTAGCTGCTGTTGCTGAGCAGGGCGCCCCTGCTAGTTCCAGCCGGGGAGAGGGGATGGAGCGGTTCGGCGTGCTGGGCACGCGGCTAGGCCTGGACGCCGGCGGTGGCGAGCTGCCCCCAGGGTTCCGGTTCCACCCGACTGACGAGGAGCTCATCACCTACTACCTCCTCCGCAAGGCCCTGGACGGCACCTTCTGCGGCCGCGCCATCGCCGAGATCGACCTCAACAAGTGCGAGCCATGGGAGCTCCCGGGTGAGTTCTTGTTGCTGAGTTCCTTGGGTTCTTGTCCATATCGTCTCTTGCATCGATCTCGCCTTCTGCAAGATTATTTTTCTTTGAAAACCATTTTGCAAGCTAACTGACGCCATTGGACATCACTGCATGCTGCAGACAAGGCGAAGATGGGGGAGAAGGAGTGGTACTTCTACAGCCTCCGCGACCGCAAGTACCCGACGGGCCTGCGCACCAACCGCGCCACGGTGGCCGGCTACTGGAAGGCCACCGGCAAGGACCGCGAGATCCGCAGCGGCCGCAGCGGCGCGCTCGTGGGCATGAAGAAGACGCTCGTCTTCTACCGCGGCCGCGCGCCCAAGGGCCAGAAGACTCACTGGGTCATGCATGAGTACCGCCTCGAGGGTAGCTACGCCTACCACTACGTCCCAAGCTCCACGAGGGTCAGTACTTGCTTCTCGATCATTTCCTTCTTTTCCTCCATGTTTCTCATCTTGTGTTGCCTGTGTATTTTTCTGTTCCTTGTTTCTTACTAGTAGTTTAGTACCGCTGAATAATGGTGATTTGTTCCATCTTTTATGGATCGGAATCTCTTTGCGTACAAATCTAAAACTCGAAAAGTTTCTGTACAAAGCTGCGAATACGTAGTACAGCACTAGGAGACACAATGTAATGATGATGGGAGGGCAAAAGGGGAGTCACAACTCACAAGCTCACTTCTTGTTTGAGCTGTGAGGTCATGTATGGCATGGGCGCATGGCTACGAGTATAGCTGCACAGTGTACAGAGAGACAGGCCGGCCTGTAGGTGTCCCTGGCTTCCCTACTGCCAGTGCCAATGCGTGTAGTGTAGGATACTGCTAGCTCCTGCTACCACTCCATGCGTGGATATGGC
This sequence comes from Urochloa ruziziensis, assembly GCA_015476505.1. NCBI lineage: Eukaryota > Viridiplantae > Streptophyta > Magnoliopsida > Poales > Poaceae > Urochloa > Urochloa ruziziensis. Next base: position 2,999,164 of record CM027126.1, on the reverse strand, counting down.
AAGCGGCGCAGGGATTCGAATCTTTTCCTGGCCAGTGCCGACGATACGAGCGCAGGGCTGGGGAAGGGATCAGTGCGTGCGTGCATCGCGGCTTAAATGCATGCCTTATTTCGTTTTTACTGCTGCTGCGCGTGTGCTAGTTCTTCCGCTTTTCTGATTTCTGAATTTAATCTTCTGCATTCATGTTTCCTGAGCTGTGTCAGCATCTACGATCGTATGAGCAAAAGTGGTTTCCTTTTTGGCATAGATATACTACATTCCAAGTAAGATAGTACTCCTATGTGGCTAGTTAAATTTTATGAACAGAATGGAGTACTAGCTACAGTACTTGACCAATAACTGAGTTTATGAGAGCATTCATGCATAAAAGAGAGCCACCTGATACTATTGCATTCTTGTTTTCTGGTCATTCTACTGCAGCGAAGTTTCTTACACTGTTGCTTGTGTTTATATCTCTCTCAAAGTCACAAGCCCTTTGTTCGATCCGCAGGACGAGTGGGTGATCGCGAGGGTGTTCCAGAAGCCCGGCGAGGTCCCGCCCGCCCGCAAGCACCACCGCCTCGGCCTCAGCAGCGGCGGCGGCGGGTCCTGCTTCTCCGACTCCACCTCCGCCTCCATCGGCGGCGGAGGCGGCGGCGCTTCCGCGTCGTCCGTGCCGCGCCCGCTGCTAACGGACGCCTCCTCGCTGTTCGCTGCGGCCAGCGCCGACGGCGACACCGGCTCCTACTGCGGCGGCGCCGCCGGCGCCAATGGCAACACCGTGGTCACCGGCCGTGAGCTCGTGCCCTGCTTCTCCACTACCACCGGCCCCCTGGATGCCGCCCTCGGCATCGGGCAGCCGTACAACCCGGCGCCGCTGGCCTTCGAGCTGCCGCCGCCGGGCTACTTCCCCAACCACCTGCGCTCCATGATGCAGGACAACAACCTCCAGCTGCCGCTGTTCCTCTCCGGCGGCCCGTCCGCGGGCGGCGCCTCGACGGCGTTGGGTCCGCTGGGCGGCGGCGGGGGCCTGCACTGGCCCGCCGCCGGCATGGAGGTCAAGGTCGAGAGCCGCGCGCCGCCGCAGATGGCCGTCGGCCCCGGCCAGCTCGACGGCGCCTTCGGCTGGGGATTCTAGCTGCATGCGCACACCACTACTACCATACTTGGGCCGCCAATCAATGGAAGTTGTGTGCTAATAATAAACCGGTATCCTAGTGAAGGATTATGTTATGTTTCCTGTGCTCGTGTTAAGAAACCAATTAGCTGCTAAGTGGTTGTGTTAGTCTGCTCTGTTGTGTTTATGCTATGTGGTAATGGTTACATGTCTCCTGACTGCAGTAGCAGGATGTGACTGGCCATGGAATTAGTGATCGATCGAGAGTCTGTAAGCAAGTGAAGTGAAGTCTTTGTAGCTAGCTTTGTTGATGTCCGTCCTGAATGGACCGACTATGGCATTTTACGTGTTGCTCCTGTGGAACCCATAATGATATATGGAGCTTGTCAATGAAATATGCTTGTGCCTGCTGCTGCTTTTTGTTTGGCATGTTCTTGAGAATTATTGCTTTTATTTGCGACACTTGGGTAAAGGTGAAGTAGTCTAAAAATATTCTTTATTTCTCAATTATTCAAGGGGCAAAATTTCTACTTAGGCTAAGCAGTACCGGACCTTTGTGGACGCTTCACTCCACTGCCTTTTGACACGCACACGTACTTCACGACCAACACTACCATAGTTCCTCCAATGTCAAGTCACAGATCCATGTGCTACTAGTAGTCACTTACCTAGCCTTTTGCTGTCCACTTTTTCCCTATATCTACTCTGTAATTTTGTTGAATCGTATCTCAACCAAACTATTCGGTATGAAATCGTTACAATAAACTCCTTATGAAACTCTTGTGTTACAGGTCTTAGTAATGTTTATAGTGGCCACAACTGGCTACTTAAAACATTGATGATCCCACAGAGATATACATCTTTAACTATCTTACATTAATTTAGGGCCTATTGATTTGCATTCCAAACATGCAAAGCTACGCTCAACTGTTTCTCTAGGTAGTTGTTTGCTTCGGTAATACATGACATGCCGCCATGCTGCATTTTCTTAACACGCTGTGTCTACGCAAAAAGGCTAATCTAGAGGCATACGTCTAATTAAATTGAGGTAGTCTAGGCATAAACCAAACGTGCTCTTGAGTTTTTTATAGGATCACGGCTAGAAAAACTCATATAAGTGCCGGTCACACATGCACTTAGTGCCGGGCGCTGTGACCGGCACTGATTTGTCGGCACTAACGTGTAACGTGTCGGTCACTAACCTGCAGTCTTTAGTGCCGTTTAGTGCGACACTAGCAGCGGGGTCGTGCAGTTTAGTGCAACACGTTAGTGACCGGCACTAACATGCAGTCTTTAGTGCCGGCTGGTAACCCCAGCCGGCACTAAACTGCACGACCCCGCTGCTAGTGTGGGAAGACAGTTTAGTGCCGGCTGGTATTACCAGCCGGCACTAAATCTCCTTTTTTTCTGTTTCTTTTTTTATACGTATTCGTATTTGTACTATTTGCGTCTACATAGTATTTGTATTTGTACTATTTTGCGTTATTCGTATTTGTACTATTTGCGTTCGTACTACATTGCGACGATATATATGTATCACACTATTAATATATATATATATATATATATATATATAGATAGATAGATAGATAGATAGATAGATAGATAGATAGATAGATAGATAGATAGATAGATAGATAGATAGATAGATAGATAGATAGATAGATAGATAGATAGATAGATAGATAGATAGATAGATAGATAGATAGATAGATATAGATAGATAGATAGATAGATAGATAGATAGATAGATAGATAGATAGATAGATAGATAGATAGATAGATAGATAGATAGATAGATAGATAGATAGATAGATAGATAGATAGATAGATAGATAGATAGATAGATAGATAGATAGATAGATAGATAGATAGATAGATAGATAGATAGATAGATAGATAGATAGATAGATAGATAGATAGATAGATAGATAGATAGATAGATAGATAGATAGATAGATAGATAGATAGATAGATAGATAGATAGATAGATAGATAGATAGATAGATAGAGATAGATAGATAGATAGATAGATAGATAGATAGATAGATAGATAGATAGATAGATAGATAGATAGATAGATAGATAGATAGATAGATAGATAGATAGATAGATAGATAGATAGATAGATAGATAGATAGATAGATAGATAGATAGATAGATAGATAGATAGATAGATAGATAGATAGATAGATAGATAGATAGATAGATAGATAGATAGATAGATAGATAGATAGATAGATAGATAGATAGATAGATAGATAGATAGATAGATAGATAGATAGATAGATAGATAGATAGATAGATAGATAGATAGATAGATAGATAGATAGATAGATAGATAGATAGATAGATAGATAGATAGATAGATAGATAGATAGATAGATAGATAGATAGATAGATAGATAGATAGATAGATAGATAGATAGATAGATAGATAGATAGATAGATAGATAGATAGATAGATAGATAGATAGATAGATAGATAGATAGATAGATAGATAGATAGATAGATAGATAGATAGATAGATAGATAGATAGATAGATAGATAGATAGATAGATAGATAGATAGATAGATAGATAGATAGATAGATAGATAGATAGATAGATAGATAGATAGATAGATAGATAGATAGATAGATAGATAGATAGATAGATAGATAGATAGATAGATAGATAGATAGATAGATAGATAGATAGATAGATAGATAGATAGATAGATAGATAGATAGATAGATAGATAGATAGATAGATAGATAGATAGATAGATAGATAGATAGATAGATAGATAGATAGATAGATAGATAGATAGATAGATAGATAGATAGATAGATAGATAGATAGATAGATAGATAGATAGATAGATAGATAGATAGATAGATAGATAGATAGATAGATAGATAGATAGATAGATAGATAGATAGATAGATAGATAGATAGATAGATAGATAGATAGATAGATAGATAGATAGATAGATAGATAGATAGATAGATAGATAGATAGATAGATAGATAGATAGATAGATAGATAGATAGATAGATAGATAGATAGATAGATAGATAGATAGATAGATAGATAGATAGATAGATAGATAGATAGATAGATAGATAGATAGATAGATAGATAGATAGATAGATAGATAGAATTCATACTACAAAACATTTGAAAGATCCAACAAAATACTTGTAGTACTTGAAATATTATAAATAAGAAATTACAAGTACTTCATGTACGAGACATATCAATAGCTGTGAATACCCTTCTCAATTGCCACGACGCTTAAGTAGGGATCGGCATAGAATTCTCCGTCCTTATTTATGATTTCATCGAGCACGAAACCGCAGATAGATTCTTGAATTGCCTTGACCCGAGCTTCTTCGATCAGATCTTCTTTCATGGACCAACACTGTAACATTTCCAGATGAAATCATGAGAACAAAAAATCATGAATTTAAATTAATTACCAGAATTGATTTTGCTCACGTACCGCGAATCTTTCCGGCGTCATTTGCCCCCTTTCACTCACAAAGGTGTCGATTCATTCGCATACGTAGTATCCACACAAGTTGTTCCCTTGCTCCTGTCTCATGCACCGTAGGAAACTGGGTTATGGCATAGAATAATAAAAATTTTATTACGAATGACACAAGATAAGAGAGTTTGTTCATACCGTTTTGTCAGTCGTAAAATCTAGAGGATCGAGTTGGTCTTTTATTTTTAAGTGTTTGCTGAGGAAGCGAAACCATGCCTTGTTGATCAGGTTGATGAGGTCTTGGTGCATTGATTTATCCTGCCTCAATGAACCGTAGATCCAGACCGTTTGGGTGTCAATCTGAATAGCAAATAGTATCCAGTGGAAACTGCTCATATACATACGTAAAAACAACAAGTTAATGTTGATTATAATAGTTATTTATTATTATTATTTTGAAGGTATTGAAAAAGCGGCAAATGACTCACTGATGATTGTATGGCAAGAGAATGAATGGACACATGCTTTGCTTACGCATGCCTCTGTATATAGTGTCGGTCACCTCACAAGATTTGCGCGCGACGGTTTCCTCGTGTATAACATCGGGGTCCAGGAAGCCAATGTTATGGAACTTCCGTTGACGGGCCATTTTAATTTTTTGCCTACGGAAAAATAAAACCACAAAAGCAGGGATTAGTCAACAAACACGCACCAAGTATAAATAAAATAATAAAACGAGCAGAAACACTTACAAGCACCATACACTCATGAGGCATTTGTGAAGGGCATCTTGATGGAACAAATCATAAAATGCATCAAAGTCGATCCATATATCCGCTGGCCCCCGCCAAAAATGCTCGTCTTTGATCCAAGCCAAGAGCATGCCAATTCTGTTTCGAGATTGCACTACATACCATTTGTGCAACTGCGCCATTCTCGTTGATAGATATGGTAACAACTCTAGCCATATGAGAGGCTCACCAAGTACAAACCTTTTCTTGCCTCGGGTTTCCTATAGAGCTTGCACTAGAAATTGAGCCGCGGTAAGATCCGTTTGTATTATCATCCCGGCAAAGGTCCTCGGATCTGTTGATTCACTGAGAGGGGCTTCAGGATGCACAATCTGCGGAGGGATCGACTGTTTGGCATGTTCTCCGAGCTGGGCAACGGGTTTTGCATTTCTTTTCAAGTTCTTGGGGTTGGCGTGGCACTTTCTGATCTGCCGATCATAATCTGATTCTTTTTTTTCTCCACTGGTAGGGTCTCTTTGATGAAGTGTGCTTTCCCAACTGGATCTATTTCTAGCTTCTTGTTCGCAGCCGCTCTCTTGGCCTTCAGATTTTCGAAAAAAGTTTTAACTGGATCTTCTGGCCTGGAGCCTTTTCTTTCTTTTTTCTGTTTTGTTTAGGAGTTGGGTTGACCGAAGGTACCGTGTTTGCCTTTCGTTGCTTCCTCTAAGGTGACAATGCGGCTTGTGATGGTCGGTTGGGGTTGCTTTGAGCTGCCGGTGGCGATGGCGGATCCGGACTGGAGTCCCGTCGTGCCGGTGGCGATGGCGGATCAGGGCTAGGATCCCGTGCTGCCGGTGGCGATGGCGGATCAGGGATAGGATCGTGTGCTGCCGGTGGTGATGGCGGATCAGGGCTAGGATCCTGTGCTGCCGGTGGTGATGGCGGATCCGGGCTGGGATCCCATGCTGGAGGTTCAACACTCGGATCCTTGTCAGCTGGCATTGATGCCCTCTGTCTTGAACACTGAGCGGAATCGGTGGCTGCTTCCACCAATCTTATATCGCGTTTTGGTCAAGCAATCCAAGTGTGTATGGCATGTTGTAGGTCCGCTTCTTTTTCACTTATAGGGATCGGGAGGTCCAGGTCTTCCCAGCCGTCTTCGACGCGGTCAACATGTACTTTAGCGTATCCGGCAGGAATCGGCCGACAATGTAATATACCGACTTCTTCCGGTGGTTCTGCAAAACCATGAGCGCAAACTTTGAGCTTTTTCCCGCGAAGATACAGTAGCTCACACTTGGCCCTAACAGTGATGTTGTCAATGGGGAGTCCTGGTTTTCCGCAACTAACTCATTTCCATCACCGATAGGGAGCTCTGTCGAAGCGACACTACTAGGGCGACACTGAGAGGCCAGACTGTTCTCCAAATTAGGAGCTGCTTGTGGCTGGCGTTGGCTAACTGTTGCCTCAAGTTCCGCTACCCGACCTTCTAGTGTACGGATCTGCTCTGTCACAACTGCCTTGCTTCTGCATCGGCTTCTGTATGTTTCTAGATCTTCAAGAAAGCCACGATTCCACGGAACTACGCCCACGCCTCGGGTCCGTCCAGTGTGCTCTGGATTCCCAACAGCATAAGTCAACTCGTCTTTCTCTCTGTTGGGCTGGAAAGTTCCGTCTTCCCTATGCCTCATTGCCTCATTGAGTCTTAGGGTCGCCTCCCTTAGTATGTCGCTAGTCACAAAGGCCCTAGTTTCACTGTCCAGTGTGCCTCCACGAGCATAGAAGTAATGCCTTGCTCGTTTGGGCCAACTCAAGGTCTGCGGTATGATGCCTTTTGCAATTATAGCTTCTTCCATCATCTCTCATTTTGGAATGGCGACTTCATAACCTCCTGGCCCTAGTTTATGAAACTACGACTTTTTACTACAATTTATTTTTGCTTGAACAGAGGCTGCCTTGCTTTCTTCCGATGACTTATAGTTGACGAATTCGTTCCACCAATCTCGTTGCTTCTTCCAGACTTTATCAAAATTTGGTGTGAGACCCTTTGACACAAAGATCTTTATCAGGTTTCTCTTGAACGTCCGAAACTGAATAGCCATCGTCTGAAATGCCCACGTTCTCACTTTGTCTTCTTTGCCATCGGGAAAGTGGAAGTGCTTCTTCACCTCTCTCCACCACATCTCTTTCTCTGAACTTGGCACAATATCTTCAGCATTATCAAAGGCCTTTGGTCTCTTCCACTTTTTGTACTTTATGGGGATGCTTTCCCTCACAAGATATCCACATTGATTGACGAATGTCGTCTTAATACCAGCAGGGGCTTTTGGCTTGCCTTTATCGTACACCTCGGTGATGGCCGTATAACCCTCCATCTTTCTTTTGCAGCCACATTTCCGTTTATGCGTGGCTGATCCTGATGCCTGAAATTATATCGATTCATTAGCACCCTGAGCTTCATTATATCGATTCATTACGTCGATGCGTATATAAATTCATGTGTATATGGACAAAGTTTATATACCTGAGTTCGTCAACATTTTCATCTTCGTCCTCATTAGCACCCTGCTCATAATCACTCTGCTCGTCGCCACCACTCTGCTTGTCATCACTCTGCTCCTCATCACTTTGTCCATCTGGATTATTTAAGTTCAGATACTGGGAGCCATCATCCACGTTTGGATCAGGCTCAAGGGCAGGTTCGTACGGAGTGGGTCCTTGAATGAGCGAGTGCATGTACATTTTCTAGAAAGTATAAGTGATTTTAACTGGCTAGTACATACAATAAAAAAGTATAAGTGATTTTCTAGAATTCTAACTTGCGTCTCAACAATTTTCTAGTGTACATATGACATGTCAAACATTTTTCAACAATTTTCTACATTTTTCAACAGTTTTATAATATTTTCTACATTTTTATATAATTTTCTAACATTTTATACATTTTTCTACCATTTTTCTACAATTTTCTAATATTTTTACAGAATTTTCTAAAGCCGATGAAAATAAACCGCTCACGTTAGGATGAATACTCTGGGAAAAATAAATTACTTGCATACAATTTTGAACCATTTACAAGTAATTACGAGCAAAACAAAAAAATTTCTGACAAAAAAAGTATAAGTAATTTTCTAGTGTACATATGATATGTTCAAACATTTTCTGAAATCCTAACGTGCATCTCAACATTTTCTCATATTTTCTACAATTCTCTAACATTGTTCAACAATTCTACAAATAAATTACTATATTAAAAGGAGGTGCTAACGTGGGCGTGAACGACGAGCTCAGGCGGGGACGACGGGGGTAGGCGGGGACAAAGGGCGCCGGCGGTGTGGGATTGGGGCACCGATCGCGCGAGCTGAAAAAGTAAAAGTGACGGTTAATATTTTCTACAATTTTTAGAACGGGCGACGGGCGCGCGGCGGCGGGGGACCATTTCAGATAATTTTCTACGATTTCTAGAACTGTAACGTGCGTTTCTACGAACTATTTCTAACGTGCGTTTCAACATTTCTAATATTTTCTACCATTTTCGAACATTTCTAACATTTCTAACGTGTCAACATTTCTAACATTTTTAGAACTCTTACGTTTCTACCATTTTCTACAAACTACAACATTTCAACCATTTTCTACAATTTTCTACAATTTTCAAACATTTACAACAATTCTACAAACAAAAATAAATAAATTTAAAAATGGCGCTGACGTCAGCATGGGGAAGCGCTGACGTCAGCGTCCTGCAGAGAGGGGGCCGCCCATACGCCGTGCGCAGGCCGGCCGGGGACGGGGAGGGCGCGACCGAGGCGGTACGCGGGGGCGCGGGGCGCCGACGGTGTCCGGTACGGGGCGGTGGCGGTGGAGACGAGGATGCGACGACGGGACGCCGACGGTGGCGGCCGGGCGCTCGAGGAAGGGGCGCCGGCGGTGGCGGCCGACGGTGGCGGAGACGGGACACCGGCGTATGGCGGGGACGGGGCGCGCCGGCGCGTGCCGGGCTCTGGGAAGCCGCGGCGGGGGTCGACGACGGGGCTTTGACGCTCGGGGATCAACGGGGAAGGGGAATCCGGCGGCACGGCTCGGGGGGGCGGGGGGGCGGGAGGGCGGTGCCGACAGCCGTGACCGCGGCGGGGCGCCGGTCTTGCGGGGGACGGGGCGCGTGCTGTGGGGGAGATCGATGGGGACGGCGCCGCCGGTCGAGAGGATGGGGACGCGCACCAGTGGCGGGGAAGACGAGGAGGCGGCAGCGGCGGCGGCGTTTCTCTTGCGGCGGGCGGAGATCGACGAGTGCGGAAAATGGCTAAGTGTCGAGAAGAAGGGCCGGGCTTGTATACCCCAGGCCAAGTTAGTGCCGGCTGGGGACTCGGCCCAGCACTAACCTGCCCCCCAGGACAGGCTAGTGCTGGCTGGGAACCTGCCCGGCACTAACATGTGCACGTTAGTGCCGGCTGGGGAACCGGCCCGGCACTAACCTGCCCCGCCTGGCGGGAAACGAAAACTGGTGGAGCTGGTTAGTGCCGGCTATTGTTTCTAGACGGCACTAACTTACCTTTTTTCAATTTCTTAGTCCTTTTACTTATATTTTCCGTATTTAGATTTTTATTCATTATATATGTAATAATTATAATAATTGTACGAAAATTAGTATCTTAATTTTGTTAGCGTACTTTTATTTCCATCAAGTACTAAAATAAATGGATGCCTATACTCACTACAAATATGTGACGCTAAATAGGGCATATGTGTGTCTTTTTGTTATTCATAATAAATCGAAAACATTTCATTTTGATCCATGCAAAAATATTCAAAAATCTTTTCATTGATAACCTATGCAATGATGTGATCAATTTGCAAATTACTTAGTTACTTGTTCATAATTTAATGTTTCAACAATTCTAGTAATAAAAAATTAAAGGTAGTAAACATTATTTTTACCATGCAAAAATATAATATTGTTTACAAATTATATTGTTTCCAAATTGCACGTTTAGTGCCGTTAGTTAAGAGAGGTACAACATAGTGCTTTACATTACATCACTTGACGTGAAATACATGCTAACTTACACAAATACGACACGTACAGTGGTTACATTACATAACTCAAAACTACTCATCATTATCTATTACATCGTGGACAACCTTCCTTTTGACAAAAGTGCCTTGGGCATGATAGCGGCGTAAGTATGGTGTGTCCTCTTGATATAGAAGGATGCTGGGGTCAATATCAACAGAGAAAGGAGGAATGCCATCAATCTGGTCATAATCTTCGGACTTGTCTGAAATATCCTCAACTCCAACAACTTTTCTTTTTTCTGGAAGAACTATGTGTCGTTTCGGTTCAAATTCTGCTTTGTCTTGAGACTTTTTTTTCGGCTTGCTTGACAGGTCCTTCACATAGAACACTTGTGTCACATCTTTGGCTAGAACGAATGGTTCATCTTTATATCCAAGCTTTTTAAAGTCAACGATGGTCATCCCATACCGGTCCTTCATCACGCCGGATCTAGCCACCCATTGACAACGAAACAGAGGGACAACTATGGGTCCATATTCAAGTTCCCATATCTCTTGTATGACACCATAGTAGTTGTCCTTTTCTCCATTACTGTTTACTATACACATACGGACACCACAATTATGGTTTGTGCTTTTTTTGTCTTGAGGTGTTGTGTAAAATGTATACCCATTGATTTCGTACCCTTGGTATTGCTGGACTGTGATCGATGGTCTCCTAGCCAGCCATTGAAGTTCTTGATCAACTATGTTGTTGCCCAATAATTCCCATCTGAACCAGCCTTCAAAAGTAGATATATATTTGCGCGTGATCCAATCAGGACCGTTCTTAGGATTTTCGGCTCGTACAATATTCATGTGCTCATCACTATATGGAGCCACCTTGGATGAATTCTGAAGAACCTGTGAAGTTTGCTTTGCTAAAATCACTACAAGAGATGTTAACATTAGATTTCTTTCCAAGTGTGCCTTTTCCCTTCAGTCGCCCCTCATGGTGTGACATAGGGAGCCCAATCGACTTCATGTCAGGAAGAAAGTCAACACAAAACTCAATGACCTCCTCTGTTCCGTAGCCCTTAGCGATACATCCTTCTGGACGAGAACGGTTGCGGATGTACTTCTTCAAGACTCCCATGGATCTCTCGAAAGGGAACATATTATGTAGAAAGACAGGACCCAGAATAGCTATTTCAGTCACGATATGAACCAGAAGGTGTGTCATCATGTTGAAGAATCATGGTGGGAAGACCATCTCGAAGCTGACAAGACATTCGATAATGTCTTTCTGCAGTTTTATTAGATTGTTCGAATCAATTGCCTTCTGAGAAATTTCATTCATGAACGCACAAAGCTTTACAATTGCCAATCTCACATTATCCGGTAGAACACCCCTAAGCATAACTGGAAGTAATTGTGTCATCAAGACGTGGCAGTCATGGGACTTCAAGTTTAGGATTTTCTTCTCTTTCACGTTTATCATGCCCTGTATATTCGAGGAGTATCCGGATGGGACCTTAATACTGTTCAAGCAATCAAACATACTTTCCTTCTCCTCTTTGCTCAAATTGTAGCTAGCAGGTTTTAAATAGTGGCGTCCCTTGTCTATCTTTTCGGGTTGCAAGCCTTGTCATTCTGTCAGCTTTAGCATGTCGCGCCTTGCTTCCAATGTATCCTTTGACTTACCATGTACTCCCAGAAAGCCTAGTATGTTGACGCAAAGATTTTTCGTCAAATGCATCACATCGATTGCGTTTCGAACATCTAAGACGACCCAATAAGGTAATTCCCACAAGATAGATTTTTTCTTCCACATTGGAGCATGTCCCGTGATCAGATCAGGTACGCTACCGTCACTCTTCCCAAATACTCACTTGACATCCTTGATCATCGAGAACACCCTCTTTCCATTACGAAACAAAGCCTTATGGCGAGTTTCGGCCTGTCTTTAAAATGTTTCCCTTCGTTTCTTATGGGGTGATCGGAAGGAAGGAATCGACGATGGCCCAGGTATATGCATTTCTTAGAGTGTTTCAAATAAATGCTATCGGTTTCATCATAACAGTGGGTACAGGCACTGTATCCCATGTTTGACTGTCCCGACAGTTTTGCAAGTGCAAGCCAATCATTGATGGTTACGAATAGCAAAACTCGGAGGTCGAAAGACTCCTGTTTATACTCATCCCACACACGTACGATTGTTTCCTTCCAGAGCAGTAATAAATCATCAATCAAGGGTCGTAGGAACACATCAATGTCGTTCGCAGATTCTTTTGGCCCTTGTATAAGCAATGGCATCATGATGAACTTTCGCTTCATGCACAACCAAGAAGAAAGGTTGAAGATACATAGAGTCACAGGCCATGTACAATGACTGTAGCCAAACTCACCGAACGGATTCATTCCATCAGTACTCAAACCGAATCTTATGTTCCTTGGGTCCCTATCAAATTCAGGATACTCTCGGTCAAGGTTCCTCCACTGGGACCCATCTGCGGGGTATGTGATCTTGCTTACGATCCTCTTTGTGCCACCGCATCAGCTTAGCGTTGTCCTTATTTCTGAAAAAACGCTTCAGACGGGGTATTATGGGAAAGTACCATAACAACTTAGCGGGAACTTTTTTCCTGGTTGGTTGTCCATCAACATCACCTGGATCGTCTCGCCTGATCTTATACCGCAGCGCTTTATAAACTGGACAAGATTCTAACTTCTCATATTCCTCTCCGCGATACAATATACAGTCGTTAGGACACGCATGAATCTTCTGTTCCTCTAATCCAAGAGGGCAAACGATCTTTTTAGCTTTGTAAGTTGTCGACGGTAGCTCATTACACTCAGGAAGCATGTTCTTTACAATGTATAATAGCTCACTGAATCCCTTATCGGTGGCACCATTAGTTGCCTTTCATTTCAACACCTCCAGCGCGCTACCCAACTTTTTCTGCTCCAGTTTGCAAGCAGGGTACAATGCCTTTTTGTGATCCTCCAGCATCTTCTCAAACTTTAATGACTCTTTTACAGTTTCACTGTCTTTCTGTGCATCAAGCAGTGCCTGACCTAGCTCGTCAGGTGTCTCCTCTTGTGCAACATTTGCTTCACCCTCTCCCATCGGTTCGTCATGAAAGCCACCAGCTTGTTGAACCCACACCCAGTCTGGAATGGTGTTATCATCACCGTCATCAGCGTCGGCGTTACCTTCTTCATCTTCCATCATAACTCCAATCTCACCGTGCTTAGTCCAAACGTTATAGCTTTTCATGAAACCGTTCTCATAAATATGGGACCATAGAGTATTTCTTTTCTTGTATTGTATCGTATTTTGGCAAACATTGCATGGACAGAACATTAAACCCTTTGGTGATCTGTTGGCTTCTGCTGCATCGAGAAAAGATTTTAGGCCATTAACCCACGCTGATGTTGCTCGTCCGCCGTACATCCATTGCCGATCCATCTGTAATTAATTGACGTATTAAAAAACACAAATTAATCCTGCATAACTCAAATCAACTTTATTGTTATTACAATAACATATAAATTATAACGTCTCAACTTCCAACACAAATTATCCATAAAAATGACTTACACCAAGTACAAAAAACCTTAATAAGTGTTATACCACAATTATTTATTCAAATGAACTTAAATTTCTCAACAGCTAACAAGCAACACTATAATACTTGTTATCCATGCTTGTTATCAAAGCTAACAAGCAACACTATAATTTCTCAATATCATACACAAACTATGTAATACAAAAACTATAATGCTTGTTATCCATGCTTTAAATCAACAATAAAGCTGGTTATTCCTAAGATTTTTTCTTTTAAAAATAATATACATACTAATATCATGGTAAAAAAATATACACACTATAAAATAATTAAGAAAATAATTCTAAATGTGTCATACAGAAACTATCTATATGTGTCATACTTCTCTAATAAGATTTACATATATCTCAAATGAATGAATGTACAAATCAAAAAATCATTCTCATTTTACTTCATGATTTAAATCAACAATTTCTCTATCTACAAAGCATAAAATGAAAAATTAAAACCGTGAAACCAAAGAGGATGAAGTTGCTAACCTTTGCTCCACTTGAATGAGTGAAATCACCACAAATTTGACAAAAAATGGGCAGCACCTCCCCTCTAACACGCCATTGGAGAGAGGAGAAGCTCGAGCTCAAATGATTGGGCTCGGGCCCGGGAGGAAGAAGGCTGATATATGTTGGGCATGTTAGTGCCGGCTAAGGGTTTCAGCCGGCACTATTTGTTGACATTTAGTGCCGGCTGAAGCCCCTAGCCGGCACTAATATTCCCGCGTCAAGTCAGTGCCGGCTGGGGACACCAGCCGGCACTAACGTGCAACCCGGCCGTTGCGGGATTCGCATATTCTCTGCGAATGGTGGGCACGGGTAGCACGTTAGTGCCGGCTCGTGTTTCTAGCCGGCACTAACATGGCTCCAGGGACACTGTTCCCGGGAGCCGGCACTAATGTGCACATTAGTGCCGGCTCCGCCATGACCTGCACTAAGTGCTTCGCACCAATGTGAAGTTTTCTGGTAGTGGATATATAATCACATTAATAATACGTTATTAATCAGGGTTGCTATGAATCAGGTTTACTCGTACTAAATTAGTGATGTGACTTTGGGAAGGCTATTCCAATGTCACCTTCTTATCTCTCTTTCTTTAACTAGGATAGAACTGTGTGCTTTTTAATATTGTGTTCTTTAACTATGATAGTTCACCTTCCTCAGGTACCCGTACCATCTAGGTATGACAAATCTTTTTCATATTTACTCTGTTTCAAATTCAAAGTAGTTTTGCTATCTTGGACTATCAAATTTTTAAAGAATTTATATAGTTTAATAACATACGAATAATATTCTGTGTTATAATAAGTTTTTGTCATGATAAATCTAAAAACATAATTATTACCTATGTTTTTAGAATTTGATGGCTAAAAATAGAGAGATATGGCATTCAGACAAAACTAGAACAATAATTGCTATGAAATAGAGGGAATTGTCGTTAGTGGATAATATACAGATAAAATGATGTATTTCACAGATGTGAAAATCATAGTAACTTCAGTTCATCAAGCAGAGTAATTGATATACGCACATAGAATAAATATCACAAATGCGTGTTAGGAGAAGGCACCATTGCGGAACCTATTGTGTCAGGTTACTTGTAACCCAAAATCTCTTACTGTTACTGCTCCAGCCATCTACCACCTACCAGCCCCTCAACTGAACATGCGCAAACAGTGGCTCAACTTGGAGTTGGACACTGCCAGCCGACGATATCAACCATCCAAGTGACCAATCCGACGGACGCATCGACGGGGATGCGCCTGCCTGAGGGCCCCTGACCGCGTGCCTGTGCTGTGTAACGTTAGTGGCATGGTAGGCACTCGAGAGCGCTAAAAGTCCACCCGGCCGTTTCCCTGCCACGGCATGATTCCCCTCGCCCCTCTCCCTTTTTGCATGCACGCGTCCATCCATCCGTCCAGTCTAAACGTCACCTTCCCCCATTGCCAATGCCCATGCGGCCATGCCTCGCTCGTAGCAGTAGCAGGCCGGAGGCAGGAGCCAGGAAGCGAGTACGAGCCGTAAACTCGTAGTGAGTGGTAGCAATATTTTATGTGATGGACGATGGAGATGGTGACGAGATGGGGACGTCTCCTGCTGGATCCCTGGGACCGGATGGACCGACGGGTACGTGACGGGGGATACAGGGTTCACACAGCCAGCCTACTCTAGCGCCACCTCGACGGGCTCTATCCCGTCCATCTTACATCACCAAACTAGCAGGTCATCAGTATCATCCATGGCCGCCAGCTGCAGGCAACCCACAACGCCTGGCCTCCTCGTGCTCGAAAACTAAGGATGGAAAGGTAGAAATGGAATTCGAATTATCCGATATCCGTATCCGCTAAAACGTAAATATGGATATCCGTATTCGTATTCGAGTTCAAATGTGGTAATAAAATGGATACATCCGAATTCGTTTTCGTTGAATTTCTCTATCCGATTCCACATTCGTATTCGGCAATATCCGGCAGTATCCGTATTCGACCATATGAAACTGTTAGTTATTTCTATAACCTATGACAAATGATGTCCATTTAAATATTAATAATGGTAGTGTATAATTAAAAAAAGTTATCTCCATTACTAATGATTATGATATTGATTTTAATATAAAAATATTGCATCCACAAATAAAATATATATTTATTAATAGTTTTATTATTTATTATATGATTAATTATTAAAATAATTATGAATGAATGTGATATTATTAATGAGTGATCTTTGTTTAGACTTGTTATGTACTCATACTTTAGTCTTTACTTTTATATAATAATTTTATAATATAAACTATTAATAAAGAAAATAAGTAAACATTGTTTTCCAACTGGTGTAAATATCCGATGCGTATTCGAATTCGAGACATCCATTTTGTATTTGTATTCGAGAACATTTGAATCTGTATTCGTATTCGAGTTAAAATGTGGTAAAAGGTGATATCCGAATCCGATTCCATGCGAATCCGATTCGTTTCCATCCATATCGAAAACCACTCATGAGAGTTACCTTCAAAAAACTTTCAGTAAGAGCATCGCCAGCGGACGCGGCATCCAACCCGCCATCGCCAGTTTTACCCATCGCGCAGGAAAACAACGCTCCAGCGGAACAGCTAAACCACACGCCATCCGTGTCCAACACGCCATCTCGTGAGACCGGCCAGCCAAATTTTGCTTGCCCGGTTGCCTCGCCATCCACCGTCCCGTGACACTGACAAAAGGACCCATGGGTTGCCACGCCATCTACGTCATTGCCTCGCTTCAGAACTTTATTTCTTTCCTCCTCTTTCGTAAATTCAAAAAGTCAATAAATAGAGTTCCCAAAATCATGTCTATTTTTATGTTGATAGAATAAATAAGAAAGAACCCATTTTAACTTAGTTCAACTCAAAATATCTCACAAATTTTAAATTAAAATTCATCAAAATTGAACATTTTTGCATGTTATTTGAACGTTAAGGCATCAATTTAATTCTACAAGATTAGCTAAAAATATTTTAGTTCACGTTAAATTGAATAATAATAAAATGTAGGTAAATAGGATATGGATGGTAGCTGAAATATGGAGAGAGAATCTTCTGGAGTGGATAGCCAAATGAAAATATGGAGGGTCACGTTTGGCTATTCCGCTGGAGATGGTCTAAGGAGAGGATCAATTCACATTTGTTTTTTTCCTGAAGCAAAACTCTTTGAAAATAAAGATGGTTTGCGCTTGCACCTGCTCTTACCGATACCATGATACGTCTGGTCAGCTACATTCTTTGTTGGAACGGTGCATCCGTGTTCTTTTGGACACAGAAGATTCCAATACGTACGAGTGTTCTTTCGAGACTAGAGCGAGATATAGCGAAATATTGCGCAGCTATTTCGGTGCTAAGAGCACCTCCAGTCCAGCTCTCAAATAGGTCTCTATCTCTATTTTAGTCTTACAAGTGGAAAAAAATAACTTCAGCCGGGGTCTCTAAACAATCCCTTATTTAAGGAGACATCCAAATCTTGGTCCAGAGCCTCTAGATCTGGAGGCCCTCTATTCCACATGACACGTGGGCCTCACCTCTTTTACGTCTTCCTCCTATGTTCCGTTCGCTCGGCCCCGCCAGGTCGCCCACGGCCCATGCCTCCCACTGCCATGTCTGCCGCCGCCGCCGCGGCGCTGCCCTCCCCTTCCCATCGCCACATCCTGGCACCAAAATCTGTGTGGGTACTCCAAACTCCCCACCAGCACGAGCACCGCCCTGTCTCGTCGGCGCGCTCCTCTCCCGCATCCCCGACCCACGCCAGGCGTCGTGCTGCTGGACATCGTGGCGACGGACCTCCCGCCGCCCGCGCTCCTCATCCCCTGCAACCTCCTCCGCTCCGCCAGTCGCGCCGACGACCTCCGCCTCGCCTCCGGCCTCCTCCTCGATATGCACGATAGGGGTGGCGTGTCCATCGATGCCCTCTACTAGTCCACGCTGCTCGCGGCGCTCACGCGCTCGGGCCACCTGACCACGCGCTCACCTTCCTGCCGCTCATGGAGGATGACGTTGTGGCCCCAGACCTCATCCTCTTCTCCAACATCATCCGCTCGGGGAAGGCAGGCGCGCGCGCGGCGCGCGGGAAAGGCGCTGCGGCCGGCGAGGCGAGCATGGTCGGTGGCACGGGGGGGAGAGGCGGCCAGCGCAAGTGCGGCCGGCGCGGCCGGCGGCGCGGGGAAGAGGCGGCCGGCGGCGCGAGGGAGAGGCAGGGGCGTGCGGGTGGGAGAGAGGGGGAGGACGCCTGACAGGTGGGACCCACTCTTTAGATTGATTTGGAGGCCATAATTTGTTCAGCCAGATTAGAGTGAGGAGAGAATTTGAAGCCTCTAAAGTTTAGATGCCCCTGAAAAAGCAAAATAGGGGCTCAAATACAGAGGCTGGGGTGGAGTTGCTCTAACATAACGTGGGGTCAGCCAGATTTTTGCTTGGGTATATATAGATTGGCGTTTAAGGCATTCTGATCTGATGAGATAGTGTCGACAACCAAAATTGGCATCGGATAGATTTTGCTGTCAATTTGGGCATAGCGCTCTAACCGGAAGGCTAGGGCGGTTAGACAGGCCTCAATAAAGTTCTCAAAAGTGAAATTGGACTGCACCATCATCTTTCTCTCGTCGAGACTATCGAAATGCATATGTGGATCACCTAATTTGGAGTCCGGATGAAGGAGATATGATGTCGGGAAGATCTACAAGCTGCTAGAGGCGGTTAGACCGGCCTTGACAGCCAAATCCGAGTTAGGAGTTGTATTTGGACACGTGATTTGTATTAGCTTCGACTCCTAAAGGGGTAAGACCTCCCGACCCTATATTTATGAAGGGTCACGGCCGATTGAGCTAATCCCAATCGAATCAAACATTATGCATCTACTTTTTACCTCTAAACCTAGCTTTTCCAATCTCTCTTGTTGTTCATCGTGATCTCCACGAACATTGATGACGTCCTAAGGCTTGCTGGTCGACCTAGGGCACGTCCGGCGACATCCATGCCCCGATGGGGTCCCTCCCGGGCTGAGCTTCGACGGCCTTTGCTAGTTTTCTCATAAACTAGTCGTTCTTCGCGCACGTAAGTGCGTTGGTTATCCCTTTGCTGGTTTGCTCGTAAACCTTGCCGTCCGCCATCACGTAAGTGTGGTTGTTACCCTCTCGAACGACTGATCTCAGGCAAAACCCTCAGAAACCGGTCTAATCGGGTTGCTGGGGCGGTTTAACCGCCTTTGGCAGCAATCAGCTGATTTGGTCTTTCGCGACCCGCGCGATCTAGCGCTTTCGTGTGTTGTCTCCAAAAAAGCGTCAACAGATAGATTATTAGCTTAGGGAATTGAACAAGGCCTCCCAATATGGAGTGTGGGGGAGCAAAATTGGATTGATCTGCGTGGAGGATAGCAAAGGTAGAACACGATGCCATTTAGTGTTCGATTTATAGGCTGATTGGTTCCTGGCCTCCAGTAGCCGCCACGCCACATGCGTCACAGGTGTGTGGCTTCAAATATAGCTTCAAAAGCTTGTGGCAGAGATGAGGGAACAACCAAATAGGAACTTTGATTAGTGTGGCTGGCCAAATTAGTGGTGTGGTAAATTGTGGCCGGCAACCAAGCAGTCCGTCTATATATTGCTCAGTATTCTAGTGGTTCTGTATCATGAGATTGAAGAGAGGCCTTTACCCTTTACACCGCCATCGAACGGGCACAATTCGTCTCTTGAAAATAAATGGAAAACGTAGACACATGTTAAATACCATCACGTGATATGAAAACTTGATCAGTGTCGATGCTAGCCATTGCAGGTTGAAATAAACTCACGATATAGAGCTACTCAAATATAATTAAGGGTTCTTTTACCATACTCGTTCTTCTAGATGGTCGGAACACAATTTTTTTTTTTGTCTCTTTATGGTGATGTCCAGTGTTTTAATTTTTGTGGCAGTTAGGCGATTTACGTCCATTTTGTACCTTTAATCTCTATTCATTTGTTAACCTTTTCTCCATAGTGTGTGTCGAGCTTGATGATCTCGCGTATAACTGTCTCTACCTCCCGTTTTTGGCTGCCCTCTGCTACGACCTACGAGCCTACGACCCTTAATCTCTTTGCTCGGCTAAATCACCATTTTTTTATTCCAAACGGCTTGCTAGCCTAACTGACTTAGATATTTTTGGAACCGAATTGCCCGTTGATGTGGCTTATTAGGGACGAATTTCATATGTCTTAGGCCTTGTTCGGTTGCACCAGATTCATTTCCGACCATGAAGGGTGTTTTTAGTAATAAATTTATGATACGTAAAACAAGAGACCGGGATCTATTCCTGACCGCAAATCAATTTGCTCATGATAGGTGCAACAAGAGACCGGGAATCAATGCACTAGTCAAGAGGTGTGGAACCATTCCGGGTCTTTTTGTGTACCTATTATGAGTAAATTAGTTACTGGTCCGGAATAAATTCTGGTCTCTTATTGTATACTCCCTCCGTCCACAAAAGAATGCAATTCTCGCTTCTACAGAAATTTTGGAATCTCAAGTTTGACCAATTATAAATAAAAAATATCAATATTTATAATATGAAATATATATTATTAGATTCGTTACAAAATATACTTTCAAAATAAATTTATCTCCATAAAAACTTGGTCAAACGTAAGCTATTTTAACTGACACGTAACCCATAGTGCCCATAGTTGCATTTTTTTCTGACCGGGAATGAATCCGGTGGAACCGAGCAAGGCGTTGAGTCTCAATGGCAAGCTAAGATTGATCAGACGTTACAACATTATCCATTGATCTCACATCAAACCATACACGACGATGAGGACACCAGAGCATCAGGGGGCAATAGCCAGGCCGTAGGTTCAGAAGTCCAGAGCCTAGCAATGATGCCTGGCCAGCTGCAATTAGGATGTCACAATCCCACGATAGCCTAGTACACGGCCAGATGGATGTAAAAGCACGGGCTTAATTGCACTGCGCTGTGGTTTTGGCAGGGATCAGACTGCCGCAGCTGCATGCCGGGTGCGCAGTGCCCGCCCCTGCGTCTCCATGCGGGAGCACTTGCAGTACGTTGGCAACGCAGAAAGTGGAGCAGGCTTGCAGGCTGATAGCTTGGAAACTTCTGCCTTGGTGTTTTAGCACATTTTTATGCAATCACAAACTCTGCTGGGTTTCAGACTATGAAACATCAACATCGAATCTCTTTGTGAGACAACCTATGATGATTCCAAGGATCAGCTTATTTAATTGCCGCAAGCAGTTTGATACGGAGCAGGTAGGAAGAAAGCTTTTGCTTCTATACATGCAAAGGATCGTTGATGTTATTCTCGTGTTCATCCAGGAGGAGATTGGCTTACGGAAGTCGGCATTGAGTGGGCCTCAAGTGCCATAGTTTTCCTTGTTTAGTGTTTTTTTAGAGTTGTGAGCATCTTATAAGTAACTTTATATCGCTGGCGCCCTCCCAGCGATCGTGCCAGCAATTTTTTTCTTTTTTTATTTTTTATTTTTCTCTTATTTTTTGTTTTTTTATTTTTTCCTTTTCATATATGATTACTCCCTCCGTCCACAAAAGAATGCAATTCTAACATCTTGCACTTATACCATTAAACATGTGAAATGACTAATTTACCTCTATGTCACTATCCAATATTACAAGCATCACTATAAGAAGCTACTAGAAAACACTACAAATGTTAGTCTTGTTATAAGCATATCACTATGAGAATCTACTATAAAACTCTACAAAAGGTTTGTCTTTTTTCTCTAAAGTTGCATTCTTTTGTTGAACTCTAAAGTTGCATTCTTTTGTGGACGGAGGGAGTACTACTTTAATTTTGTCTCTAGCAAAAATAAGTACATCTATGTCAAAAAAAGTATCGTCATCTATAGTTGGTACATCCTTGCCTGCCACGTGGTTTCAAACTTTCAACGTTGCGCTTTACGTGTTGCTTCTTGGCATTGTCTTCAGAAGAAATAGGTACATCCATGTCGCCGAAAGAAAGCAAGTCCACTGAGAGTCAGTGCGTTCTCGCTTGCCACGTTGTTCCAGGCTTCTAGCATTGCAGAACGCACTGCCACGTTGTTCCAGGCTTCTAGCATTGCGTTATTACGCAATTGCTCAGTCGCCACGTATGAATATTTTGTATTTTTTTGTTTTTTTATTTTTTTTCCTTTTTTTGTTTTTCTTTCATTTTTTTCTTTTCATATATGCGTACTACTTTAATTTTTTCTCTAGCAAAAAAAGTACACCTATGTCATAAAAAAGCGTCGCCATCTATAGTTGGTACATCCTCTCCTGCCACGTGGTTTCAAACTTTCAACGTTGCGCTTTACGTGTTGCTTCTTGGCATTGTCTTTAGAAGAAATAGGTACATCCATGTCGCCGAAAGAAAGCGAGCCCACTGAGAGTCAGTGCGTTCTCGCTTGCCACGTTGTTCCAGGCTTCTAGCATTGCGTTATTACGCAATTGTTTAGTCGCCACGTATTAATATTTTGTATTCTTGGCAAATGAAATCGTGGTGCCCCTTGCACATTAAAGAGCCGTCATTGCCTCCCCCACGAAGTTGAAAAGGTGACACAAACATTGTGCTCCTCAGCTACTCACTCAATTTCTCCATCATGTGTCACAAATATTGTGCTCCTCGACCGCTCGCCCAATCTTTTGCATCACGTGTCAACTCGCCTACTCTATCCCTTCTCTCGAGTCTCAGTTTGGATCAGAGGTGGTGCCGCTACCTCGGAGGGAGATACCGTCCACCCCGGGCTCACTGGCCTCACATGTGAAACCCGCGACCACCGTTTCTTCTCAGATGAGTTCGTCGAATCGTTCCTAACTCCAAATTTTCCTCTCTCCTCTCTTTATAATTTGTCGGCTAGCTGGCCAACAACATCACTTCGCGCTGCTCCAGTCTTCAGCTCCCACTACCTCTGGCGCCATAGTGGCAGAAGGCCCTTTCAGGTGCATACTCTATGTCACACACGTCCATGCTCTTCATGGTCGAGAACATCTGCCTTACTGCCATCGAGTTTGCTTACGAGTCATGCCAGCATAATACTATCACTATCCATGATCTTTTACAGAGAAGAACTCATCTGACGCGGCGTTAGCGCGCCCCCTACCTAGTCTTATATGATCTGGCATCGGCAGTTAAAGAAAGCCTTGTGTTCAATAAACAGTTACTTTTTGGATGTTCCACAAATCACATAAGAAGTAATTTGTTGTTCATTTTTGAATTTGAGGACACATATCCAATTGTAAATTTAAAGGGAGGAACAAAGATCATTATATATTTGAAATCAGATGCATATTTAGTTACTAGCTGTAACAGAATAGCCCACGGGCCAGTTGGGCCAGGCAGTACTGTAGCGATGCCACTGTAGCTGCGCGGGAGGAGGGCTCTTTAGTCCCGTACCGGAAGCGGCACAGGAGTCGGACCAGCTTAAATGGCTGGCCTGAGGAGGGTCGACCCTTCTGCGCAAAGCGAGGACGAAAGCGCAAGAGAGTTAATTAGCAGGTGTGGTCCATTTAACGTGTAAAATGAATCTTAGCCGTCATCCTTAGGCCGGATTGTTACATTTGGTATCTAGAGCCAGACTCGCTGCATCACGGGTCCTGG
This sequence comes from Urochloa ruziziensis, assembly GCA_015476505.1. Taxonomy (NCBI): domain Eukaryota; kingdom Viridiplantae; phylum Streptophyta; class Magnoliopsida; order Poales; family Poaceae; genus Urochloa; species Urochloa ruziziensis. Next base: position 2,975,133 of record CM027126.1, on the reverse strand, counting down.
TTATGGGCATGACCAGGAGAATGGATCCTGATCCTGTGGCCTGACGAGGTGAGCTGGTTCGGTTATTCGACGGGACGTCGAATTCTTAGGGTGGGTGGTTGTAACAGAACAGCCCACGGGTCAGTTGGGCCAGGCAGTACTGTAGCGCTGCTACTGTAGCTGTGCGGGAGGAGGGCTCTTTAGTCCCGTATCGGAAGCGGCACGGGAGTCGGACCAGCTTAAATGGCTGGCCTGAGGAGGTTGTTAACTCCGGTTCGACCCTTTTGCGCAAAGCGAGGACCAAAGCGCAAGAGAGTTAATTAGCAGGTGTGGTCCATTTAACGTGTAAAATGGATCTTAGCCATCATCTTTAGGCCGGGTTGTTACACTAGCCTCCGGTTGTTATTGTTGTGAAGAAAACGGTTTAACCAAAACACTCGAAATTAGGAGAGCATATTTATAAATAGAAAAATTGTAAAACTTTACATGGAAGTTTAGATTTTGCCAAACAAACATACAAATTTTGTGTTTCTTGTCATTCTCCCTACAATTTTGTGTACTTTCAATTTAATTACAAACTCATTGTAACGATATTCACCGGCTTTGGATTCTGCTTAAGGAATTGAGCTCTCGGTACCCAATACTGCCTAATGGTAGTATGGTAGTATAACCGGTTTTTTGTTGTGGATAAAAAGGTAATTTGTACACAAATATATTATTTAGAATTCATGAATAACGTGAGATTACATTTCATATATTTCATTTATTACAAAAATATTATTTTTTTTGTTTCCTATCATGCCCTTATACTACCTATACTAACTATGAATACTACCCATACTACCGTAAACTAACTGGTAGTACAGAATTAATTTCAGTCGTCGGATCTTTCGAAATAGGTCTTTTTTCATTACATACGAGTCCTTTCTAAACGGTAGTATAAGGTAGTATTGGGTACCGTAAAAACCTCAACGAATTTGACTGTTGACCTATATTGATGGATTTGGTTTACTTGAAAGGAACCATCGTATTGACTTCAATGTAACCTTATCAGCGCTTGATGTGTTAGCCACATCTATAGACCCAATAATGTTATTTCCCAGGTCAATGCAGCCGCCAGGTTGTTTTGAAAATTAAACCGCATAAAACATGCAAGTGGAGTCTGACAAACTTCCAAACTTTTCGGGTGAAATTTGTAATTTCTAATAAATTTATGTATAGCATCAGCCGTGACCATGTCCTGTAAAAAGAAAAATAAAATTCCCAATGTTATTTTACTTGCTGAGAGGGCCCTGTTGCAATATTACGCGTGAAAGAAATTGTACTGACTTTTCGAAACTCCCAATATGACATCGTGCACGTTGTAGCTCGCTCTTTTATTCCAGGGTAGTTCACATTACCTGCTCATATTTTTTACAACTGCAGGAGAAGCATACTATGATCGATCGATTGCCATTAAAAAGACTTGAGTCAATTTTATTGGGGTCTATTAACTTTTACCCCGTCTCAAATAGGCCAGTTAACTAAAAAGGGGTAATCTGGATCTATAATCTATTAAATCATCCCATCATGTGTTTTCCTTTTGGCATAGATATGCATTCCAAAAAGACAGCGGCGGGATCAACCTCCGGTAGCGGTGCAGTAAGAAGGGAGCAATGGGAGCACGACAATGTGCTCCTTCGCCGCTTGCCCTGGTGGCAGTGGGGTTGGATGGAGTTGTTGTTCCCTTCGTGGTCGCCCGCTGCCCCGTCCGCGTCGCCCGCTGCGAGGCCCTACGGCCCCCCTGCTCCTCTGCCGTCGAGACCTGAGATTCGAGGAAGGAGAGAAGGGGACGACCAACGGGCCGCGTAGGGAGCAGTTGTAGCCGCTCCGGCCACCGCTCCCACCCCCGTGCGGCGATGGCCCTATTGGGGAGGGAGAAGGGATCCGCCATGGGAGCGGGAGGCAGGTTGCTGGCCGGCCGGCCGGAGGAGCCTGGGGCGCCGGCGACGGCGGGGAGAGAGAGGATTGAGTGGGTGAGGGATGGGAGGGAGGGGCGTGGAGTGGAGAAGAAATAAGAGATGAGGGGTTGTTTTGCAAAAACGTTGATCAATAGTGTATTTGTAGAGAGGTTTGGACCTAGATGGGACGGTTTAATAGATTATGAGCCAAGATGGCCTTTTTTTATCGGATCTAGATGGGACTGAGGTAAAAGTTAATAGACTCCCAATAAAACTTACTACCAATTTTTTAAACACAGGACACTAATGCTCGGCTCAACCCTAAGACTTCTTTTCATTTTCTGTGCTTATTTCACAAGTAACTAAGGCGAACAGCTTTGAAAATCCACCAAGCACGCGCCTGTATCTACATATTCACATTTCATTCGGCAGAAAAAATTTGTTGATTATCCATACTATTTGAAGACAAGCCCGATGGGGATGAAAAGGGCTCAAGTTATAAGAACACGATATTATTCATACACCGAAATTATCGAAAGAGTCTCCCGTCTGTTGGCAAAAAGACTGTCGGCAGTTTTACAGTCAACAAGTAATGATTCACAAAATCGCAGGTGCTGATCAGCTGCACGGGCATATGGCCAGATTACGAGCGCCAGACGGATCGCTGCATCATCCGTCGAATAATGGCTGCTGGTACTGGTAGATCTCGAGTCACGCCCCTTGTTACTGCCGATTCGACGCGTGACTTGACCTGTCCCTGCTGCCGACCCGTCAAGTCGGCACTGGATCCTGCCTTCTGTCTCCCTACGAGCTCTCTGCGCTCCTTCTGCTACTCGATCTCCTCGCCTCGCGTTGCTTTAATTCGCAGATCAGCGGGCGATACGAGCTCAGCGCCATGATTACATTACTACGTGACGTCCATGGCTCGTCACTTCGTCGTCTTGTCGTGTTTGCAAATTGCAACGGCCAGAAGGTTGCGGCGGCGGGCCGGGCGGGGGCCGGGGGAACCACGGAGAAACGAGCTCGATAGATTGATCGATGCCGGCGAGATCGAGACCCCATCAGCCACACATCAGGGCCCGTGGCGAGAGAGCGTGGGGCTGACCTGGTGATTGGAGACCCGCTACTCGGCTGCAGCGTGTCGCACGGCAACCAAACCCAAAGCGTGTGCAAACGAACGCGCGCGCGCACCGGCCGACCGGCGCCGGCCACTGCTACCACCCGCCGCAACTGGAGTCTGGAGCACACAGGGCCACAGAGCACCCGAGCGAACCGGCCGGCAGGCGACGCGATCAAACGGCCAGGCGCCGGCCCAACGCCCCGGCCATTCAATGCTCGACTGCTCGTGGAGTCGTTGGCGTGGAGCAGCCTCAGGCGACGTGGGCTGGCAAGCAGTGCTAGTACACCTCCGTTGGCTTCTTGTGGCGTGGTTTAGACCCCTGCCCTAGCAATCACCACCATCGCCTGAAATAGTCACTGTCGTCGTCGATCTGTGCGCGTTTAGCGCCCTTCGCCTCAACGCCTCGACGTGTTGGCCGATAGACCGACTAGCTGCACCACCCTCCTGCCCGCGTCGTATCGGACACTACGCCCGCCACGCTCCCACACCGCCCCTGTAAACGCTGAGCCAAGCGCAACACCGTGGCATGGTTCCCATATGTCCTAGCTCGAAGTAACCACCGCCGGCGAGGTGTTTGCACCATGCGCGTGTGTGCATTCGCCGCACCACACTCCCTGTGCCGGCCGCCAGGTCGCGGAGTAGCGATAGTCTTGCACCTTCAGATGGCGACTTGGAATCTTTCTGACCACTACACGCTCCATTTAAAGACTTAAGCTGCAGTGCTGCACCACCGACGCAAGTAAATAGAGCAACTATTAATTATAATTAATATTCGTTCTATCCGATACTGATACATATGCTATTTTTCTAGATGGCGGATAACATTAGCAAAGAGACAACGCGAGAAAAAAAAATTGTACGCGCAACTGTCTCGCCAGAAATGAAGGAATTACTAAAGAAACGTGCTTGTGGGAAAAAGATCAAGTTAAATCCGGTAATATTTGTTATGAATAGCACATATTGATGTAGAACACATTGGCAAGATGGGGTGTGGGCAATTTTGTAAAAAAAAAATACAATGCATGTCTGCAAATGCTAGAGCGGGTTATGAAAATTTGAAACCCGAATAAGCTATACGTGATTGTCAGAGGTTGCTCTGTGCAAACAAACATGTCGGAAAAACATGCAAAGAAAATCTTGAAAAAAATATGTCATGCAATATGATGTAACACTTCGACTAAGAATTCTATAGCCATGACGAATCTTTTGTATACCTCATCATATTTAGACTGAAAATTATTTCTAAAGAATATATTTATCTATTTGACCCGTTGCAACGCACGGGCATGTTTGCTAGTACATCATATACCTTTAAAAGCAAGGTTCGCCTAAAGGAAGTGCTCATATAACTGATTCTTCCTGTCCATGCACCAAAGTACTAGTTTATTTGACACCGCAGGAAGCAGTATTTTTAATTATTGCGTCCTACATAAATGGCATATTACTAGTACGTGCCCGGTGGGCAAATTGACCGCCTATTGCATAAATCTTTGATCATCATGGGGAAGGACATAGTAAGATGTATTTCCTAAACGCAAACTTAATAGTTGCCCGATGGAACAATTACGAGAACATTATATTTGTATATAGCGGGACATATATAGCATAGTTGTAATGGTGGTACACACATTATTCAGTTCACAAACCAAACATTGTGTGTAAATATGCGCGCATGCACACACAAACACACCCTTAGTTTGTTTATTCCTAGAGGCAAAGGACATTCCCTTAATTATCATTATCAGTTTTCACCTTTTCATTATCGCTCTTGAGTTCCTCCTTACCGTTCCTTCCATCTCCCGAGCTACTCTTATTGGTCAACTTTTTATCATGGCTCAATTCCTTTGGGTTTTGGCACTTGATTTCACTGCTCATAGATTGCGCATCCTCCATCGACAACCTTTTCTCACCTGTGATTGTGTTGTCGGTGTCCTTGGTATCTTCCTCCTGCTTGAAGTCTAGAATGGCAATGTTCTCTGGAATAACGGAAGGAACTCTTCTGTGGCTTAACCGAGACATGGTCTTGCTACACTTCTAAACCCTTTCAAAAGACTATTAATTGAAAAGAAGAAGAAGAAGAATTCAGTGTGTGACTACCTTTGTTTTGTGATGGAAATGGAACTCACATTGTTATCTATTTATAGAGGGTGTTGATCCAAAAAGTAGAAGCTTCCACACGTCGGAAAGGAAAACGTTAATATCAAATACGACATATGAATGATGTGGCATCCTGTCATTGTTTCGTTGTAGCATATTGTCTGCTTCACTCGGATAAGTAAGGAAAAGGAAATACGACGGATCTACGTGTATTTGGTACAACAATCAAATGCATTGCACACTTAAAGGTGTTGTGAAACAACCGGACTTTCTAAGAAGGAAAGTAGGACTAGAAGTCCTAGTCTTTGTCCGGTTGCTTGTGGGCTCTTACCATAATCTCTAGCCTTAGTTCGGACTATATAATCGGAGGAGCACCCCCTACTGTAGCAGATCGATTTGAGGAATAAAGAGAAGCTCCACCTATATTGTCTCTTGTCTACTTTATACTTGTTCTTGTGTGCTTGTCGTGAGAGGCGTGAGAGGGAGAAGATCCAACCGTTGACAACGTGTTTCACAACACGTTATCAGCACGACTGCTCTTCGTCGACTACGCCGGAGAAGTCGCCATCAAGCTCGACGCAGGCAATCTTGCCGTCGTCCTCGCCAACGACTACTTCGACGACGTCGACTACATCAACGTCGCCAGCGAATGGATCTGCATCGACTCGCCATCAAGCAGGCATGTATACGACAATGCCTAACACCCTACGCGGTATGTATCTACTGATAACTACCCTACGCGGCAAGTGGAGTAGATCAATTGGCATCATGAACAAGGTATGAAAGTCGATATAGCTTAGTAGATTGAATTGATCAAAACAAATAAGAAGTACGTTGGTTTTCAATATATCAATCTACTTTGTCGGTCGCAGGCAACAATAGCAATGTAGGATGAACTAATTCCTCATGCATGTGAGGAACACGATCATCTCTGCATGGATGAACGTGGACGGGCTGAATTCCGCCGGCACAGAGTTGGCTTGAACGCCAAGAATATATAAAAGAAAAATGGAAAAATCTTTTTAGCTGTCGATTCACACATCGATGACCAACCTTCAAGCAGATAGGTGGTGCACAGCTTATGGTTCCGCCGTCTTACTGAAACATCGCTCGAATTTGATTCCACCCGGCCCGAAGCTGACTCAGCCGCATCCACCACGCTTGCAGTCGTGTGCCTCTTTGCTCGCAACCAAGCCCTATCAAACTTAGTCGTTTTGCTGCCTGAAGCAGAGTCCTGCCCACTAACCGAGTCCCACTTGTAGTTGTAGTCAATCTTACCATATATGTGTCCTCGTTCGAAGCGAGCACCTGAGCCCGCTGTCGCATCAGCCTGAAGTCAAAACAACAGCCACGTACGTCCACATTGTTCGTGCACTGAAGTTGCACCTAACCACGCAAGCCTGAAGCTGGGATCGAGTCACACCCGTAGTCGATCTCGATCCCGAGTCCCAATCGCATGTGCCGGTCCTGCAGCGCTGCCGGCCTCGCCGCACCCACACGCGCTGGGCCGCCCGAAGTGACCGATGTTTGCCTCGCAAAGACTCGCATGCACGCAGCCTGCCACCGCTCCCAGCACGGCTCACAGTCGTAACCGCCACCCTATCACGGTCTGTAACCGTGAAAACCGTCGCGGCGCTCCGCGCTGAATGCAGTCACACAGTGTCACCCCGCGACAGACCGCAGCTGTCATCGTGGATCGCCCGCCCAGCAGCGCATGAACCACACCAATTAAGGGATCGTGATATTTTTTATGAAAAATAAAACTGGAGGAGAAAGGGTCCAGCTAAGAGGAATTGTGGAAATTTGTGAATTACCTCATGGATTTCAGAAAGAAAATCCAATCGCAGACATAAAACATGCAGTTTTAACCCTGTTTTTATGAAATGTGGGCTTATATATTTTTTCTAGCAGAAAAAAGAACTTAGGACAATTGGTTCTTGTGGCGGATTAAGTTTATATATATTTACGTGAAGTATTTTTATTGTTTTTATGTACGCATAAATTCAGTAAAATAGTGTCGTGGTTTTAGGCCCTTTTGAGGTTCATAATTATCTTTTTTTAGCATGTTTAATGGATACATAATTCTGAAAATTGAACAATTAATACCTGAAGTGGCTAGAAATTTACCTTTAATTATAGAAAATGGTTTTAGGTTTATGACCTCTCTCAATCTTGAAGAACCTTAGAAATGTTACACCCCTGAGAGTGTCATATTTATTTATTTTTCCTAGAAATCATGAATGGGGTAAATAATTTTGCTAGGAAAATTATGGGAAAATAAACAAATTATTTATTGAATTGATTAACCAACCTTAATTAATTTTGCACTTGGTTCATGCATTTGAACACGTGAAGTGTGCTTGTAGAAATTGCATGAATAATGTAGGAAGTGACATGAAGTTCACTGTTTCTAGAAGAAATTTTTTCATTAGTTTAAAGTATAGTAATGTATAATTTCAAAAAGAAATGCTATATAACTCTGAAAGTTATTTTGTCCATGTGAAACAACGTATTTTTCTTCCAGCATGACATTATGATTTTACGATAGCAGTAAATTCGTAAGTTGTATGCCAACTATTTGAGTTAATAAATAACATGAAGTTATACAAAATTTATGGGTTTTCGTGAAGAATCACATTATTTGTCACGTAGGTATTTTTGCAATTCAAGAAGAATATGCATAAACTCAATATAGAAAATATTTTTATGCGATGCATAAATAATAGAATTGGAAGGAAAATAAGGTACATTCCTGAAGTGATGTTAGGATCAGGGGGAGATGCATTGAAACAAAGAAGTTTCATACTCACTCCTTAACCATACATAAATAGATTTTTCTACATAAGGTGCATTATTAGTTATATTCATGAATAATTTGGTTATGCTCACGAAGAGAGAACAATTACTTTTTGCTCCATACTAGAAGTTTAGCAATATTTTAAGAATATTTCCTAGAATAGAAGGGCAAATTGAATATATTAGTGTTTCTTACCTCTGTATAGGTTTTTCTCACCTTATCTTAAGCCCACTTGCTTGTAGCAATTTTTACCTGAAGTAATAACTTTAATCTCATGAAATAAATAAAGAATTACATGCTGAATATTGTAAATAATTGCTTTGAATTGCCTATTTGATAATTATTTGAAACAAATTTTCTACTAAAAGCCTCAAATAACCATGAAGGTTACTGTTATTGTGCATTTCTACCATGAAGGTAGAACGGAAATTGAATTTTTATGAAGCACTTTAACTAGTAATGTACATGCTTTTTAATTGAACTCAGAAGATTCAATTTAGTATAGAAATTGTATATTATTCAACTATGTACTAAATACATAAGCCCTATAACTTGAAGTTTATTCAACCCAAGTCATATTGTTGTACAATGAATAGTACAACTATGCGGATTTCATATCATACTATGTATATCCTAGCAGTATAATTTAATTCTATGGTATATTTGAAATAGACCATAGATCATGCTTGAAGCATAGCATCACCTGAAGTGCAATTACGATATGAAAAGGGAAGAAATTGGAGGCATAGAGACATATGAAGAATGTGGATAAACTTGAAAAATCTAATAGGCATATCCCTAATCTTGTAGTATTGTTGGTTTAGAGTTGCATCCTGTTAGATTGATGGACAAACCAACGCGCAAGTTGGCCTGTAGCTGTGGTCATTATAATGACTAAGTCTGTAGCTCTACGCATAGCCTTCGTAATCCATATATACCACTTGTCACTGAGAATGACTTGTTAATAGTTTTTCCACAATAATGTGAGAACCTGCATGTTACTACATTATTAGCTTTTCATGGATATTATATTAAAATTCAGCTTTATGTTGGCTAGAAGCCACAATACTATTGTTTTCATTGTATTAGCTCGCATGCTATACATACTCAAGCTTCTCCTGTTGAGTAGTAACTCTCACTGTTAAGATGGTCAGCCAACCATCACAACGCACTATCAATCAGCTTGCACGCTGACCCAATTTGTGCATTTCATGTAGATGTACAATATGACTAGAAGTCATTAAGAAGGTTGAGATCTGGAGGAGCAAACCAATTTGAAATCGGGACAATAGTGATTTTATTCAATCAATTAGAAATTGAATGACTCAATTAGAATGAGTTTGCAGACAAATAAAAGATGGACCTGCTAGTCCATTGTGTGAAAAACTATTTCGTATTTATGGGTTTAAAATTATAAGGCACATGGAGAATTCTTGAATGAATAAGCAATTAAAAGAAATTTCGTGTAGATTTAATATTGCAAACTATAAACATGAAGTCTATTTTTCTAAATTACTTAAAGTATATCGTATGAGTATTTGAATCGAAATATTTTAGGCTAAATAGAGAAGTTAGACAATAAAAAATAGTCTTGTAGACTTTTTAGAACTACAAATTTGTAGGTATGCAGAACATACCAAATTGCATAATATACAAATAAAGTCTAGCTCACTGCATAACAAACAACCCCTAAATTTTGAAATTAGGTGCATGAAAAATTATTAATTTCACCATATTAGCATACATGGGCGTTAACTTGAAGTTTAAAAATATGGATATGAAATTCCATTATGCAAAGCTCATGGGGATATTATTGGAAGTATGCTATTATTTATGAAGATGTAATACCGGCATTAGGGGGAGAAAAAAGCATATATGAATGCCTTGTATTGAATGGAATAATGATCTTCATAAATATAATATTCTTGAAAGCTTGAAGCACGAATAAAAACACACACTAAATCATACTCGCATGAAGCTGAGTATAATGCTAGAATATTTAAATGTGAGGAAGCCCATGAAGGGCACCACCTGATGTGGAAACACACTTGAAGTGGAACTCTTTGAAGGAATTTATCCCAGTGAGAATGTGCACATAATGAATACTCACAAATGGGAAATTGGAAATTAGGACAAACAACCTGAAGTTATTAACCGGAAGTTAAGTTTACTTGTAGTAAACATGATGCTATGTGTGGTATATCCCGGGTATTTAATAACATACTCACCATGGCAAATGACTTGATCTTTAATTTAAAATCTATAGGGACGCCCATTGGTTTTGGATTAAATGAACTTGTCATACAAATTTTACTGAAACCTCCATAGAACTCTGGAAAGAAGACCATCATGGTCAAATACCTCACAAATTAAGAATGGTCATCACGAAGATGAAAGCCTAACACTACAAAGTGCGCACACTATTTTGTGTTGGGATAGCAGATATTATTTGACTATATCATAGTCTTATCTTGAAGATATGGGAGAAAAGATTAAATGTCGACAACATTACCTCTATCATTGCAAATATTTCTCTAATGAGAATATGGATCCACGAATAAAGTCCATGGCAGAGTTGCATGAAGCACTCATATCGGGTCACTGAAAAGATGCAATAGAGGTTAAACCATTAAGAAAATATTTGAACCTGCAAGTTCAAATTAGATAAGTCATTATGAAATAATGATATGGTGAAATGCAATGGTTTATTGGTCTTTTAAAGACTAACAAACTCCCATTATGTTTGAGTGAATATTCTGTTATTTATCTGGCAAATGGAAAGAAAGAATAAATTAAATATTATGCAGATAATTAGTGGATTCAGAAAATTCATAGGTGATCCTTTAAGGAGTCATCATTCCTCGAAGAAATTAAAATTAAATCTCATATTAAGTATTAAATGTCTAAGGTAGATAATATTTCTGAATGAATATTAAAATCTCTAGAAGAGCTAAATCCTGGAAGGAAATAAAGTCATAGAATGACTTATTGTGAATAACACTTTTCAAATATATAGTTCATAGAAGAATTTAAATTTAAAAGATTGTGTTAATCACTTCTCCCGTGCATGAGAGAATTTCTCTTAGAAGAGAAATAATATTCTCGAAGAATTAGAAATTTCTTGATGAACTTATCAGTCATTTCCTGAATGAACACCAATAATCTCGAAGATATGAATTAACTTTATACAGACCCAAATAAATTAAGAATAAAGTGAGGATCGTATGGTTCTGAATATACCATTTAAGCACTTGTGCATAGCTATCTAGTATTGATAGTAAGTATTCTCACATACCATAGAAGGCATATTGGTGATTGGCGATTTAAATTATCCCCTCAAATACCAAAATGAAGACTGATTTATCTATAATGGAATAAGCCATCTTTGAAGATCTACTGAATAGATCATTGGTTATAAACTAGAATCCATTGAGATAGAGTTGTTATTATTTCAAATTTGAATATTGAACTTTGAAATCAAATATCTAGAAGATATGTGAAATTGAAACTTATTAGCCCCATATTCCTCTGAAAGGATAAAATTTATTTGGTGTTGCACAATTAATAAGTGGTTATTAATGCTTGAAGCATTGCTCTTTATCATAGTTAAGTCTTTGAAGGACTAATTATTGTACTCGTACACATTTATGTATAATGTAACTAAGACTTTATTGAACACTGAAGTTTAAAAGATGTCGACATGAGGGGAGCATATTTTTCATCATGTTGTTACTTAGAAGAAATCAACTTGATGATTAATTTTTGAATTTACCATGAAGGTATACCACTTGATTATTTAAGATCATTAGTGCAAGAATCATGAAGTTCATGCATTAATCTTGAAGATTCATCACTATTCATGAAGAATAGTAAATATAGAATTGTGTATAACCAGAAGGTTTAATGTTGTACTCTTTTTCCCATTGTGAGTGTGTACTTGAAGGTTTCTCACGTAAGTTTTTTGACGAGGCAACATGTGCAATACAATTGCAGTTGATATGTACTCTTTTCTCCAAGAACCGTTTTTCCCACTGGGTTTTCGGATGGAGTTTTTGATGAGGCATATGTATTCGCGGTTATCGCCCAAGGGGGAGCGTTGTAAAACAACCGGACTTTCTAAGAAGGAAAGGAGGACTAGAAGTCCTAGTCTTTGTCCGGTTGCTTGTGGGCTCTTACCATAATCTCTAGCCTTAGTTCGGACTATATAATCGGAGGAGCACCCCTATTGTAACAGATCGATTTGAGGAATAAAGAGAAGCTCCACCTATATTGTCTCTTGTCTACTTTATACTTGTTCTTGTGTGCTTGTCGTGAGAGGCGTGAGAGGGAGAAGATCCAACCGCTGACGACGTGTTTCACAACAAAAGGAACAAAGTTACGTTATAAAAGTGGGTTGCAAGGGACGCAAAAGGTGAGAATTCGATGAAGTGATATACAATTTTTTTAGAATTACACAGTACAACGCAGACACTCACAACACGCACGCACACTCACTCCTATTAACACACGTACGCTAACCCTAGCCCTATGAGCACCTTGACGCAACATCTAGTGTACCCTCGCGCTTTTTAACTTTAGTAATTTTGGGTGAGTGAAAAATAAGCAAACGTAAATGTTAGTATTTCTTAACGACCACGAATAATTCCGGAAGCGCATGGAGATACCGTTGTAGCACTACACCCGGAGCGTATTTAGAATATCAGGGAGCGAAGGTGTAACGGTTTCCTAACTAGTTTACCCTGAAGAATAGGAGGTAGGATGGCCTTGGGTAGAGTGTTTCACCTAAGGATACAGGTATAGGAAAGTTAAAATGTGGTACGACTCGTTTACTTCAGGCACCGGTCTTACCCTGGTCTGCCAATGACCTCCGACTATTAGCACTACTTTGTATCCGAACATGGGGGACTCAGAAGGTGGAATAGGTACTGCCACCACCAACTGGCCTATACCCTTGCGAATCCTTGGAATACCTGCAAACAAAGGTAATCTAGGGTCTAGACACCACGCTTACTAGGTGATACCACGCGCGTTACTGCGAAAGTTTTAAACAAAATTTTAAATTAAATTTTAAAATAGAAATATTAAGGTGATTATTACATGGCAATATTCTTTCGCAAATGACATTATACGGAGTACATGAAAACATGTTCATGAAATCACCTAGTAATAAAAATATAAAGTGAGGACAGCAAAATTAATAGATTTCTAATATTTGTGAGATGTGCTGGATATATTTGCTCACTGTACCATGAAAAAATCTAGCTATATAAGAGTCTATTGTATATATGTATGATTCTACATGCCATATTATATTAGTATAGGCGGTGGGCTCGTGGCTACGATGACTTTGACAATTTTAAAATCCATTTACGTAAGTGATTATTGGGTAGAGTGGAAGTGTGAAAGTTTAATGTGTGATTGTGTGCATAAATGGTCCTAGTGGATGGTGACATGGCATTTGATGTAGTGGGTTTCTAAATGAAGTGGATAGGTTGCATGCTGAGAGAAATAGTTAGTGGGGATCATCTATATATGTTATATAGATGCCTTTGACTACGAACTCTAGCGTGCGCAGAGTTATCCCGTCTTTTTCATGGGCCTCTACTAGAGTTTCCACCATGAGAGTGAACAATGTACCCATAAACATGAGATAATGGAAGATATAACTTAACCGAGAACTCACACTGTATATGAACTTGGGCACTTAATCAAATGATTCGCACCCGACGAAGTACAAGGTTGAGGAAGAGGTCGACAAAGTACATGGTTGAGGAAGAGGTCGACAAGTCCAGCTCTTCACCGCTCTTCTACTACACACTCTCCCTATGCTAATGCTACTAAGTGGCTAAATGGTGGAGTACCCCTACTACTTCTTCTTCTCTATTGTGTTGAGTGTTAAGGGGGTGAGCTTCTCCTTTTTATAGCCCCTTGTAGGTCGGTTTAGGGACGTGGATAAGGACAAAGCATACGGAACGGCCTTCAGGAGATCATCTGATGCTGACATGTGGCGGCCTAGCCTGGGGGCCACTCCCCCTGGTTCGGCTAAACATGGGGTTTGGGCGACCCAGGTGGAGCCTCCCCAACATTGCCTTCATGTGGGAGACAAGCAGGTGGGGCCATGTCTTGATTCCTTGGGGTTCTCGCTGGGTTACGTTGGTTTGTTCTGTCTTATGGGCCCTCAGATCTTCCATGAATTCTGGATTGTGTCTGTTGGTGCGTTTATGCACGGTTTTTGTCTCTTTTCACCTATGGGTGCCTGAAATCAGAGATTCACCAAAGTAGACAAAGAATGTTAGTTTATAAGCTCTATGTCTACTTTTGGTGATCATTTAGTATCAAGGTTGACTGTTGGTTGAGTACTTAGGGGCTATTAATAATGGTTTATTTTGGCACTTAAGGACCGTCAACAATAACATGATGCATGTAGTTGCATAGCAATACAATCCATTACCTTGCTACAAGGTAGATATTTTTTTGGACTACTTTTTTTTTTAGAAAGTACTTAATGTGGAGAGCAAATGCACAGCGGTTGATAGATGGGATATTTTGTGACATGTCACCATATGTCGATTGTTTGGTAATTAGTTTAGGGAAAATCTAAGGAAACCATAACTTAGTAATAGTGAATAATGGGTCTTCTCAAAACAATAAATCATTTGGATGGCTAAATTATGTTTCTCAACTTTTTAGCCAAGGAAAATACCCAATTCTATTGATGGGTGGCAGCTCGATGTTTCACGGTGAAATTGATAAAATGAAGATAACTACCAGAGTCTTGCAAAATGTAAAAACAATACTCAAAATATATACCACTAACCCACATTCTAGATTGAACAAAAACTAGTAGGAAGAACCACAAGGATCTTGCTAGCACAACCAAGAATAGTCTTGCACACTTATGCTAAGAACTATACATGGCCAAACGGGCCACCCAGCCCGGCCTGGCACGGGCCCGGCCTGGCCCGGCCTATATTAGCCCGGCTTGTCTTGGCCCGGCCTAACTGACGGGCCAGGCCGGGCTAGCCCACGTGCCGCCTAGAAGGCCCAAGCCCGGCCTCCTTGTACCATATACAGGCCGTGCCGTGCCAGTAGCCCGATAGGCCGGGCGGCCCATCAGCCCGCCAAGGCATCGTTGACCTAGGCGGAAGGAGGCGCTGCAGCTCCGCTTCTGACGACGCCGCCCCTCTGAGGCCCGCCGCCGCCACGCCATCCTCCGCGCGCGGCAGAGCTTGATGCCGGCGTCACCGCGAGGCCCGCCGCCGCCACGCCATCCTCCGCCCGCCCTCTCGCTGGCGCCGGCGAAGCTTGAGGCTGTCGGCCTCGCCCGCGCCCGTAGATCTACGCCGACGAAGGGAGCGATGCGGAGAGGGAGGCGAGAGTCGAGGCGACTAGGAGGGAAGAGGAGGGCGTGACGGACGGAGAGGGAGGCGGGTGCCAGAGCGGCGGGAAAGGAAAGAGGAGAGCGCGGCGGGCGGGTAGGGAGCTGGGGACGGGCCGACGGGGAGGGAGAAGAAGGGCACGACGGCGGCGCGGCGGGGGAGGAGGAGGGTGCGGCGTGGTCGCGGGGAGGAAGGGGAGGGGTGCGATTGGGAATGGAGGGATGGGATTAGGGTTAGCCGGTTAGGCAGTGGGTGGGGGACTGGGGGAGGTAGGGGAGTTAACGGGCCGCGACCGGGCCGCCTGTTATATAGGCCGGGCTGCGTGCCAGCCCACGTGCTGAGGTAGCGGCCCAGGCATGGCCTGCTACCTCGGGCCGTGCCGGCCCGGCCTGGGCTACTGCCGGGCCAGGCCGTGCTGACACCAGGCCAAAATAGGCCGGGCTCCGTGCCGCCCGTTTAGCACGGCCCATCTGGCCAACTATACTAAGAACAAACGCACATTGTTTGCTCGGTGGATCCGTATGTAGGTTTTGACATATATAAGCACAGTAACTCGATAACAAAGATTAGGCTTCGGTACGTGCCGCATGGCCTGATCGGAATTAACACATGATGGTCTAATCCCTCATCAAAATCTACTGTTACTATGGCACAACCTAGGCTTTTGTAAGCCACACCCACACATATAACTTCAGTGAAACCCATTCTATATATGTGAGCTCTACCGATGAGCAAGATCCTAAGGAGCCAGGCAAAATAACGTGACCCTTTTACATCTTGGTTCCACGGAACATGACTCTGACCTTCCTAATAACGTGTAAATTATTAGATTTAGGGCTCGTTCGGTTTCATTGGAATTGTTCCACCCGGATTGAGATCAATATAGTACAAACTTTATGATACTTACAATGAGAGACCGGGATTTATTCCAGGTGAAGAACCAATTTACTCATGATATGGACAACAAAAGACCTGGATTAGTTCCCCACCTCTTGACTAGTGGATTAATTCCCGGTCTCTTCTTGCCCCTATCATGGGTAAATTGGTTCTTCACCTGGATTAAATCCCGGTCTCTCATTGCAAGTATCATAAAGTTTGTACTATATTCATCTCAATCCAGGTGGAACCATTCTAATGAAAGCGAACGAGCCCTTAAAGGAAATAGAAACCAAGCTGATCCGATGACTCCAAAATAAAATAACCGATCCCAAAATAAGGTAACAAAACATGAACTTGCTTCAAGCACATCCAACAGCCATAGAAAAGTGATTGATGCATAATTATGGTGTAATGCATCTTAAGACTGTCATTTCTATTTTAAGTTTGCACTGAGATTGCTTTTCGACCTTAGATCCAATTTCTTCTTCTTTTTTTGTTTCGGGTTCACAATGTTCACAAATGAAATTTGGTCAAAGGCAGTTTAGCCTCTGAAACTTTTTTTACTACTCTTATGTTTGATTAACACGTCCAGAATAATTGTTTTGTGTTCAGTCGCCAACTCAGAACAGAATTTTCTTATGTTTATAGACGCCAATCCATCTGGCCCTTGTCATTAGTTGCTTTCTTATCCGTTGCTTATAGTTGTCATTAGTTGTTACTTGTCACCTTACTATATGCGGCACAAATTTATTTCACTCAACTGATCCATAGCAGCACTAGCACAGAACTAGACATGGCACGTGCGTCGATCCCCGGCTATCATATTGATCAAACACGCAGAAGCACGTCGCGTTACTATATTATTAGTACCTGCAGCATGTGTGCCATGGATTTGACACGGAAGTTGACGCGCAGTACGCCGCGGGCGGCGCGGCAGAGGACTCACGCGTGCGCAGCAACGCCTGGACCCCGCCCCGACCGCGCGCAACGGTTGCACGGCAACCAAACCCCAAGCGTGCAAGCAAACGCGTCCAGTCCATGCACACACACACATCGCGCGGCCTGCGCCCGCCGCCGTCCTCCTCCTCCCTGCAGGCGCGGGGGCGCAAGCAAGCACCTGAGCCCGCCCGTGGTGGCAGCAAGCAACCGCCCGAGGCCGGCCGCGGCCGGCGATCGAGCTGCCAGTGCCTGGCACCGGCCGGTCGAAACATTTAATACTCGCAGGTGGGCGGCCGGCCACGCGACTGCGATTTGTGGTGCGTCGCCGTTGGAGCGTTGCGGCCGGGCAGCCCGCAGCCGGCCGGTTGCTTGCCGCGGCAGGGGGCATGTATGCGTGCCGCCAAGCGTGGGGAGACGACGGTGGCACACCTGGAGTGGCAGCCGCAGAGACGTGCGGTGATACGCGCACGGGAGCGTCGTCGCCACTCGCCAGCGCCCACCAGAGGTAAATGTGCGCGGCAAGTTATTTACTTTTTCACCGTTGCTGCACTTTCCGTGGACCCTTTGTTATCAACCTTTGGGTAACTTTTAAGTAGTAAGACTATTTGCAACGGTGTTCCCTAAATATCATCCTCTAAAGGAATATTTTCATCCTCCTCTAAAAGATTTCCTCCTCTAAATAACATTGTGCTGCAATGGTACCCCTATCTCTCTCCTCTATTCCATTTTTCGGTCCCACATGCCAGCGCGGGACCCACGAGCGCCCAGGTCAACGTGCGTGACCCACCAGCGCCCAGGACCGCAGCACCGCGCGGGAGCTCGGCCGGTCGCGCCGGACCTTCGTCGGTCGCCTCGGACCTCCGCCGGCCGTGCCGTCGGCCGCGCCGCGTCGGACCTCCGCTGGCCGCGCCGCGCAGGAGCTCCGTCGTGCCTCGTCGCCGCGCAGGTGCTCCGCCTTCCCCGTCGACGCCGCGACGCTGCGGCCCCGACCGGCGACACCGACGACGGCGTCATGGCGGCCTGCATCTCCGGCAGCGCCCGCCTCGGCCCGCCCCACCGCCGAGATCTCGCGCCGCCGCCGTCAAGATCCCACGCCGCCACTGCAAGATCCGCCGCCGCCGCCGTCGAGATCCGGTCGCGTGAGGAGGGGAGAGGTGGCACGAGCGGGGGCCGCACCGCCGGGCTCCGCCGCCGGCGAGGAGAGGAGGGGAGAGGTGGCGGGGAGGGGGAGACGGGGAGAGGAGGAGGGGGTTGGTGGCGGGGAGAGGAGGAGGGGAGAGGACCCTGGGAATTTGAGGGAGGGAGTGGATGGCGTGGAGAATAGAGGAGGCTTTAGGGGTACCACTGCAGCTGATTTTTTTGAGAAAAACTGGTATAATACAGGTTGAGGAGGCTTTAGGGGGTGCCGCTGCAGATAGCCTAATATTGCGTCCTTTGTGTGGAACCTCCATTCTAAATTCAGCCTTGTTGTGTATACAGTATTCTTAGTTGGCTACCGTCACTACAACACAACACTTATTCTGTGACGGAATCATTCTGTTGCGGATTGTCGAATTTTTGTCGCAAATTAATTTTTGTGACGGTTTCGGAACTTGTTATTGATTGAGCGTCATTGATTAAATCGATCGACGGATCTTAAAAAACCGTCGCGGATTGAACAATCCATGACGGTTTGTGATCGTCGTAGAATAGCCCGAAGCCCACTCAGTCTAGCCTGGTAATCCGCTTGATGATCTGTTCAAGTAGTGCCTGCGGTAGACCCTCCATTGAACGTTGCTGGTGTAGTATGCAGTCTCAAGATTCAGCTGATGCTAATGTTGCTGGACTGAAATTGAAGATCAGAGTTCAGAACTAAGCATATGAAAGTATTTGAATTACAGTGGAGGAGTTCATCACTTCATCAGGATATATATGTATTAAATTAACAGTATTTTGTCTGAACCTTTCAAATTTTGGGGCCTTTTTCCATCAATTTCTGTTTAAAGCGGAGGATATATACAAAATTTGTTAATTAAGGCAGCAACTTGTTGCAACAATATCCGAATCACAAGAAAGAAGCTATAGGCAGCACCGCACAATTAAAGTTAACAACCCAAGCATCTAAATTTCCAAATCCATGAAAGGATGTACACATTGTAAAAGCCTGCAGGCATCCTCACCACACAAAGAATCGCAGTATACTATAGCTAAGACCCTATAGTGATCCCCTTAAGGGCTCGTTCGCTTTCATTGGAATGGTTCCACCCGGATTGAGATGAATATAGTACAAACTTTATGATACTTACAATGAGAGACCGGGATTTATTCCAGGTGAAGAACCAATTTACCCATGATAGGGACAATAAGAGACCGGGAATCAATCCACTAGTCAAGAGGTAGGGAACCAATCCGAGTCTTTTGTTGTCCCTATCATGAGTACATTGGTTCTTCACCTGGAATAAATCCCGGTCTCTTATTGAGTATCATGAAGTTTGCACTATATTGATCTCAATCCGGGTGGAACCATTCCAATGAAAACGAACGAGCCCGGGGTCAGCCGGGATCGCGGTCCAATCCCCGTGGGTCACCTCGGCTTGAACAAATCCCGGCCCACAGCTGAAATCACGTTCGGTTAAGCCCGGTTGGGTTTGTACCCCGGTCCAACACCTGCGAGTTACCGTCGCACCGGCCCGGGATCTCGCCCACGAGTCCAAGCTGTGGAACCGTCCCCGGCGGACTGTAGAGCTGCCGCCGCGGCGGACTCGACGGTGACTCGTTGATTTTCCTGCGGCATCCATCCCCTCCGTCCATGTTTTCGCCAGTAATGATGCCGTCCTCATTTTTCCTTCCACTCCCCTCTCGCATTCTAGGGTTCTTGCTTTGTTCTTGATTTGGGTGCGGATTCTTGATTCGTTATCAAGGTCTATCATATCACAAGGAAGCAGCATTTTTGTATCCAGATCGGCAACAATCAAGTGAGTGTTATTGATTCGGATTGATGTCTGCATTTAAATGGGTGTCGTCGTGTGGATCTGAAATTTATGCCTGCTTGTACATAGGTGTCGATTTGTGAAGCACCTTCTCCCGGTTGCATTGTTTTTGTGAGAAAGATTTGGATAGTAAGCTTCCTGTTGGGCTACTGATTTGTTGTTTTTCTTTTCAGGGCATATATCGTTGCTTATTTTGCCAACATCTAACCCATGTCCTCTCTAATGCTTTTTTTCATGTGCGCATGTTTCACCAGATCGTCATCGTGGATTGATTAGTTACTGATTAAGGAACCAGATGCATGCCAGGTTACTACTGATTAGAAGATAGCGCTGTTACTGGCATTCATATTCTGGTTCAAGCATATGGTCAATGTTATTGCTGCATATTACTTTCTTGGCCATGGTCTAATCTTATCAGCAGTGTAGTAGTGCAAGAGTGTACTCCCTCTGTCCCCAATTAACTGTCGTCTAAGCTACAGTACTGTGTCCCAGAATAATCTTCGTCCTACACTGTTCTCTGCTCTGCAGCTAGCTGTATGTGAGCAGAATTGGTAGAGAGAGAACACACCGAGCGAGAGAGAGAGAGAGTAGAGCATTAATGACAACCACATGCAGAAGTGGAGAGAGTGCCACGGAGAGAGAGTAGAGAGCATTAACAACGCGAACCTGTCATGTCCATTCCTCCTTTGTAGGGATTGCATGGTCTTTTGGCTGCTGTATTGGGTTCCGAGATTTTTGTCCGGCGACTGTTAATTAGGGACGGAGGGAGTATGGTTGGCCACTATAGTAGCTGCTTGATTCATTTGCTGCAGTATACTAGTTTTAAACTACTACTAGTTGAATGCATCCGCAGTGCTATTATAGCTTCAAGTTTCATGAACTTTTTTTTCGTTTACTACCTGATGATCCTCAAGCTTGAGGCCAAAATGTTCAGTACTACTTGTCATGCTCTTTTGGATGAACAAGTAATCCTTTTCTGGTAGCTGCAGTGATGAATTGCTATAGAGTTTTAGGTTTGGAGCATCACAGATACTTATTGACAAGGAAAACTGGAACATGAATTCCATTTGAATTTTCAAAGGCCATTTTCCCTATCTGAAAACTTCTTTGTTCTTTGAATTAGTCATATTCCCTACAGTCATTTGAATGGAACTAGCTTAAACTCAGTCACAATATCAAATTTTTTGTGGATTTAGTTGGTTAGAAATTTGTTCTAATAGAAGCTTGAAAAACATGCAGGTTGGAAGAGCATTTTTTTCAAGGTGTACATATCTGGAGCACTTTTCTCGGTGATCTTGTCAAGGATCTGTAGCTGTAGTAGAACTGAACCTAGTGTCATGAGTAACTCTGGTCATGTGTACTTATGTTAAGAATTGGCCCAACAGACCGACACATAGGTTTCCTACTCTAGAAGTCCAGGCTTATAAATCTTTACTTTATTAATAATAAAACAAGCAAGGTTTCTGCCATCAATTTTTGGTAGGTCACATAGAATCGGAAAATAATCGTGCAAAACCGACTCCCACGGACGTGAACCGGGCCATTGGATGAAAAACCGGAGATATTAAGGCGGCCTTAAAAACCGGAGATATTAAGGCGGCCTTCCCCCTGAATCGTAGGAAACCGAGAAAAAGCGACACCTGGACCCATGTAAAAACGCTCGTAAATAAAATTGCTAAACACTGGAAAAAAATCCTCAAAAAGTGGCTAAGGAGGGCTCGAACCCTCACCCTCTGTTTGTATAGGACGGTGTTCAATTGCATGAACTATGCTACAGTTTTGATAAAGGGCTACATTTTATTTTAATTAAGCGGTATAATTATGGTTCCATTACCATCTCCCTTGTGCGAAAATTAATACAGCAATTTCGTTTTATTATCACACTAAAATTATTTTTTCCCTTGTGACGAACATACATATATCAAATGTATTTTAAATTTCAAGCTACGTATTTTCATTTTCAAACTTTAGAGACTATCTGTTAGCTTGAGAAGAACAAGACTATGAAGAGTCCAATACACGTAAGTAGAAAAGTTTTGCATGACGATGGAGTTGTCACGTGCATGAGCAAAGGTGGTGTACACGGCCATGGGCTACTTACTGCTTGCACTGAAAAATGGGTCCACACTAACACATGTGTACTAGGTGAAGCAACAACAGTGCTTCATAAACCATACCATAAAATATAATACTTATTATTTTTTTGACAAATGTAGCACTTGCAGTTTCAGCGTCTGATATAATTTTATCAGCTCACTTCTCTCAGCGTCATTGCAAGAAATATATTTAAGTATCTTGCTTAAATAAAAAACTATAAAAATATAATGAGCATTTGAGTACAAGGAAATACGTTAAGTCATTATTCTATAGTTTTCCTAGCACACTTGTAGTTCCATTGGGTGAGTAAAATATAGTGGCAAAATCCAAAAAAGAACTTCACCGTTAAAACATAATTGATATTGTACGTATCAACGCACGGCCATTATGACAGTAAAAAAACAAAAAACAAACAAATTAGCACTCTCGGCCTGCCTGCCCACCCCGTCACAGGCATCGCACCCTTGGAGCCTCCCCTCAAGCCCCTGCCAGTTGCTCAGCAGTCAGCTCGCCCGTCATTCTCCATCTCCAGTGCATCACTACGCAGCATGAACTCGAGCAAGCGAGTCGAAGCACTGGCAGCCGGAATCTTTGCGGCGCCCAGACCAGCGACTGGCCGGCACCCGATGCTGCGAGCCCACAGCCCCCATGTCCGATACTCCGATCTGCTACGGCAATGATTGGTGTACACAATCCATTAGCATTTGCTTAATCCATTTTCAATCGCAAATTGGAAGTATTCACTGCTTCAGTGATTAATTTGGTCATTGGTGTGTCCATGTCCATTGACATGTGAGTTTTGGTTAATTTATACCTGTATAGCGTATTGTTGAAGTTTGTCGCTGTGTTACCAAATTGTGTACCGTATATTGATTTTTTTTTCTGTTGGGTCCGCTGATTGTTCTACTCGTACATCTGTACCCACACATATTCATCTGCAGGCATTTAAAATTTTAAATATCTGCTGATTCATGAGCAATGCATTACGACTCCCTAGTTAACCATGTCGTGCTGGGAATCTGAGATGATCATTAGCGTCTACTCCTGCTGTAGCAAAATTCAGGTTCATTGCCTTCCTAAGCATGCAGAACATATGCATTCCTTTCTGAAACAGAAGAGGAAAAGAACGAGTAACAGAGGTGATGTCCATACCAGGATACATCTGACTCATTTCGTCGAGGGGCTGGGATAATTTTTCTTTTTCAAATTGAATATGCAGAGGTCGTAAACATCAGTAAAATCCTGGTTCCTGAATGCTTGAAACAGTCTGCAATAATCTTAACATGGATATATAACATATCTCAGGAGGGTAATATTTAACCATTCCTTCGTCTTTTTTCAGGAAAATCATCAGTGGAATTGTGAGAACACTGTTTGCACCCAAATTTGACAGGTCTGACCAGGGAGGTCTAACCGGGTTGACAAAGGCGGTTAGACTGGCCTGATCAAAGTGCTCCAATTGCAATTTGGACTTCACCATTGCGTAGGTCTCGTCGAGACGATCAAAATGTATATGTAGAATGTCCGATTTGAAGTTCAGACGGAAGAGTTATGACTTCGACAAGATCTGCACCTGGGCATAGAGGTTAGACCGGGTTCCTAACCCAGTTGGACTGGTATTGGTCTGTGTAGTCTGAATTGAGTTGTATATTAGCACGAGATTTTGTAAGGATTTTGACTCCTAATGGGGCAAGACCTCTCCTCCCTATAAATATGAAGGGCCACGGCCGATTGAGGGCATCCCAATCGAATCTATCAAATACTTTTATCTTTTTACTTTTCTCTTTGCCTTAATCTTTTCCAATCTCAAACTTGTTGTTCTTCCTTCGTCTCTACGGCGATTGAGGATGTTCTAGGTGGTCTGCCGACCCTAGAACACCCCTGCGTGCGCTAGCCCTGACGGGGTCCCTCTCGGGCGAGCGTTCGTCGGTCTACCTGCCGGGCTGTCCGGCGAACCCGGTCCAACCGCCCCTCCATAGAGGTGTGACCGCCCCTGCACCGAGGTGCTACAGCAAGCTCCTCGGCGCGCCGCGCGATCTAGCGCGTTCGTGTGTTGGCCCGGTTTCAGTGTCAACAAACACCAATAAAAGCACAATTCAATATGACTTATACAGTTCAGATGCTTTATTTTGAATGCAATCAACTTTGTTCTTATGCTTTATTTTGAATGCAATCAAGTTTGGTCTTATGCTTTATTTTGAATGCAATCAAGTTTGGTCTTGATTTCTTGAAACATCCCACCCTACATCCAGAGAAAAATTGAAAACTTCTGAATACTTGCAGGGCTACTTCATCCTAGGTTGACTTGTCAATTTCATATCCCACGAACACAGTTGAGTGTGGCATAGCTGAAAGCCTGAAACCAAGACTGAACAATAAATCAATAACCTTCAATAAGAACTGTGTGCATCTCTTCATTTCTTGCTCATGTGATAATGCAATGTGATGATATATTTACTTCATTTAATAGTATATTACATTGTTTCCTAATTTTTATTCTGCAGGAATACAGTTGTTGGGTTGGCACTTCTTTTCTTGGTTTGACAATCCAAGAGTGCTGTGACAGGCGCTTTATAAAATCATACTCAGACTGGTTTGAGAAGGTTTTGAAAAGGATGAAGGTAACATACATGATTTCTTGCAGTTTCAATAATGGGTTCCAGGTTTAAACGATTCGATTTATTTAGTCTGTTCGATTTATATTACTACGAGCTTTGGAGGGTTCCACTTTTTGTAGTCCTGATGGAAAATAGAGGCTCGAAAGGGATTTGCAAAAGAAATTTTGCATCGATCGACAAGTGACATTACAATAGTTGATACTTTCCTGTTGTCTTCAGTAAATACTGAAACACTACATACTTGGAAGTTGAAAATTATTCAAATTTTCTTTGGCAACATGATCAGAAATTTATGAAAGCAATTCCATTAAAAAGTATTATCGTGAATTTTTTATCCACTATAGTGCTAAATGAAGCCTATGATCTATATGTTAACTTAATGCGGGTATTTAATTATTGAAAAGGACTCCACTTAGTTAAGGAATATTATGCCAAAAATAGTACTTACAACAAATATAAGTAGACATGATTTTCCCTTGTAGTGTATTGAACAATCTACTTCCATTTAGTTTATGCGCAATGATTCGAGGAAAAAAATTGTGAACAATAAAGAATGTTACTTATGAATTGCTGAAAGATAAGCTGGGTTATGCTGCAATCTGAATGTTCAAATGATAAGGTGTTGAGTGTAGAGAAAACTTTGATGGCAGTCCAATTAAACGCAGCTCAGGAATGAACTATAAATATAGTACGTGATTAGCTGCACTTAGGAAATAATATTAACTCAGTATAAAGTACTTTTTATTATTGTATCAGGTTATTTCATATTCACAAAAGTTGATATTTTTAAAGATGGAGTGGTACAATAAAAGTTCTGCCACATTGTTTGTGGTCACTCTGCACTGCAGTATGTGACCATAGCTTAATTATACTTGAACCTGTATGTGGTTTTGGCCTGACAGTTCAGTGTATACTTGGTTGCACAGAATTTTTTCCCCACTCTTTGTGTTTGTACATCATTTTGTTTATTTGCTCGTGATGTTAGTTCCTGCAACAATCAAGCACCAGTTGCATCCATCCAGGACCTCATTGTTATGTTATTAGCAATCAATAAACAGACTTGAATACCATTGGGCTAAGTATGTTTTTAGCGCATACCATTCTGTATAAACTATATGACTGATATGACATCATTTGATTTTTTTTTTCTTAGCAAATTCCACATTACTCAACATATATCGGAATGAACTGCACAATACACCACCTATTAGCAAATTTCACAATGGTCATTTCTTTTGCCATCTATTTTCACTTTATACAAGCTCGAGAAATTAGCAAGACAGTCCTGGCCGACCTAAGTCAGGCCAACTGGCCAAACCCTGGTTTGATATCATGAAAATAGACTTGAGAAGGACAGCAGAGGAGGAACTGAACAGTGGCGACTGCAGTGGTTTGTGTCATGGTATCTGAAAGTGTATGGCTGGGAAAATAGTGGAGTGATTGATAGAGGTACAGGTGAGTACATTATATAGGCAAGGATTGTCTAGGGTTTATAGAATACACCCAATCAACAGAAATCCTTGCCTAATGTATAATCATCTACCATAAAACCCTGAGGCAGCCAGGCCACCTAGCATGGGCACCATGGGCCCAAGTGGCCGGCCCTACTAATAGCCCAATCTAATAGTATCCCTGGTTGCATGTAATTTAATTCATCCGAGCAACTTGCTATGTTACCTAAAATGGCTGTCCTTACCAATGGGTCTGTCGGTGATATGATCTCCGGCAGTCTTCCACGGGGTAGCCCACGGAAGTGATTTGTATGCAGGGAAGATCGCAAAGATCGGAAGCAAGATGGTTAGGATGGACAGACACAAGGGTTTAGACAGGTTCGGGCCGTCGACTCGACGTAATACCCTACGTCCTGTTTTGGGGTGTTGTATTGCGTGGATTTCGCTATGAGTTGAGATGATGTGAGATGAGATGTCTTGGAAGGGGTCCCTGCCCGCCTTATATATCGGGGGGCAGGGTTACAAGTCGGTTTGTAGCCGATCCTATCTCTAAGGATCCTTTCCTTCTTTACAATAGTTCCTATTCCAACTAGGACTTCTCCTTCTAGATCCTTCCTTCGTGCGCCGACTTGTCCCGCACGTCATCAGATCCAGAACGGTGGGCCGGGCCGCCCCCTATTGGTGGGCTGCCAGGCTAGCTCGTGAGGTACCCGGGTACTATATCCCCCACAGTAGCCCCCGAGCACTTCTTGGCCGATCGTTGGCTGTAATTGATCTGTCTTTTTCTTGCATGATCCGAGTGCTCCCAAGTTGTCTAAGACCTCATCCGAGTGATTTCGAAGAAGATCCGAGTGGTTTCGAGAAAGATCCGAGTGCTTGCTCAAACGTTCCTGAAAACGATTCTTCAATTGTAGCCATAGTGAGGGGAAGAGGTGCTCTTTTTTCACAACGCGACAGCGAAGTGAATACACTTAGCCCCCGAGCCTCGGGCAATTTTAGTATGAAATTGGCCAAGGGTCTTCAACTTTTTTCCGTCAGAATCTTGACCTTCAATGGTGTGCACCTCCAGGTGCACCCATTGGGTGTAGCCCCCGAGCCTTGAGCAGAATAGAATATTCTGGTCGAGGGTCAAAAATAAAATATTATGCATCTCTTTTGAACTTAGTCCACCAATGGTGTGCACCTCCAGGTGCACCCATTGGGTGTAGCCCCCGAGTCTTGATTCGACTCAGTATGATCGTGTCAAGACTCTGAAAGCCGTGGTACCCGACTGAATTTTTCAGCCCCCATGCCTCTGGGCATGGATTTCGGATAATCTTTTCCTTCTAGGGCTTTTTTGTTTCCCCTTCTTAAGGATTTTGTTCTCAAGTTCTTTGAACTCGGCGTGACTCCCGAGTCGTGTCCCACGACCCAGCTTGACCATATGGTAAGCCACCTTCTCACAAGATTTATACTTGTCAGCACTTGACCCAGTCTTCTGAGCGAATTTAGCGATAGTATCGCATGCCTTACGTAAAAATCAATTGCAAGGTTGCAATATTAATTGCAAAAATAAGTCTGGCCGTCAACTAATTTTAGCCTCACGACCGAGTGGTTTCTGCCCCTGAACACTAGCTCAGGAACCCACATTTTTGTTAATTTGACAGAACCAAAAGGTCGTGCCATATTTCAGCCCATTTAGGCCCATCAATCCCGTAAAGTCCGTTGTTTCCTAGGGAAACTAACGGTTGCCTTATTGAATTCAAAGCGACGGGACGTGCCTGCGTCGGTTGAGTTCCCGAGACACGCATCGCGCCGCGCGCGGGAGGAACGGTTCATTCCATTATAAGCCATCCCCGCCGCAATCTTCTTCTTTCCTCGCCATTTGCCTTCTCAGCGCCCAAGTTTTCCTCTACGCTCGAGCGCAAACCCTAGATCCATTCTCACAACCTCCATCCTCAATCCTCAGCCCCTGCTCGCAGCCATGGCACCGAAGAGGAAGGAAGCCCCGAAGCGGAAGGAGAGGTCGCCGGGAAGGGCTCGGTCAGTCAGGGCCAAGGCCGCCGTCGATGTCACCGTGGACCGCGCCACCGAGTGGAGAGAGTCCATTACCTCCACCAGGCGCCTCGAGTAGCACGTCATCGAGGGCATCCTCCCAGACCAGCAAACCGCCGAGTGGCGCGCAGCCTCCGTTGAGTCTTTCCCCATCCCAAATTCCTCTGATTTGGTGGTGTTTGAGTCTTTTCTTCTGCGCGGATTTGGCATTCCTGCGCACTCTTTCCTCCGCGGCCTGCTGCATTTTTATGGGATCAGTCTCTGCGCACTGAATCCCAATTCCATTCTCCACATTGCCATCTTCATCAACCTCTGTGAGGCCTATCTTGGGATAGAGCCTCACTTCAATCTTTTTCTCCATCTTTTCTTGTTGAAACCTTATCCTGGAACCGAGTGCCCGCGAGTAGTCGGAGGCGCCGGGCTCCAACTCCGTGAGGGTCGAACCCAGGAGTACTTTGACATCCCTTTTCCTACTTCTAACAAAGGGTGGCAGTCCGAGTGGTTATACATAGGAAACCACTCGCTTGCCATCTCTCCTGAAATTGATTCGCGTCCTGTTCCCTCCAAGTCCTGGACTTCTCTTCCCAAAGAGAATGAGATGGACGAGGTTTAGGAATTGCTGGGTTTCATAGCCCAGCTAAAGGATAGAGGGTTGACTGCCATTGGAGTGGCAGCCAACTTCGTGCTGCGCCGGATCCAGCCCCTCAAGCAGCGGGCTCATCCGGCGTATGAATACTACGCCGAGGGGGACAACACGCGTGAAGCCCCCGAGCGTGTTGATAAGGGCCAAGCTGCAGCTCGGCTTGGCAAATTCTTTGCGACAGGGACTTCCCTGCGGACTTCTGATGGTCCTCCGGCGTACAACTTGTCCAATCCTCGCCCTGAGGTACTTGAATAAATTTGCTGTTTTTATGTTTTCAATTCCACCCATTGGGTGTAATCTCAGTAAAGAACTGAACCCAACTTTTGCAGGGTCGAGCTGCTTTTGTTTCTATCGCTCCTCTGCCTGAGATGCCGAAAGGAGTGGACCAGCCGACGCCGCGCAGAGCTGGTGCTGTTGAAGAAGCACTCGGAGGAAGCCAGAGTGACCTGCATGACTCAGATATCAGTCTGTCGTCCTCGCCTTCTCCAGACGTGCTATCTCCAAGTAGTGGAAAAGCTGCCCCTGTCCCGAAGAAGCGGAAGATTTCTGTTTCAACGGGGATCGTGATTGGGGATGCGCCGAGCCGTCGCCAACTCCTCCTCTCCGAGTCATCTGACTCGGATGAAGACGAAGCTGGTGGTGCCGGGTCGTCAATCCCGCCCCCAATTATCAGCTCGGAGCAGTCGCCCTTCGCCATAGTACCTCTGAGTACTGCAAGTCCGAGGGACCTTCCTTCCCCCACTCGGAGAGGAAAGCGCCCGAGAATGCGCGTATCTACTCTGTAAGTAACATTGTCAACCTGAAAGTGCATCTAGGCACTTAATCTAATTTTGGTAATTAATGACAATGTAAATTTGGATATAATGCTTTGCATGAGTTGTGCAGGAATAAAATCAAAAGAAAAGAAAAGAAAGGTGAAAGGAAGGTCCTCAATCTTTATTCGTATGGTGACGAAGTTTATCGGACGATTTAAATTTATTTTATATTTCGAATTTGAGTATAGGATCACCGTACTATCAAGGGGGACGTGCTTGACGAGTTTAGATTGTTAAAGTGCTTATACTTGAGATGACATATACACACGAGAGACACAAACGCACAAAAACCTCGCATTCACAAGTTCTCTGTGCGTCGGAACTTAGGCCGGAAGATCCGGCCCGGAAGTTCCGGGCGGCTCTGTCTGGAATTAATTTTTCACCGGAAGATCCGGCCCATACACCGGAACTTCCAACACTTAACCAGTTTTCGTGTCTTCTCTCCAAGCGCCGGAACTTCCACCGGAAGATCCGGCCCACAAGTTCCGGGCGGCTCTGTCTGAAATTATTTTTCACCGGATGATCCGGCCCATACACCGGAACTTCCAACACTTAGCCATTTTCGTGTTTGTCTCTCAGGCGTCGGAACTTCCACCGGAAGATCCGACCCACAAGTTCCGGGCGGCTCTGTCTCTATTATTTTTCTCACCGGATCATCCGGACCTTGTATCGGAACTTTCATGACTTAGCCATATTTCAGTGTTTCAGCCTTGCGAAATTCAAATCTCGGAAGATCCGGCCCTAGGCCGGAAGATCCGGTACCCCTTCGCAGAACACATAACGGCTAGTTTTTGGGGGTTGGGTATTTATACCCCCTCACCCCCACATTGAATGCTGCTGCTCCTACGCCCACAAACACTCCAAGAGCATTCATTGCACTCCTCTACTCCAACCAAAAGCTTGATTCTAGCCTTGATTCATCTAGGGTTTGAGTGAGAGGAAAAGATTGAGTGTGTGAGCTTTGAGCACGCATAAGCTTTGATTTGTTCATCTCAAGAAGCACTTGAAGCAAGCTTGATTCGTCATCCTCGTTTGTTACTCTTGGAGCTTTGCTCCTAGACGGTTAGGCGTCGCCGGTAGCTCCCATTCCTTTGTGGTTTGAGCACCGGAGAGTTTGTATTTTCCCTCTCTTTGTGAGAGCAATAGTAAGTGACTCAACTTTCCTTTGTGGTTGGTTGAGGGAGGCAAGGGGTTAGTGACAACCCGGTTCTTTGTGAACCCCTCAACGAGGACGTAGCTCCTTTGTGGAGTGAACCTCGGGAACAAATCTTGTGTCTCATTGTTCTTGCTATTGTTCTTGTTGTTCATCACTTTATTTGTGCCCGATCTATGTGCTAGGTGTTGTTCGACCTTAGAGATCATACTTAGGTGCTTAGTTACTTTATTTAGCAACTTTGTATTCAAATAGAATCTTGAATAGCTTGTTAGTTTTTGAATCTCGAAGTTAGTCTCCTCTCTGTGTCGGAAGATCCTACACAGTGTCGGATCTTCCGGTGGCCCGGAAGATCCGAGACTGCGTCGGATCATCCGACCATCTGACAGTTTCGTGAAGAATTTTCAGGAATTTTTAACAGGCCCTATTCACCCCCCCTCTAGGCCTAGTGTTGGTCCTTTCAATTGGTATCAGAGCAGGTTCTCTTGATTAAGGTTTAATCACCTAAGAGAAAACACTATGGCTCCTTCCGGGGATGGTTCCGGTGTTGGCGGTTCAAACAAAGATGACACTAATGAAGTGATTGTGTCAAGCGACGATGATTTTGACGTGAGCGATGTTGAAGAGACCTTGGATGAGGTCGAGAAGAACAAGAAGAGGAAAGAGAAGCTCAAGAAGAAGTTTGATGAAAAAGTTGAAAGAAGAGCTCTCAAGATGGTGAAAGAAAAGATGAAAGAAAAGGAAGTTCTTGCAAGCTTTCACAATGTTCCTCACAAGTATGATGATACTTCTTCATCCTCATCCAAGAAAGATCCGGATTCACTTTCATTCTCATTGGTTCAATTGGGCAAGTTTCCGCACTTTGATGGCAATGATTATTCTCGATGGAAGGATGACATGAAGATGTACTTGTATGGTCTTCATCCACATCTTTGGACCGTGACATGTGTGGGCATTGACAAGAAAGCCAAGCCACCCCTCACAAGAGAACAAGAACATGACAACTACCGCAATGCTCAAGCCGTCATTATTCTTAGGAGTGCTTGAGTACATATGAGTACAACAAGGTTAGGGGAATTGAAGTGGCCAAAGAAATTTGGGATGAGCTTAGAAGGTCACATGAAGGTGATGAGATCATCAAGGAAGGAAAGATGGACGCACTTCAAGGAGAACTCGAGGCTTTCACAATGAAAGATGATGAAGACTTGGAAGCCATGTACAATCGGTTGAAGCTTCTTGTGTCCGCTATTAGACTTCTTGGTAGTGATGATTGGGATGAGCACAAGGTCACAAAGAAGATGCTTAGAGCATATGCCCCAAGAGACCCACATCTTGCTACCATGATTAGAGACAAGAGGAAGTTCAAGCTCATGACTCCCATTGACCTATACAACAAGTTGCAATATCATGAGTCACATAGAGTGGAGAAAGTCAAGACCAAGCCTAGTGAGCCTCAAGAAGTCAAGGCTATTGCATTCAAGGCCGAGCCTAGCAAGAGGAGTGATATCAAGGACAAATCATCAAAGCCCTCCAAGTCTCGCAAGAAGGAAGACTCTAGTGATGAAGCAACCACCGATGAAGAAACCGCTATGATGGTGAGAGAGTACAAGAACTTCATCAAGAGAAAGGTGTTAAGAAGCCGGTCTCACAACGAAGATGCTATGAGTGTGGTGAGAGAGGGCATTACATTGCGGATTGCCCTCACAAGACGAAACGGAGGCCGCCTAGCAAACTCACGAACAGCTGAAACACTACGACTGGCAACCACAGGAACTGTACGCACAAAAGCGTCGCCTCTCGGCCAGGGTGAACGAGACACAGGCACACTACGAGAGGAGTAGTACCTGTCCCTGTTCCCCACCTCCTTCTCTCTTCTCACCTCCCTCTTCTTCCTCCAACAAAACTCCTCAAGGTGTCCATCCCTTCCACAATGCTCACAATGGAAGCGGACTGGCTTTGGCTTTGGGGTTTCTCTCGACCGTGCCCTCTCTTTCGGCTGGTAAACCCCACTCCTCACAAAGGTCACTCTCCTCTGAAAGTTCTCTGACTTAGGTGGAAACTTGGGAGGATCTGGAGTGGTGTCAAGCTTGTTCAGCAGGTGGTTTGGTTTGGGTGTGAAGGTGTTCTTGAGCATGGCTTTTGGTGGGTTTGTGGGAATGTTTGCGGTGGAGCTCTCTGGATGTCTCTCTCTCTCACCACTACTCTCACCAACCTTCTCAGAACCAAGACCACAACCATCAGCTCTCTTGAAACTAGCAATCAACATCTTGAGCTGAGGCTCACGACCAGACAACCAACCCAAACATTGTCTCAGCTCATCATTCTCATCTTGCAAGCGATTCACACACTGCTCTAACTCAACATTTTTCAAAGCAACAACATCACAAGCAGAACATGAATTTGCAATGGGTGATTTAAGTTGTGCTTCAAGTGAACTAATCATGGTGCGTGATTCAAGCAACTGAGCATGCGAAGCAGGACAAGAAGTACAAGCACCTAGCAAAGATGACCTAGACTTCAACTCAGCAAGCTCAACCCTAGCACCCTCTAGTTCATCCAAGCAAGTCATGTGTTTCTCCTTAAGCACAACCAAATCAGCAATATGCACATCACAGAACGAGCATTCAACCTCATCAGACACAAGAGGAGCATCTTTCAAAACAGCAATCTCAGACTCTAGCTTAGCTGCTCTCTCCCTAGACTCGCAAAGCAAGGACTCAAATTCCATAGCCTTCTTTCCAGTCTCAGAAAGCAAGGTCTCAAGCTCAGCCACTCTATCCTTGGACTCTCCTAGCAAAGACCTAAACTCTCTCTTCTCTTAGTTTGTCTTCCTAAGCACATCATCATGGTTATCGACCAACTGCTCTAATCTAGCAATCTCCTGACGCAAAGAGGTGGGATCGGTCAATAGCTCATCCTCGGAGTCGGAGTCGGAGTCATCCTTGCTCTTCACGGAGTCGTGCGCCATGGTGCAGTAGTCGACGGCGGCGAAGGAGATGCCGTTGAAGTTGCGGTTCAAGCTCTTCTTTTCCTTGGCGCGGTACTCATCCTTGGGACGGTGCTTGTGGTCGTCTCGCGGGCGGTGCTTGCGGTTGTAGTCGTTCTTGATCTCCTCGGGGCACTCGGCGATGAAGTGGCCCATCTTCCCGCATCTGTAGCACGTACTCCTGGCACGCCTTGAACCCTTGCGGTTCTGGTACATCCGCTCGAACCTCCTCGTGAGCAACGCGAGATCCTCCTCGCTCAGCACCTCATACTCTTCATCTGGAAGGGACACAAGAGAAGACAAAGCAAAGTGTCTAGGAGTGTTAGCATGTCCATATCCAGAGCCACCGACTAGAGCCAGACTATGGGGATCAGTCGGACTCTTAGCCTTGGCAAGCAACTGTCTGTCCACCTCGGAAGACTTCAACTTCGAGAAAAGCTCGTCAACAGAAAGAGTCTCATAGTTTGCTGACTCCATGATCGCCTCAACCTTGGCACCCCACACGGATCTATCAAGTGCTTGCAGGAGCTTGATAGCTCGGTCATGATCCGAGTATGGGAGCACGGTAATGTTGGCTTTCATGTTGTTGACAATCAAAGTGAAACGCTGAAACAAAGCATCAACAGACTCTCCTGGCAAATCAGCAAAATTCTCATACTCTCTCCTGTACATCGAGAAAAGCCTAGCCTTGACATGGCTATCACCACCGTGGGCTACCTTGAGCTTCTGCCAGATCTGGCAAGCTAGGTCCTCGCCCAAAACACGCTCAAACTCCTCGGCAGACAAAGCACGGAACAAGTAGTCAACAGCTCGAGCATTTGCTTCAAATCTATCCTTTGCATCCTGGGCATCTAAGTTGGTGGGATTGACATAGTTTTCATCTTTCGTCACATCCCACAGCAACTTTCCTTTGCCTCGCAAGAAAGCGCCCATACGCGCGACCCAGTTTGGGTAGTTCTTCCCATCGAAGTGCGGAGGCCCGAAACCCCGATCTTGGTACGCCATCTTTGGATCTTAGACCGGTTAGAGTCGCAAAGACCCGTAACCGGCTCTGATACCAATTGAAGGACCGAAACGGCGACCAGAGAGGGGGGAGTGAATGGGAGCCGATAAAAATTCTTTCCAACCGATCCGGCTATTCTCCCAAAACAACTCCGAAACCTCCGAGAGCAATCTTGCCAAGATCACGTAGCCACTGTCTAGCTACTGACCCTAGGAACAAGAAACGAGCAGCGGAACTCGAACCAATCGAAACGAACACCCAAACGACCGGAAACGCGGCTCGATCTAACACCCCAGAGGGGGGCGGTTAAACCGGCCAGGGGGGCGGTTAAACCGCCTGGGCCTGGGTGGCTCGGGAAAAAGTCAAAACAAAAGTGGATCTCCCAAACCGCTTGAGCTCTTGAGGCGAGATTTTGGTCAGATGATCTAGACCTCCAGTGGAGTGTTTTCCCAAAAGATCTCGGCCTCTAACTCAGTACAACTCCCAGAATCGCAGATCTCGCGAAGAACACCTTGACCTCGAGTTCATCCTGAAAATCTCAAATCCAGAGCGATTCTCGGCGTTTGGGGGCAAAGGATCACCAGCAAAAGAGGCACAAGGCACTCATACGTGAATCCCCCAAAGAAATCCGAGAGAAAACGCCCTAGAACAAGAAGAACGAAAATCCCCCAAAAATAGCTCCGAAAATACCCACGAAAATAGAAAAAGGAAAGGAGCTCGGGAAATCAAATCATGGCACAAAGATGAGCAGCACAAACTCAATCACATAACCATGAATTCACCTATACAAACTAGGAATGATTCGAAGTAGTTCTAGGTGGAGGGGATGAAGGGAAAACTAGTTCAAAGGAAAACTAAAGAGATAACTGGAAGAGATAGCAGCCACCAGCCCTAAAGGGGCCTATTAGTAGTCCAAGTGGTGGTGCTCTAAAGACTAAACTACCCCTAAGTGATACATACCCCTCAGGGGCAAATTTGACATTTTGATCTCAGATATTTTCTGGCTCGGGCACCTTCCACTGCAAGCTAGCTTCCCTCCGACGCAAGCCTTGCAGTCACGCCGCGTGTCCTCTGGATCGAAGCTCCTCGACGCCGATTTTGGGCCGGCCCAGGGGGAGGCGGTTAAACCGCCCCTGGGGGGCGGTTTAACCGCCCCTGACAGCCACCACTGGCCCAGCAGCCCAAAACTCGCCTCGTCGAGTCCTCGGCCTTGGTTTTGAGGCCCAAACCAAGGGAAACCGTCCACCGATGATTTTGTGGCCAAATCACCAAACCCCGCGCGCAAACTTCGGTTGTTAGCCGCCACCTTGCGCCGGCTTCTCGTCCGCGTACGAGCTTCGGTTGTGAGCCGCTACCTCGCACCGGAACCACGTCCCCTTGCTCGTTCTTGCCAGCATGTGAACCGCACTTGATCCACCGGCCATCGGGTCCCTCGAACCAAGCCTACTTGTCTCTCCGCTCCTCGGAGGCCGCCATGGCTAAGACCTTTGGCGCCTGTTCTTCACCTGCACCAATGCAATCAAGCCGCATTCTACACCTGCAATACTTGAGCCAAGGGAAACGTCAATCCACACCACGTTGTCAATCACTCATCACACCAGGAAGCGACCATCCACCGGTCCTCGGACACACCGGGTCCTCAAATCATTCCTAGTTTGTATAGGTGAATTCATGGTTTGGTGGTTGAGTTTGTGCTGCTCATCTTTGTGCCATGAGTTGAATCCACGAGCTCCCTTTTCTTTTTCTATTTTCGGAGCTATTTTTGGGGGATTATCGTTCTTCACTTCCTAGGGCGTTTTCTCTCAGATTTCTTTGGGGGATTCATGTATGAGTGCCTTGTGCCTCTTTTGCTGGTGATCTCTTGCCCCCAAACGCCGGGAATCGCTTTGGATTTGAAGTTTTTCAGGATGAACTCGAGGTCATTGTGTTCTTCCTTAGATTTGAGATTCCAGAAGTTCTAGCGAGTTAGAGGCCGAGATCTTTTGGGAAAACACTCCACCGGAGGTCTAAATCATCTGACCAAAATCTCGCCTCAAGAGCTCAAACGGTTTGGGAGATCCACTTTCGATTTGACTTTTTCCCGAGGTTCCCAGGCCAGGGCGGTTTAACCGCCCCCTGATCCGGTTTAACCGCCCCCCTGGGTGTGTTGAATCGAGTCTTGTTTTGAGTCGTTTTGTGTTCGTTTTGATCGATTCGAGTTCCGCTGCGTGTTTCTTGTTCCTAGGGTCAGTAGCTTGACAGTGGCTACGTGATCTTGGCAAGATCGCTTTCGGAGGCATCGGAGTTGATTTGGTAGAATAGCCGGATTGGTTGGAAAGAATTTTTATCGGCTCCCATTCACTCCCCCCCTCTCTGGTCGCCGTTTCGGTCCTTCACATAGCATCTCAGTAAAGCACCGAATCAGTCGGTGGTCAGCGCGGGAAACCAGCAAGGCCAAGTTTGAATGGAGCACAGGATGGTCCGATGCTAAGTCAAGAAGTGCACCGTATCAATCGGCGAACGTGACAGGTCATAGGTGTAGTTAACTGCACAAGGAGCACAGGATGGTCCGGCGGTAGCAGCGGATGGATCGGTGGTTTCGGCTCGACTCGAGATCGGCTTGGATTCGGCTCTGGAAGGTTTTAACAAAGCACCGATTCATTATAAGCCATCCCCACCGCAATCTTCTTCCTTTCCTCGCCATTTTCCTTCACCGCATCCAAGTTCTCCTTTCTCGCTCAGGCGCAAACCCTAGATCCACCTTCATAGCTTCACACCTTCAATCCCCAATCTCTGTTTGTTGCGACTATGGCACCGAAGCGGAAGGAGACGTCGCCGGGGAAGAAGCGGTCGGTCAGGGCCAAGACCACCATCGATGCCACCGTGGACCGCGCCGCCGAGTGGAGGAAGTCCTCTACCACCACCAGGCGTCTCGAGCAGCTTGTCATCGACGGCATTCTCCCGGACCAGCAAACCGCCGAATGGCGCGCGGCCATTGCTGAGTCCTTCCCCACACCAAATTCCACTGATTTAGTGGTTTTTGAGTCCTTTCTTTTACGCGGATTTGGTGTTCCTACACACCCTTTTCTCCGCGGCTTGCTCCATTTCTACGGGATCAGTCTCTGCGCACTGAACCCGAACTCCATCCTTCACATTTCTATCTTCATCAACCTCTGTGAGGCCTATCTTGGGATAGAGCCTCACTTCAATCTTTTTCTCTATCTTTTCTTGCTGAAGCCTCACCCTAGCACCGAGCGCCCGCATGTAGTTGGAGGCGCCGGGTTCCAGCTCCGTGAGGGTCGAGCCCAGGAGTATTTTGAAATTCCTTTTCCTTCCACCAATAAGGGGCGGCAATCCGAGTGGTTGTACATAGGGAACCACTCGCGTGCCATTTCTTCCGAAATAGATTCCCGTCCTGTCCCCTCCAAGTCCTGGAGCTCTCTCCCCAAAGACAGCGAGATGGACGAAGTTCGGGAACTGCTGAGCCTCATTGCCGAGCAGAAGAGCAGAGGGTTGACTGCCGTAGGAGTGGCAGCCAACTTCGTGCGACGCCGGATCCAGCCCCTCAAGCAGCGGGCTCATCCAGCATATGAATACTACGCCGAGGGGGACAACACACGTGAAGCCCCCGAGCGTGTTGATAAAAGTCAAGCCGCAGCCCGGATTGCCAAATTTTTTGCGTCGGGGACTCCCCTAAAGACTTCTGATGGCCCTCCAGCATACAACTTGTCTAATCCTCGCCCTGAGGTAATAAATTGATCTGTTGCCGTTTATGTGTTCAATTCCACCCATTGGGTGTAATCTCGATGAAAAACTGAACCCAACTTTGAAATGCAGGGTCGAGCTGCTTATGTATCAATCCCCCTCCTGCCTGAGATGCCAAAGGGAGTGGACCAGCCGGTGACACGCAGGGCCGGTACTGCTGAAGAAGCACTCGGAGGAGCCGAGGATGACTTGAACGACTCTGATATAAATCTGTCATCCTCGCCTTCTCCAGATGTGTTGTCGCCGAGTGGTGGCAAAGCGGCCATCGTCCCGAAGAAGCGAAAGAGCTCTGCTGCAACGGGGATCATAGTTGGGAACGCGCCGAGCCGTCGCCAACTCATCATCACCGAGTCATCAGACTCGGATGATGACGAAGGTGGTGATGCCGGGTCGTCGATCCCACCCTCACTTATTAGCTCGGAGCATTCTCCCCTTGCCTGATCCTCCTAGCGATAAGCCTGTGGAGCTGCCACAAGAATCACCGCGCGCAGCAACTCCGGCGCCGCCAAGTCCTACTCAGGAGTCACCGACCGTACTGCCTACTCCATCCCTGAGCAGCCCCCAGCCTGCTCCTATGATTGAGCAGACTGTGACAATGGAGGCGCCCCAAGATGCAGAGGTCGAAGTCACACCTGTGGCGGACGTAACTCCGGGTGATGGTGCCGCTATGACGCCCATGGCGGAGTTCAAGTCGCTCCTTCGTCGCCTGGGACTGATGGCTGAGGTATTCCTGAGCCACCTTTCCTGTTTAAGTAGAGTACCGAGTGGTACAATTGTTTGCTGTGTCTTCTGACGGTCGTTTGCAGGAAATAACTGCTGATACCGAGGCCAAAACCTTGGAGATTCAAAAGCTTGCTCCTGCAGCAGCTAAGGCCGACTTCCTGGTGACTCGAATGGCTGAGCTCGAAACCGAGCTGGCTCAGGCGATGCAGGGTATGAGTCAGGCTTAGCATTTTATTTTGCACTATTGTTTCACTGAACATACCTAATATAAGTATGTTATGTCAGCTCGTGAAGCCGCTGTGTCCCAACACAAGGCCGAGTTGGAGGAAGCCCAGCGCACCAGTCCGCGATCTTCGTGGAGAAGTGGAACAGGCAAAGCTCAACAAAGCCAAAGCCGCACAGGAGCTTAGAGGTATACTATTCTTTTTATGTCATACATGAACATCCTGTCCAGATCTGACTTGCTGTAGATTATCGGATCCAGACTTTGGCCCAATATGCAGATCTCACTGCTAAGGTGACTCGTCTGGAAGGCGAGGCAGAGGCGCTGCACACCGAGAAGTGCACGTTGGAAGGTGGCGGAGGAAATCGAGCCGGAGGCAGCATCGCCTTCAGCTTCTATCCTCGACCGCACTCGGGTGCTTCCACGTCTCTTTCGGCGCCAGCTTCGCTCCATCAGCCAAGCCAGCTGCGGTCATGTCTTGGCGATCCTTAAGTCGCTGTTCCCATCGTCCGATCTGGAGCTACTCGGGGGGGGGGGGGGGTATGCTGCTGGCACCTCCGAAGAGGACGTGAGCAGGCTGCTGCTTGAAGTGGAGCCAATCGCCAATGTTCTGTCCAAGGACGTTGTTGATGAAACTGACGATGCTGGCCCTTCTGTTGGTGGCGATCCTGCAAATTAATTTTGGTAGATTTATCTGTAGTATTGGTGGTAGAAGTACTTTGAACAATGTTTAATCCTTTGTGTTTGTATATAAGTTTTCTGGAGGTGCTACTCCCTTTCTTTCTACGCTGGCCGTAATTTCCGAGTGGTTGACCTGTTACGGAGTAGATTAGCCTCGTTGGTCTTGGTCTCATGCCGCAAGCATTATCGTGCGTGTAGAGCCTTGACTTGGCGAGTACTTTCCCCCACGATTTAAGTTTGTTCCACTCGTACTTTATGTGTGTCACGCGAAAGAAGAAATTCGAGTAGTAGACATAATGTAGATAAAAGATGAAATCAACTTTATTGATAACTCATATGACATTTATAAATCTGCCGAGTCGAAACTGGGGATGATTATCCACAAAAACCACTCGTGGAAAAATATCTTAAAGAAATAAGAGATTAATACATAAACTGAATCAAGGGTAGAAACGCTGTAGGTGCTCGATATTCCATGGATTTGGGATCTCCACTCCGTCTTCCGTCATGAGGCGATATGAGCCTGGGCGACTCACTTTCTTCACGATGTATGGTCCCTCCCAGGGGGACGCAAGCTTGTGCGCGGCCTTGGTGTCTTGCTTCCTACTCAGAACCAAGTCGCCGCTTCAAAAGACCTCTGTTTGACGGTTCGATTATGATACCGTCGAAGGACCTGAGCGTAACGCGCGACTTGGATCTGGGCGGCCAACCTCTTCTCCTCGATACTATCGAGGTCTTCGATTCGCGCCACTTGCGTGTTGTATTCATCATAGAATTCCACTCGGGCGAGCTGTATGAGATGTCCGTTGGTAGGATAGCCTCCGAGCCATAAACCAGAAAGAACGGTGTTTGCTTCGTGGCACGACTCGGCTGGGTCCGCAGCCCCTAGATTACAGCGGGCAACTCCTTGATCCATCGGCCATCGTACTGCTTTAGCTTCTTGAATATACGGGCCCTGAGTGCTTTAATTATTTCGCCATTGGCTCTTTCAACCTGGCCATTGGCCTTTGGGTGCGCCACGGATACGGGGCATAATTTGATATTCCTCTCGCTGCACCAATCTTTGAACTCCTGTGCTACGAAGTTCGTACCATTATCTGTGATGATACGATTTGGGACTCCGAAGCGATGAGTGATGTCGGTGAAGAATTCGATGGTCTTGGCTGCCGTGTGCTTTTTGACTGGTTTCACCTCGATCCACTTGGTGAACTTGTCAATAGCCACTAAGACATGGTCAAAACCACCCATCGCCTTCTTGAACGGACCAATCATGTCCAAGCACCAACAAGCGAAGGGCCAGGACATTGGTATGGTCTGCAGCTGTTGTGTTGGTGTGTGTATTTGCCTTGCAAAATATTGACACCCTTGGCAGTGCCGCACAATATGGTCCGCGTCTGCTACAAGCAGTTGGCCAGTAGAAACCAGACCGGAAGGCTTTACCAACAATGGTTCTAGCCCCGGCGTGATTACCACAGATGCCTTTGTGTATGTCTGTCAAGAGCTCAATACCCTCCGAGCGACTCACGCATTTTCTGGGGAATTTGAGAGGCTCCAGATCGACGATACAGCTTTTCTCCAATGATGACGTAGTTTTTACTGCGCCGCACGATTTGTTCGTGGAGCAATTTCAGATCTTTTCCATCTCCTGCAACCTCTGAGGGCAATATGCCGCTGTCAAGATAGTCGAGGATTTCACTCCTCCAGTCCAACGCTTCGTCTACCACTAATGTGGCTGACTCCAGAGATTCTCCGACTTGTTGCTCCATGGCAGTGCCATCCGGGTTTATCTTAATAGATGGTTTAATAAGATCTTGGATGAAAACTCCAGGTGGAACGCCTTCACGGGTGGACCCCATCTTGGCATGTGCATCAGCTGCCTTATTATATTCACGTACCACGTGATGGAACTCTAAGCCATAGAATTTACCTTCCAATTTCCGTATTTCCTCGCAGTAAGCGTCCATCTTCTCATTGGATCTTGACCAATCCTTATTTACCTGGTTTATGACCAGGGCAGAGTCCCCGCGAACCATCAGGCGTTTGATTCCCAAAGATACGGCGATGCGGAGACCGTGCAAGGCTGCTTCGTACTCGGCTGCATTGTTAGATACTTACTGCACATTCTCCATTCATTATTTTTTTCTTCCTTACAAGAACTGGATTGGCTAACCAATCGGGGTGAAACACCTCCTGAATAAAACCGGCAGCTAACAGCTTTGTAATTTCTACCCTAATCGCCTCCTTGCGGTCCTGCGCGAATCGACGAAGCCTCTGCTTGATCGGTTTGGCAGTCGGATTGACCTTCAAGGAGTGCTCGGCAAGTTCCCTTGGGACACCTAGCATATCGGATGGTTTCCACGGGAATATGTCAGCGTTTTCCCTCAGGAATCTGATGAGCACTTCTTCCTATTTGGGGTCTAGCTCGGCCCCGATAATGGCCGCCTTCTACGGGTCTTCGAGGTCCAGCGAGATCCTCTTGAGCTCCGTCTCCTTGGTTGGCGAGATGGCTTCTTTCGCGGGTTTTTTGGCGGGGATCTCCAGATAGTCCTTGTCCACCTCCTGCGATGCAGCCAGTACTTGCGCTTCGACATATCCAAGGCAGCTGCCGCGTTGAGGGTCTCCTGTTCGCAAGTGTAAGCGACTCGGATGTCCCCCAAGACGGTGATTACGCCCTTGGTCCTGGCATCTTCACCTGCAAGTAGACGTAATGAGGGATCGCCATGGACTTGGCGAGCGCCGGCCTCCCGAGGATGGCATGATATGCAGTCTCAAAGTTGGCCAATGTGAACTGCATGTGCTCGGTCCGGTAGTTGTTCCGGTTTCCGAAGGTAACGAGCAATGTGATATGCCCGAGTGGTTTTGCCCCCTCTCCCGGTATCAGACCGTAGAACGAGGATTGGGGGGGACGCAGGTCGAGAGTGGTTAGGCCGAGTTCCTTCAATATGTTAGCAAAGAGGATGTTCAGGCCACTGCCACCGTCGACTAGCATCTTGGTGAGCTGAACGTTACGGATCGTCGGAGCTACTACCAAGGCGTGGGAACCGGGCTTCGGTATGAAGTTCGGGTGATCTTCCCGAGTGAAGGTGATTGGTACTTCTGACCACTTAAGGTACTCAGGTACCGGTGCCTCCCTGGCGTGCATGACCTGTCGGTTGGTGAGCTTCTGCTGGCGCTTCGTCTCGAAACCTTCCGGTCCTCCGTAGATCATACGGACCACTCGGTCAGCCTCCTGAAACTCGTCGCCAGCTTCGTCGTTTCGCCTGTCGTCTCTTGGGGAACTATCGTTCCTCCTTTTATAGGGAGGGCCTAGGTTGCCCCTAGTGAAAGCTCGCTTCAACCCGTAGCACTCTCGTGCCGAGTGCTTGTGGTGCTTGTGGTACGGACATTGCTCATCGAGCATGCGCTGGAAATCTTCTGGAGTTATCCGGCCTCTGGGCCGGTCCAGAGTGGCGACCATATCGCCCTCGCTCTTCTTTTTGCGGGGGTGACTGTCACTGCGACGATGATCATCGCGTCGTTCTTTGTCCTCGTGGCGGTCGCGCTTGCAGGTTGACTTATTCTCTTCCTCCCAACGGCTCTTGATCTCGTTGAGTTGTTCTTTCTCCGCGATCTCTGCGTCCGCCCATGTACTAGCGACCCGGAACATGTCACTGACAGTCGCGGGCGGCTTTCGTGT
Organism: Urochloa ruziziensis; assembly: GCA_015476505.1. Lineage (NCBI taxonomy): Eukaryota > Viridiplantae > Streptophyta > Magnoliopsida > Poales > Poaceae > Urochloa > Urochloa ruziziensis. Next base: position 2,931,187 of record CM027126.1, on the reverse strand, counting down.
CCACTTGTGGATCAGTCTTCCATCGGAGATGCCGTTTTGGAAAGCGGTCATCACCTCCAGGTCCGTCACGTCCGTGATGGAGTTGCGCTTCTCCGAGAACCTGCGTACGAAGTCGTGCAGGGACTCGTTCTTGCGCTGTCGTACTTGGCCGAGGAGCCGCTTGCTCCCGGGCCTCTCCCAAGTTCCGAGGTAGTTACCGATGAAGAGCTCGGTGAGTTGGTCCCAGTTATCAATGGAGTTCCGAGGGAGTCCTGCTAGCCAGTTGCGACAATCTTTGGTCAGCATGATGGGAAGGTAGTTCGCCATCACGTCTTCGTCGTCGCCAGCAGCTTGTACGGTGGTGTAGTAGATCTGAAGCCACTGGGATGGATCAGATTGCCCATCGTACTTGTCAATGTCTGATAGCTTGAAGCTCCTAGGCCAAATCACGCTTCTCAAGCGCTCAGTGAACGACTGGAATTCGCCGATCCGACCCCTGGTGCGGGAACCACTCGGATCCGAGCCATCCGTTGTCCTTGGGGGAGTGCGCTCCCTTCTGCGATCCCGATCCCTGGGTGGAGAACGGGTCCTCCGAAAGGTCCGAGTCCTGGGAGGAGATCGGTCCCGTCGGTAGGTTCTGCTGCGCGGTGGAGTCTGCTCCCTTTGTGAGGTCGGCTGCCTTCGTGAGGGAGCTGCTCGTCTTCGCGACGGAGTCGGTCGTCGAGGCGGAGTACGACCGCCGTCATTGCCGCGTCTTGGGCTACCGGAGAGATCGGAGTAATCGGTATACTCTGATTCCGTCGAGTAGCCGTTCCGGTTAGAGTTACGACGGGGATTCCCATGCTCCCGATCGTATTCCTCGCGACGTCGAGCCTCTTCGCGGTCACGTTCCTCAGCGCTGCTGCGGATGATGTTCCTCGCGTCTCGGTCTCTGTTGATCGTGTCACGAAGATCTTCATCACGGTCCGATCCGCCGCTGGTCCGGCGTCGAGTCGACCCGGGCTCAGGAGCGGCCGTACGTGATCTGTTCTGCATCTGGTGAACCTGGACGGAGGCGGCCTGCACGAAAGCCCTTACCTTATCCAGGCCTGGAGTACTGGGCGGTAGCCAACTGATCTCTTCGTCGATGGTGACGAGGTTCTGGACTGGTGTCTCGTAGACGTTGAATCCATTGTACTCGAACATGTGGTCGCGCATCAGGTTTCGCTGGCTTCTCCTGTCGCGTCGATCCTGACGACGACGATGGTCCTCCGAGGGTGGTTCTCGAGGTTGAGCATGATAGGACTAGGGATCCTACCGGGGCGATTGCGCAAGGCGTATGGATGGGAAGGGCTCGGACGAACCCTAGGGCGGCGCCGGGGCGCCGTGGTGGCTGCGTGGGAGGAGAGGGAGACGGCGCAGGGGGAAGGGCAGGTGGCGGCACAAGGGGACTCCCGGCTCCCTAAAGGAAGCCGGCAACAATTAGGGTTGCACTTTGCTTAATTCCCAAATCACAATTGTCTACAGCATATATAATGAAAAGATAACTGGGCCTAAGGCCCCCTATAGCCGCATGGCCCCTAGCCACTAACCGGCTTCTTTCCTCGCCTTTCATAGACTATAATATCTCTCCCCGCCTGCGCAAACAGCTCATCCTCGAGCTAGAAGTCGGGGTATAAGGCCTGAAAGTCATCACGCAGCTCCCACGTTGCTTCCTCCGGAGAAAGTCCCTGCCACTGGATGAGGACATGCCACAAGCCACGACGACGCTGTGCCTGCAAGGCTCGTGCTGGCGCTGGAAGTAGACGACCATCATGGACCGGAGGGAGGGGTCCCGTAGCCTGAGGCGCCTCCCCTTGGTGAGGCTTGAGCAGCCTCACGTGAAACACGTCATGCAGGCGAGCAGCTTCCGGCAACTGCAGACGATAGGCCACCTTTCCAATGCGCTCCAAGACCTGGAACGGCCCTGCGTAGCGCGCTCCAAGCTTGCCCTTGGCACGGGGCTCCAGGGACTGGGTGGTGCGGTTGAGGAGGCGCAGCCACACCCAGTCACCCACTGCGAACTCCACGTCACGATGGCCCGCATCGTAGTACTTCTTCGAGAGCTGCTGGGCCTGTAGGAGACGCTGGCGCACCTCCGCCAGGATCTCGTCGCGGGTATGGAGCAGGGCGTCCGCCTCCTCAGTGTGCGCCACGCCTGGCGTGTAGGGAACCAGGGGAGGAGGCGGTCGCCCATAGACCACCTCGAACGGAGTCGCCTTCAGGGCCGTGTGGAAGGAGGTATTGTAACAATACTCCACCCACGACAGCCAGTCCACCCAGGCACGCGGACGATCACCTGTCACACAGCGCAAATACATAGCAATGACCTTGTTAACCACCTCGGATTGGCCATCCGTCTGTGGGTGGAACGCCGTGCTCATGCGTAGTGTGACCCCCACCATCCGAAAGAGGTCGCGCCACACTCGTCCCGTGAACACAGGGTCCCGATCGCTGACGATGGACACCGGGAACCCGTGAAGCCGGACGATGCCGTCGAAGAAGGCGCGTGCGACGGAGGAAGCCGTGTAGGGGTGGCCGAGGGCGATGAAGTGGGCGTACTTGGAGAATCGGTCCACCACTGTGAGGATGACCGACTTGCCATGTACCTTGGGAAGGCCCTCGATGAAGTCCATGGAGATGTCCGCCCACACCTGCGAGGGGACCTCGAGCGGCTGGAGCAGGCCGGCCGGCCGCTGCGTGGTCGTCTTGTTCTGCTGACAGACGAGACAAGACCGGACGCCCTCCTGAACCAGGGTGCGATCTCCTGGGATGTAGAAGTCAGCGCGAAGACGAAGCACCGTCTTCTGGGTGCCCTCATGGCCGGCCTGATGTGCCAGGCTGAACACCTTGCCGCGGAGGTCGTCGTGGTCGGGGACGAAGATGCGGCGGCCGTGGAGGAGGAGGCCCTCCTGGTGGTGCCACGGCACCTCCAGCTCGCCGGCCTGGAGACGCTGGAGCAGCTGCTGGGCGTCGGTGGCGACGCGGGTCGCCGCTCGGATGTCGTCGATGAGGGCGAACAACGGCGTGGACAGTGCGCACGCGGCTGCCGCGGTGTCCTCAGTCGCGGCGGTGTCGTCCATGTCGCGCCGCGAGAGAGCGTCGGCCACCGTATTGAGGCGGCGAGGGCGATAGGCCACCTCGAAGTCGAAGCCGAAGAGCTTGCTGATCCACTGGTGCTGGGGAACTGTGGAGAGGCGCTGGTCGAGCAAAAACTTGAGACTATAATGGTCAGTACATACCAAGAAGTGACGACCCCACAGATACGGCCGCCAATGCCGTACTGCCTGCACCAGACCGATCAGTTCCCGCTCGTAGGCCGCCAATTTGAGGTGGCGAGCAGCGAAGGGCCGGCTGAAGAAAGCGATGGGTCCCGCGCCCTGGTGGAGGACGGCGCCGAACCCCGTGCCCGACGCGTCGCAGTCGACCACGAACTGCGAGCTGAAGTCCGGCATCTGAAGCACTGGGCCCGTGGTGAGGGCGCCCTTGAGCGCCGTAAAGGACGCCTCGGCCTCATCGTCCCAGGCGAAGGCGTCGCGGCGGAGGAGACGCGTCAACGGAGCCGCGATGATGCCGAAGTCCTTGATGAACTTCCTGTAGTAGCCGGCGAGGCCCAGGAAGCCGCGCAGGCCACGCGCGGAGCGAGGTGTCGGCCAGGACGACACCTGCAGCCACCTTGTCGCTATCCATAGCGACACCGCCCTCCGAGATCACGTGTCCGAGGTAGGCCACGGACGAAGCGCCAAAGGAGCATTTAGAGCGCTTGACGTGGAGCTTGTTGGCTTGGAGGGTGTTGAGGATGATGCTGATGTGCTGCAAATGCTCCGCCCAGGTGGGACTGTAAATGAGGATGTCGTCAAAAAATACCAGGACAAACCGGTGTAAGTAGGGGCGCAGCACATCATTCATCAACGCCTGGAATGTTGCCGGTGCGTTGGAGAGGCCGAAAGGCATAACCAGGAACTCGTAGTGGCCGTGGTGTGTGCGAAACGCCGTCTTGGCCACGTCGTCGCCGAACATGAGCACCTGGTGGTAGCCCGAGCGGAGGTCGAGCTTGGTGAAGAACCGGGCGCCAAAAAGCTCGTCCAGCAGCTCCTCGACCACTAGGGATCGAGAACTTGTCCTTGGAGGTGCTCACGTTGAGGGCACGGTAGTCGATGCAAAACCTCCAGGAGTTGTCCGGCTTGCGGACCAGCAGGACGGGCGCCGAGAAGGGGGACGTGCTCGGCCGGATGATGCCCTGGGCGAGCATGCTCGCGACCTGGCGCTCCAGCTCATCCTTCTGGAGCTGCGGGTAGCGATAGGGGCGGACTGCGATCGGCGCGGTACCCGGCAGGAGGTGGATCCTGTGGTCGTACGGGCGCGCCGGCGGGAGGCCGCTAGGCTCGTCGAAGACCCGCGCGAAATGCTGGAGGAGCTGTTCCAGGAGCGGGTGGTCATGGTCAATGTCGGCCGCCAGAGCCGTTGGCGGGCGTGTGGCGTCGCGGACGGTGCTGATGCCGTGCCACAGGACCTCGCGCGACCCTCTGTCGAACTTCATGGTGAGGGCGTTGAAGTCCCACAGGACGGGACCCAGCGAGCGGAGGAACTGGAACCCCAAGATGAGGTCGAACGCGCCTAGGCCAATGCCATAGCACGCGATGTGGAACTCCTCATCTCCAATCTTCAGGTGTACGTCCTTGGCCATGCCCTGGCATGGTACGCGGTCCCCGTTGGCGACGAGTACCCGCAGTGTGGGGTGAGGAGCGGCGTCCGGCAGGAGCTGGCGCATAATGGCGGTGCTGATGAAGTTCGCCGAGGAGCCGGAGTCCACCAGGGCCACCACGCGACGGCCGCAGAGGTCCACCGCGAAGAGCATGGCGTCCTCAGCGCGGACGCCGGCGATGGCGTGGAGGGAGATCGTCGGCGCGTCGGCGGCGGCTGTGGCTGGCGGTCCCTCGGGCAGCGGCTCAAAAGCCGCCGCGGATGCCGGTCAATTGTTGGCTGAGGTTGAAAATCGCCGCCGTCATCTGGACGGGCGTCAGGGTGAAATTCCCCTCGGCAATCGACGATCCCTGGGGGAGGGAAAAGAGTGGGGCGGTCGAGGCCACGAGCTCCATGGTTGACGCGGGCGGCGGCGCGGAGGTGGCGGGCGGCGGCGGCAGGGAAGCAGAGGAGGCGGCGGTGGTTCCAGGGGGGCCTGACATCACTGATACCAGGTTGATAGGACTAGGGATCCTACCGGGGCGATTGCGCAAGGCGTATGGATGGGAAGGGCTCGGACGAACCCTAGGCGCCCCGGCGCCGCCCTAGGGTTCGGACGAACCCTAGGCGCCCCAGCGCCGTGGTGGCTGCGTGGGAGGAGAGGGAGACGGCGCAGGGGGAAGGGCAGGTGGCGGCACAAGGGGACTCCCGGCTCCCTAAAGGAAGCCGACAACAATTAGGGTTGCACTTTGCTTAATTCCCAAATCACAATTGTCTACAGCATATATAATGAAAAGATAACTGGGCCTAAGGCCCCCTATAGCCGCATGGCCCCTAGCCACTAACAGGCTTCTTTCCTCGCCTTTCATAGACTATAACAGAGCGGTGCCAGATCCTGATGCGTTGGCCCCTTGCGGTCGGGCGGCTCTGCGAGTCGCCCGATTGGCGTTGCGTCCTCGGCGCTGATCTCTGGCTTCAGGCGCCTCGTCGGCAGTGGTGAGTTCATCCTCCGACACGGGTTTAGATGGCGTCGATGGTGCCACCATGTAACAGTACGACCCGGCTCCGACTCTTCCTTGCGCGAGGTAATCTTCCTCGGAATCGAAGGGATCGGTTGTGGGCGTGCCACGTTCCGAACTACTCGGAGTTGACCCTCCGGGTGATCCAAATAGTTTCGGCTCCGTAGAGGAGTCGGATGCGGTGTAACCCTCTTGCAGGTCGTCTAGGATTGAGGGTCCCCGTGGGTTTGACTCGTAGGAGTCGCTCTCAGAGGGGGAATCATCCGCCTGAACGATCTCTTTCATCTTCTGCTGCTGGGTAAGCGCGCGGAAGCCGGGGGTCTGGATGGTGATGACCTCAGGGCTTGGAACGCGCGTCTGCTGAGCATTTACGCTCTGAGATGACTCGGCGATGCGACTCTCGAGAGCCGGATCGGAACCGATTGTTTGCTGATCTGCTCCCGACTGGTTGGTCCCCGCGTTTTGCGATGGACTCAGCGGGGCAGATACGGCGCGATCAGATGCGATCGGACCGGATTGGGCCGTAATGGCCGAAGTCGGCGCCAGAGAGGAAACCTCCGTGGCGGTTGTAGCTTCTGCCGTTTGGGTATCCAAAGCGGCGGTGGTGCTCCCGAACTGGATCTCGACTCCGTCGACGTCCGGGAGGTTGCAGCTGTCCAAGATCTTGACGTGGTCCATCGGGCTCACCAAATTGATCTCGGCGATATCCCCTACCTGGCGCGCCTCTGTCGGTGATATGATCTCCGGCAGTCTTCCACAGGGTAGCCCACGGAAGTGATTTGTATGGGGGAAGATCGCAAAGATCGAGAGCTAGATGGTTAGGGTGGACAGACGCAAGGATTTAGACAGGTTCGGGCCGTCAACTCGACGTAATACCCTACGTCCGGTTTTGGGGTGTTGTATTGTGTGGATTGTTCTCTTGAGAGATTTCGTGTCCTTTGGAGGGGGTCCCTGCCCGCCTTATATATCGGGGAGGCAGGGTTACAAGTCGGTTTGTAGCCGATCCTATCTCTAAGGATCCTTTCCTTCTTTACAAAAACTCCTATTTTAATTAGAACTTCTCCTTCCGGGTCCTTCCTTCATGCGTCGGCTTGTCCCGCACGTTATCAGGTCCAGAACGGTGGGCCGGGCCGCCCCCTATTGGAGGGTTGCCAGGCCTGCTCGTGAGGTACCCGGGGACCATATTCCCCACAGTCCAACCTCTGCACATTTATGTGCAGGAATGGTTGTACGCTAACCAACCTGCCCCCACACCCTGCATAGTGCGGGAGCCTACGGTACTGGGTACGCCTTTTTTTAGCAGTTGCAGAACGGATGGAATAGATAGGGAGTTGTAGATGCCAAGTAAATGGAAGCAACGAGAGGGGATTTGGGTAACTCGGTTACCTGCGTCTAGTTTGGAGGGTGGTTGTGCAGCAGGGGAAATTAGGCATCTCTTCTCTCCGCGTCCATGGCCGCGGCGCCTGAGCTGCTGCTCCTCTCCTCCTCCGCTCTTGAGGTGGAGATCTGCAGGACGAGTGGAGGAAGGGGAAGAAGGTGAGGGAGGCCGCGAAAGGGGAAGAAGGTGACGGAGGTAGGCGAAGGGGATATGGGTTCGCAGCAGCCAGGCCTACCCCCACCGCGCACCCTAGCCGGACCTACACCGGGCCGCAGCTGCGCTCACACGCCGTCCTCTAGCCAGATTGTCGACAATCTCTGCGGCGGTGCCAAGGGACTCGTGCCCGTCACTGGTGAGGCTAACGCGGGAGGTGGCGGCGCGACGGGGAGCGACCGCCACCTACGGCGCTGCATCGAGGGTGGCGGCCGGATCTACGGTGACCACGGTCGGGATGACGTCTAGGGTCGAAGGCTCACCGTCGCGGGTGAGCCACCGCTGGGGACTGACGGGGCCGCGCTGAGGATTAGGGTTTGGGGCGCTGCGGCCGGAGGAGGGAGCGGGTGCGGCAAGCTGGAAGGAGGAGGGGACGCGGTGAGGGAAGTAGGGCTCGGAGTGGAGGAGGGGCGGCCATGGGAGGAGGCGGATCTAAGGAGGTGGGGTGGATCTGAGGAGGACGCCGAAGAGAGGATAGGGTGGGCCGACGGGGGAAGGAGATGGCTGGCTAGAGTTCGGTTATATTTATATGTCGAAGAAATGATCTAAACCGTAGATAAGAAAAATGGATGGACATAAAAGTTTGGGCTTCTATATGTGCCCATAATTGGCACGTTTAACATTTTGTTTTTTGTTTTTTATTTAATGGCACACTTGTAAATGGCCTATATGTATCACAAAAAAATTTAAATAATTACTCAAAAATATATTTTATGTATTTCTATTTTAGTATATCTCATATCCTGAAAATTGGTGAAAAATTCAAATGTTTCCTAGTCAAAATCATTAATACCTCACAACTCAAGTTAAACTTTTAAATTTGAATACCTCATAAGATTTTAAATTTTGAATAAAATATTCTACAAAATGATGTGGCAACATACTTTTAATTAGTTCATAAGCTTATAGATAAATTAAAGTATTTTGATAATGTTGGATCACACATTGTGCACAATTGTACACATCTCTCACATGGTTTCCGATAACTCAACTCAAACTTTGAGATTTGAGATTTTAGTGGTTTACATTTTCAAAGTCATATGTATCTCAGACTTGGATAGAATGTCATGCTTACCATAACATTAGAAAATACGAAGTTATGTCACCAAAGGTGTGCGAGGCGTTACAATGGTGCATGTGATTTGTGGTGCAGTGGTACGTGCTTATGCAGCCGGGAAGTAATTAAGATCATCAGGATCGAGATTTTGACCTGCTCGGTCCTTCTGAAACAGGTTTGAAAAAGGGTGCATATATAGTTTCGTTTTTAAAAAATTGGTGCATTAGCTCATTTACATATTATGGAAATTAATTTTATTGTAATCTTTTTTGGTCCGTTGGAAAAAAAAGGAGGGGGAGCCGGACAAGAGTGAGTCGGAGACAGACTGCGAGTCGGAGGAAAAAAATAGCGGAGCCGGACGAGAAGGCGAGCTGAGACAGAGAAAAAAAAAGAGGTAAGCCTCACGAAGGAACGAAAAAAAAGGCAGAGACGTTCCTCGCTTTATTATTAGGTAAAGATTATATTTGAGATTCTGTAACCACTATACTAATATACTTTTGTATATACAATTAAATTCATTTATTTTCCACAGTAGCTTAGTAATATGTATTAAATAAATATAGACAGAGTAGTTTTCAGACTTATATCAGGGCAAATGCAATAACTATGTAACTACAAAAATTAAAAAGGGGCGGAGGACATCTGAAACACGATAAATTTTATTAATGTTTGGAGTAGGAACATCAGGTTTAGTTTCCATTGAAATTCCTTCAAATAAACTGATATGGCTAAAAAGTTTCTATATTAGCAAATTGAAAAAGGAAGTATATATAGTCCGTGTGAATGCATGGGTTGACGGCTAGTTACACTAAAGATTTACTTCTTGGCACCATCACAACACCACTCATAGCTCAGTGGTGAGTGCTGGCGCCTCCTATTATCCAGGTCGCTGGTTCGAGAAGTTGTGAAGCAGTTTTTTTGCGCGCCGAGACGGACGGGTGACTGGGCGGAGGCGGCCGGGCTAGCTGGCACGACCGCACGAGGGGTCCGGGTGATGTGGCGGAGCTGGCAGGAGGATGGTCTCAGTGAGGAGGCGGCCAAAATTAGTCTTTTTTTAATAAATAAATAATTTATTATAAATAAAATTTGTTACTGAAAATACTATAGGAAAATGTGTGGTGTAGTGGTAAGGCACTTTATTGGTAAAAGTCAAGACCTAGGTTCAAATCTCGCATGTTGCATCTTTTTTTTTCTATATGCGATATGACATTTCTTTTTTTCTATATGCGATATGTCATTTTTTTATTTTTTATATGTGATATGACATTTTTAATATAACGTTCGCGACGAATTTGTTTAACCGTCCAGTGTTCAGGCCAAACTATGACGGAATTGGTAAACCGTTATGATCTTATAGACTTATCTGGGCTTAAAGCAAAATGCTAACGTTTCTGAAACCGTCGCCAAGATTCTGTCACAGTTTTCTGGGCTTATCTGGGCTCAAAGCAAAATGCTAACGTTTTTTGAAACCGTCGCCGGGATTGCGTCACGAATTAAATGGTATGTTGTAGTGATTTGATGTACTATCTTATCAATAGCCATACTTTCACCGTTTGCTATCTTGACAGTTTTTCGTGGGGCTGGAGTTGCTTTGATGCCCACCTTGTCCAGAAAAGAAGATCTCATAAAGCTGTGGGAGCTCCCACTATCCATCAATATAAGCATAACCTTGTTGTTGATCAAAGCTTTAATTTTGATACAATCAGTAATCTCTCTGGTTGATATAGCATTTAGAGATAAGTGATATAACTCTTCAATCATGGCATCTTCCACTTCTTCTCCAAGGTCTTGATATGTATCCAAATCATTGATCACTAGAGCGTTCCAAATAACGATATTCAAGCCATTCAAACTATACGATATTCTGGAGCTTTCTCTTGCGAAGTGACTTTGTTCTCGGCTTGTTCTTACTTTTATTCACTTGCTTGAGTCTTGTTTTCGTTTTCTTTTATATTTTCCTTATATCATTTGTTACTATGTGTGTGTTGTCAATGCACTCATCAAGGGGGAGATTGAGGACCCGGTGTGTCCGAGGACCGGTGGATGGTCGCTTCCTTGTGTGATGGGGGATTGACAATGTGGTGTGGATTGACGTTTCCCTTGGCTCAAGTATTGCAGGTGTAGAATGCGGCTTGGTTGCATTGGTGCAGGTGAAGAACAGGCGCGAAAGGTCTTAGCCATGGCGGCCTCCGAGGAGCGGAGAGACAAGTAGGCTTGGTTCGAGGGACCCGGTGGTCAGATGGATCAAGTGCGGTTCACATGCTGGCAAGAATGAGCAAGGGGACGTGGTTCCGGTGCGAGGTAGCGGCTCACAACCAAAGCTCGTACGCGGACTTGAAGCCGGTGCAAGGTGGCGGCTAACGACCGAAGCTTGCGCGCGGGGTTTGGTGATTTGGCCACAAAATCATCAGTGGATGGTTTCCCTTGGTTTGGGCCTCAAAACCAAGGCCGAGGACTCGACGAGGCGAATTTGGGCTGCTGGGCCAAGTGTGGCTGCCAGGGGCGGTTTAACCGCCCCCTAGGGGCGGTTTAACGGCCTCCCCCTGGGCCGGCCCAAAAACGGCGTCGAGGAGCTTCGATCCGGAGGACACGCGGCGTGACTGCAAGGCTTGCGTCGGAGGGAAGCTAGCTTGCGGTGGAAGGTGTCCCAGCCAGAAAATATCTGAAACCAAATGTCAAATTTGCCCCTGAGGGGTATGTATCACTTAGGGGTAGTTTAGTCTTTAGAGCACCACCACTTGGACTACTAATAGGCCCCCCAGGGCATGGTGGCTGCTATCTCTCTCTAGTTATCTCTTTAATTCTCTTTGGTTTTCTCCTTTGAACTAGTTTCCCCTTCATCCCCTCCACCTAGAACTATTTCGAATCATTCCTAGTTTGTATAGGTGAATTCATGGTTTGGTGATTGAGTTTGCGCTGCTCATCTTTGTGCCATGATTTGAATGCACGAGCTCCCTTTTCTTTTTCTATTTTCGGAGGTATTTTCGGAGCTATTTTTGGGGGATTTTCGTTCTTCACTTCCTAGGGCGTTTTCTCTCGGATTTCTTTGGGGGATTCACGCATGAGTGCCTTGTGCCTCTTTTGCTGGTGATCTCTTGCCCCCAAACGCCGGGAATCGCTTTGGATTTGAAGTTTTTCGGGATGAACTCGAGGTCATGGTGTTCTTCCTTAGATTTGAGATTCCGGAAGTTCTAGCGAGTTAGAGGCCGAGATCTTTTGGGAAAACACTCCACTGGAGGTCTAAATCATCTGACCAAAATCTCGCCTCAAGAGCTCAAGCGGTTTGGGAGATCCACTTTCGATTTGACTTTTTTCCCGAGGTTCCCAAGCCAGGGCGGTTTAACCGCCCCCCTGACCCGGTTTAACCGCCCCCTAGGTGTGTTGAATCGAGTCTTGTTTCAGGTCGTTTTGTGTTCGTTTCGATCGATTCGAGTTCCGCTGCGTGTTTCTTGTTCCTAGGGTCAGTAGCTTGACAGTGGCTACGTGATCTTGGCAAGATCGCTTTCGGAGGCATCGGAGTTGATTTGGGAGAATAGCCGGATTGGTTGGAAAGAATTTTTATCGGCTCCCATTCACTCCCCCCCCCCCTCTCTGGTCGCCGTTTCGGTCCTTCAATTGGTATCAGAGCCGGTTACGGGTCTTTGCGACTCTAACCAGTCTAAGATCCAAAGATGGCGTACCAAGATCGGGGTTCCGGGCCTCCGCACTTCAATGGAAAGAACTATCCGAATTGGGTCGCGCGTATGGGCGCTTTCTTGCGAGGCAAAGGAAAGTTGTTGTGGGATGTGACCAAAGATGAAAACTATGTCAATCCCACCAACTTAGATGCCCAGGACGCAAAGGATAAGTTTGAGGCAAACGCTAGAGCTGTTGACTACTTGTTCCGTGCTTTGTATGCCGAGGAGTTTGAGCGAGTTTTGGGCGAGGACCTAGCTAGCCAGATCTGGCAGAAGCTCAAGGTAGCCCATGGTGGTGATAGCCATGTGAAGGCTAGGCTTTTCTCGATGTATCGGAGAGAGTATGAAAATTTCGCTCACTTGCCTGGAGAGTCTGTTGATGCTTTGTTTCAGCATTTCACTTCCATAGTCAACAACATGAGAGCCAACATTACCGTACTCCCATACTCGGATCATGACAGAGCTATCAAGCTCTTGCAAGCACTTGATAGATCCGTGTGGGGTGCCAAGGTTGAGGCGATCATGGAGTCGGCTAACTATGAAACTTTGTCTGTTGATGAGCTTTTCTCGAAGTTGAAGTCTTCTGAGGTTGACAGACGGCTGCTTGCCAAGGCTAAGAGTCTGACTGATCCCCATAGTCTGGCTCTAGTCGGTGGCTCTAGTTATGGACATGCTAACACTCCCAGACACTTTGCTTTGTCTTCTCTTATGTCTCTTCCAGATGAAGAATATGAGGTGCTGAGCTAGGAGGATCTCGCGTTGCTCACGAGGAGGTTCGAGCAGATGTACCAGAACCGGAAGGGTTCGAGGCGTGCCGGGAGTACGTGCTACAGATGCGGGAAGATGGGCCACTTCATCGCCGAGTGCCCTGAGGAGATCAAGAACGATTACAACCGCAAGCACCGCCCGCGAGATGACCACAAGCACCGTCCCAAGGACGAGTACCGCTCCAAGCACAAGAACAAGGAAGAGAGAAGGTCGAAGAACAAGCACGGTGGACACAAGAAGAACCAATCTTGAGCGATGGTGGCAGATGCGAGCGACATCGACACAAGCTCCACCAACACGTCGTCAAGCTCAAGCAGCGAAGATGAAGACCGCGGCCACCGCAAGGAGAAGAAAAACTTGAACCGCAACTTCAACGGCATCTCCTTCGCCGCCGTCGACTACTGCACCATGGCGCACGACTCTATGAAGAGCAAGGACAACTCCGACTCCGAGGATGAGGTATTGACCGATCCCACCTCCTTGCGTAAGGAAATTGCTAGACTAGAGGAGTTGGTCGATAACTGCGATGATGTGCTTAGGAAGACCAACAAGGAGAAGAGAGAGTTTAGGTCTTTGCTAGGAGAGTCGAAGGAGCGAGTAGCTGAGCTTGAGGCCTTACTTTCTGAGACTGGAAAGAAGGCGATGGAGTTTGAGTCTTTGCTTTGCGAGTCTAGGGAGAGAGCAGCTAACTTGAGTCGGAGATAGCTGTGTTGAAAGATGCTCCTCTTGTGTCTGATGAAATTGAATGCTCGTTCTGTGATGTGCATCTTGCTGATCTGGTTGTTCTTAAGGAGAAACTCATGACATGCTTAGATGAACTAGAAGGTGCTAGGGTTGAGCTTGCTGAGTTGAAGTCTAGATCATCTTTGCTAGGTGCTTGTACTTCTTGTCCTACTTTGCATGCTCAGTTGCTTGAATCTCGTAACATGATTAGTTCGCTTGAAGGACAACTAAAATCTCCTATTGCAAATTCATGTTCTGCTTGTGATGTTGTCGCTTTGAAGAATGTTGAGCTAGAACAATGTGTTGATCGCTTGCAAGATGAGAATGATGAGTTACCATAGTGTTTGGGTTGGTTGTCGGGTCGCAAGCCTCAGCTTAAGATGTTGATTGTAACGTCCCAGATTTTCGTAATCGAGAATCTAGCTCTCTGTACCCTTGTGATAGTCCCTGGATCAGTAGCTATCACGTACAGATCTCGTTTCAGCATAATATCGTAGTCATACAATTAATTTAGATTACAAGAGGGGATTTACATCCATACCAACATGGAAATACGAGTATAATACAAGCCTCACGGGCTGAGCGACAAGCGGAAGTCCTGCGTAGCGGTAGCTATATCTTCAAATCTTCATCCTTGATCCACAGGCAACCTTGAGCGAAGCAGTGCTACCCATCTAACACATACGGACTTGAACGCCAAGTCCTAACCTGCAACTCACAAACTATCCCCAAGGAATGGGATAGGTCCACGTCACCATCTGTATGCAAGCTTTAAGTGGTCTATCATCTAAAGGGTAAAAATATAACAAGGAATGGCTCGAGTTTCCTATGCAGCAGCAGTAAAGAGTAAAATAGCCATCATCATTATCCCACACTATATCACAACACCTCGGGCTGTTCTGGCACGCCAGACTCCCATCTCAACCTCACCACCTTCTCCTCTCGAGTCGACGGGGAAAGCTTCTATCCTTCCCCATCTCAACGGCACACGCCGGACCTTATCCTGAACTAGTAGCTCTCATCCCAACCTATAAGTTTTAGTAGAGGGGGAGATAGAAATCCCAAAACACTAATCAGCGAACAGAACGCAGGGGTGTCCATGACCGAGGACGCGGCTATACGTATAGTTTTAACTCTGCAGAGTGTGTACGCCAGGACCCACTCGGGCTGCAGACGGTGGCCGCCGTCTTGAGACACAACCCACAACCATGACTCCCTAACCGGATAGCACCAGCCTGAATTCCCGGATTTGGACCCATGCGAGTAAACCCGCATGATCCGGGAGCGTGAGTCTCCAACACCACACACGGGCGCTGAGAGTCTCGGAAACGAGGGCGAGAATCGCCGGGCGCCAAACATCCCGAATGTCCCATGGGCATGTTTGGAAACCGCCCAATCCTAACACACTACTCCCTCAGGTCTGGTACCACCGAGAAAGAGAATGGCTGGAACCCCTCCCATAGGGATAAGCGGTGCGCACGTTTACATAGTCCCACGAAGCATAGTTCAACCGATACATCTAGACCAGAGCAGCAAAGTCCTCCATCGGCAACCTTCATAGGTAAAGCCCGCCTTCTCCTCAAATCCCGCCATGAGGTGTCCAAAGTTCCTCCCCGACCCAAGGGTCGGTTAATGTCTGCTTACTCCAGCCGGGGGTTCGAAACTCACCAAGTTTTCCCATCCCAAAACACTCACGCCAAGAGGTTTTAAACCACCACTATATCCCACACATGCAAGCATAGCATTTCATATATAGTAGTGTAATAGGCAATCAAGGAATCAGGATATATAAATAGGCTATGCGGGCTCATCATCATCTCATCAATGCATTAAAGCGCTAGCAATTCTACTTGCAATGCATAATAGGTAAAAAGTATCAGATGGGCGTGAACCTGGAGTATCGTCATTATCTTTGTCTCCAGTGTAGTCGACGTCGTCGAAGAAGTCCGGGTCCTCCGGGGATCCTAAAGGACGCATACATAAATAAATATCGGCATCTACTAGCAGATGAACACCAACTAAGAACCAAATCAGAAATAAAATAGATTCAAATGAACTCAAACAGTACACCAAGGGCTTGTTCATGATTTTAGAAAAATATAGAAACTGGTTTCATATTTTTCTGAGCTACGGTTGATTTATTATGATTTTTTGAAGTTTGAAACCTTTTTATAAGCCTTTAAATCAATTCCGAAAAGAAAATAAAAACAACCCGGGACCTAAATGTAAAACTGCCAGGGTGGAAGGACCTATATGTAAATTCTCAGGGACCTATTTGTAATTTTGGAAAAAGTCAGGGACTAAACTGCAAAAGTGCAGTGGGTCCGGGTTTTGCTGACGTCATCGTGGGCCCGGATGACGTCAGCGTTGACTGGTCAACGTTCACCAGTCAACGGTCAGCGGGTCAACGGCCGACGTGGCTGTCCATGCAGGCGCGAGGTGGCAGCCGCGTGGCGCACGCGTGGCGTCCGCGTGGCGCACACGTGGCGGCCTGGTCAAAGAAAGTCCAGGGGTCAAAGAGTAAAAGCCGAGGGTCTTCTTGTGGAAGGAAAAGATGGCTCAGGGGGCTAGGCGAAAAAGGATAGGGATGTTCTCGTAAAGAGAAAAAGGAATCCAAGGGGCTCTCTAAAAAAGGGCAGGGACTCGTTTGAAAAGGCCAGGCGGTGGAGGGTAGACCCGGTCCGCCGTGAGCCATGAGATCAGCTCACGTGAACTGCGTCCATGGGATCCAGTGCGGCGGCTCCAGGATCCCGTGCGGCTGCTTGTTTGTGCGGCCAGATCGTGCGGCTTGGGGTAAAGGTGCGCGTGAGGTGTTCGATGGAATGCCAGGGTCGATGTCCGCGGCGGCTGGCGGGTTTTGGACGGTGGCGCGGTGATCCTCCACTGATGGTCCTCGACGGCGAAGCTCCGGTGAAGCTCTACAGAGGCTGGGGTGAAGAAAAAGGGTCGGCCATGGCCTTGGCATGGACGCACGGGGCATGGCTCCTCCATGGCCGGCGTGGCAGCGGAAGCCAAGGGTGACGGCGGCGGGCCGGCGACGAGCAGGGACGGTCGACAACGAAGGGGCTCCAGCGAGATTCAGCGCGAGTTGAAGAGGGGTTAGGTGCCCTAAGGGCGGTCCTCGGCTCGGCGCATGGTGGCCAGAGCGCGCACGCGCACGGACGCGGCGGTGCGAACGGCGGGGTCGAGCAACGGTCCCCGCAGAGAACTGTGGCTCGAAGGCCATGACAAAGAAGAGCGCGCGCGTGCGGGTCCAGGGCCTTCCCTGGGCCGCGGCGTGGCCACGGTGGGTCGGCCGTGGCGGCGCTCAGCCGGCTTAAGAGCATGGCACAATGAGAACGAAACAGAGCATAGCAAAACGGGGCAAGGTGGAGGCTTGAGGGTCGAGGCTCACCGGGGGCTCGACGTCGTGGTACTCTAGGTCCGGCGTGCTCCGGAACGGCGTTGGCTTGAAGAGGGCTCACGGCCTTGTGGACGACGATGGCTTGGCGATGATGTTGGCGTCGCGGTGCTTGGCGTCGTGGCCAGCGCTCCTTCTCCCTGCGGTTGCGCTCCTCTTCTTCTTGCGGCGGTACTCTGACGGCGGCGGCGTGGTGCTTGGTGCTCACGTCCGGCTCCCCCTCCTTCTCCTCTTCCGATTCCTCTCCTCCCTCCTTTCACTAGGTGGCAGGCGTGGTGTAGAAAACCCCAAAGTGGGTGGCTTGGTTGGTGGAGAGGCAGCGTCCTGGCTTTTGTAGGCGGCGGCGGCACCGGCTCTCGAGGAGAGCGTGATCGGGGACACGCGGACGGCTCGGAGTGCACGGAACGGAGCACGGGGACACGCGGCAGCGGATCCGTGAGGGTGAGCTAGGGTTAGAAGGGCCGGTTGGTGTGATGGCCGGCCTGGGCGTGCGTGCCAGCTCGGCGGCGAGGGTAAGATGGGGAAATCCCCGCGGCGAGGCTTCTAGAAGGGCTGGGCGCCTAGGGTTTGCAGGGCCACGGGTGCGGCGCGGGCACGATCAAGGCGTGCTCGCCACCTTGTCGCGACGCGAGGGCGGCGGCAGGCGGGAGCTGCGCGGCGCGCTCCTCTGCTCTGCTCGAGCGGGGAAAAGCAGAGGAGATGGAAAGAGAGGGGAAGGGGAAAGCTTCTCAGTGGGGTCAGCTAGTCAGCGAGAGGGGTGAGGGAGGCACGGTAGGTGGGTGTTGGGCCGAAGTTGCTCGGCCGCGAGCGGAGAGAGAGATGGGTGGCTGGGCCTCGCGAGAGATGTCGGGCCGAGTGGAAGGGAAGGTGGGCTTCGGTGGAGGATTGGGAGGCGGCTGGGCCGGTTTGGGAGAGTTGGGCCGCGGGGCCGAGCGGGCTTCGCGCGAGGGAAGTTGAGCGGGGAAAGCAAGGCTGCGGCCTGGTTAGGTTAGGGGGCCGAAAAAGTTAGAGGGGCAGGATTGGACTTGGTTAGGTGTTAGCTGGTTTAGGCCCAAGAGAGTTAGGGGTTAGCTATGTTAGTCTTTTAGTTTATATTTGAAAGGGACTTTCAAATATAAACTACACCCAAGCAAAATCAAATAAACTCCAAGTGGAATTTCACAATTCCGGATAAAATCCAAATCACGCATGCATGAGTATGAGAAATATTTTATGCACAAATTAAATTACTAGGAATTTTAGAGAGAGCAATTAACTTATATTACAAATCAATTCATGGCTCACAACAATTCACACAAAAATTTTTAAAATCCACTTTTTCATTACAAGTAACAGACTGCAAATCTGCGGGATGTTACAGTCTCCCCCCCCCCCCCCTCACAAGAATCTCGTCCTCGAGATTAAGTTACATCTAGTCTTCGAACAAGTGAGGGTACTTCTCCTTCATGTCGGACTCTTTCTCCCAAGTGGCTTCACGCTCGGTGTGATTGCTCCATAGCACTTTGCAGTAGGGAATAGTGGTCCTTCTTGTCTGTTTCTCTGCTCTGTCAAGAATCTTCACCGGGTACTCCATGTATTCCAAGGTATCTTGCAAATCCAGAGCTTCTGGTGGCACTTCTTCTTCTGGCACTCTCAAGCATTTCTTTAGCTGGGAAACATGAAAGACTGGGTGCACTCCTGTCAGTTCTTCTGGTAGCTGTAGCTTGTAAGCTTGCTTCCCGATCTTCTCGATAATCTCATAGGGACCAATAGCTCTAGGGGCAAGCTTTCCTCTGATGTGAAATCTTTTCGTCCCCCTGAGCGGTGACACCTTAAGGTACACACGATCTCCGACTTCAAACGAGAGATCCTTCCTTCTCTTATCAGCGTAGCTCTTCTGTCGGCTTTGAGCGGCTTTCAGGCTTCCTCTGACCTTGGCTACATTCTCCTCAGCTTCAACAATGGATGCTGGTCCAAAGAATGTTCTTTCTCCAACTTCTGACCATGCTAGCGGTGTTCTGCACTTTCTGCCATAGAGTGCTTCGAACGGTGACATTTGTAAGTCCTCTTGGTAGCTATTGTTGTATGAGAACTCTGCATATGACAAGCTCTTCTCCCAATCTGTCTGGTAAGTCAGCACACAAGCTCTCAATAGATCCTCCAATGTCTAGGTTCACTCTTTCTGTCTCAGTGTCAGCTTGAGAATGGTGAGTTGAGTTATACTTCAACGAAGTTTTCATGGTGTCATGTAGGTTTTTCCAAAACTTCTCAACAAACTGGGGTCCTCTTTCAGAAACAATACTCCTTGGTGCTCCGTGTAGCTTCAGAATGTTATCCACATAAAGCTCTGCCAGCTTACTCACGGGGTGTGTGGCCTTGATAGGTATGAAGTGAGCCACTTTTGTCAATCTGTCTGTAATGACCCAAATGGCATCATTTCCTTTCTGAGTTTGGGGCAATCCCTTCACGGTGTACATGCTGACATCTCCCCATTTCCAGACGGGGACGTCCTTGGGTTTTAGCACTCCGGCTGGTCTTTGGTGTTCGGCCTTAATTCTTTGGCAAGTGTCACATCGAGCGACATACTCGGCTATATCAACTCTCATGTCTTTCCACCAGAAACGGTTCTTCATGTCTTGGTACATCTCAGTACATCCTGAGTGATCTGAGTTTCTCGGGTCATGTGCTTCTGCTAGAATCGCCTTCCGGATCTCTTCATCTTGAGGGACACAAATCCGGTCTTTCAACCATACGGTTCCTTGCTCATCAATGCGGTAATCAGGGGCTACTCCTCTCTGAATGGTCTTGATCAACTCTTGTATCTCTAGGCATAGCTTCTGCGCTTGTCCGATGCAGGTCTTCTAGGTCGTTCTTGACTCTCAACTCGTTCAGTTGACCTGCTTCAACAATATCAAGCTTTAGCTTTTCCATCTCCTCGTACAACTCTGGCTGATTTTCTTTCACCATTAAGTTGTCGCAATAGCTTTTCCTGCTCAGGGCATCTGCTACAACATTAGCTTTGCCGGGGTGATAGTGAATCTCCAAATGGTAGTCCTTGATCAACTCTAACCATTTCCGTTGCCTCATGTTCAACTCTGACTGAGTGAAGAAGTACTTCAAGCTCTTGTGATCGGTGTAGATGTCACACTTGTTGCCAATCAGATAATGTCTCCATATCTTCAATGCATGCACAACAGCAGCTAGTTCTAGATCATGGATAGGGTAATTCGCCTCATTCTTCTTTAGCTGGCGAGAAGCATAAGCGATGACCTTGTTGTCTTGCATCAACACACACCCAATTCCTTGTCTGGAGGCATCGCAATATACTATGAAGTCTTTGCTAGTGTCTGGTAGTGTCAACACTGGGGTAGTGGTAAGTCGGGTCTTGAGCTCTTGAAAGCTAGATTCACATTTGTTTGACCAAACAAATCACATTTGTTTGACCAAACAAATGGTATGTTCCTTCTTTCTGCACAACTCTGACATGGGTCTTGCAATCTTGGAGAAGTTCTCGATGAATCTTCTGTAGAATCCTGCCAATCCAAGGAAACTTCTAAGCTCTTCGGCGTTTCTTGGCTGCTTCCATTCTGATATGGCCTTGATACACTCCTTGTCAACTGCTACACCTTCAGATGAGAATACATGGCCTAAGAAGGCAATTTGTTCTAGCCAGAACTCACTCTTGCTGAACTTTCCATATAGCTGGTGTTGTCTGAGCTTCTCTAGCACGATCCTCAAATGCTGCTCATGTTCTGCAACTGACTCTGAATAGATCATGATGTCGTCGGTGAGGGTAACGACAAACTTATCTAGCTCTTCACTGAACACTCTGTTCATCAACTCCATAAAGCAGGCATGTACATTGGTCAATCCGGACGGTACCACGGTAAATTCATACTGTCCATATCTGGTGACAAAGGTTGTCTTGTGAACGTCGGTTGCACGAATCTTCATTTGATAGTAGCCTGATCTGAGATCAATTCTGCTGAAGAACTTTGCCTTCTTCAACTGCGCAAGCAAAATATCAATCTTGGGCAAAGGGTACTTGGTCTTAATGGTGACTGCATTCAAGGATCTGTAATCGATATGCATCTTCATGGATCCATCCTTGCTTCTTACGAACAACACAGGTGATCCCCAAGGTGAGGCGCTAGGCCTAATGATCTTCTTATCCTGCATATCCTTCAATTGTCTTTTCAACTCCTCCAATTCTTCGACTGTCATGCGATAAGGTCTTTTCCCTATCGGTGCAGTTCCTGGCACTAAGTCAATCGTGAACTCCACATCTCTGTCTGGGGGTAGACCGGGTAGTTCTTTCGGGAACACGTCTGGGTACACACAATGAGGACCCGGTGTGTCCGAGGACCGGTGGATGGTCGCTTCCCGGTGTGATGAGTGATTGACAACGTGGTGTGGATTGATGTTTCCCTTGGCTCAAGTATTGCAGGTGTAGAATGCGGCTTGGTTGCATTGGTGCAGGTGAAGAACAGGCGCGAAAGGTCTTAGCCATGGCGGCCTCCGAGGAGCGGAGAGACAAGTAGGCTTGGTTCGAGGGACCCGGTGGCCGGTGGATCAAGTGCGGTTCACATGCTGGCAAGAACGAGCAAGGGGACGTGGTTCCGGTGCGAGGTAGCGGCTCACAACTGAAGCTCGTACGCGGACGAGAAGCCGGCGCAAGGTGGCGGCTAACAACCGAAGTTTGCGCGCGGGGTTTGGTGATTTGGCCACAAAATCATCGGTGGACGGTTTCCCTTGGTTTGGGCCTCAAAACCAAGGACCGAGGACTCGACGAGGCGAATTTGGGCAGCTGGGCCAGAGTGGCTACCAGGGGCGGTTTAACCGCCCCCCTGGGCTGGCCCAAAAACGGCGTCGAGGAGCTTCGATCCGGAGGACACGCGGCGTGACTGCAAGGCTTGCGTCGGAGGGAAGCTAGCTTGCAGTGGAAGGTGCCCGAGCCGGAAAATATCTGAAGATCAAATGTCAAATTTGCCCCTGAGGGGTATGTATCACTTAGGGGTAGTTTAGTCTTTAGAGCACCACCACTTGGACTACTAATAGCCCCTCCCAGGGCTGGTGGCTGCAATCTCTTTGGTTATCCTTTAGTTCTCTCTTTAGTTTTCTTTTGAACTAGTTTTCCCTTCATCCCCTCCACCTAGAACTACTTCGAATCTTTCTTAGTTTTGTATAGGTGAATTCATGGTTATGTGATGGAGTTTGTGCTGCTCATCTTTGTGCCATGATTTGATTTCCCGAGCTCCCTTTTCTTTTTCTATTTTCGTGGGTATTTTCGGAGCTATTTTTGGGGGATTTTCGTTCTTCTTGTTCTAGGGCGTTTTCTCTCGGATTTCTTTGGGGGATTCACGTATGAGTGCCTTGTGCCTCTTTTGCTGGTGATCCTTTGCCCCCAAACGCCGAGAATCACCCTGGATTTGAGATTTTCGGGATGAACTCGAGGTCATGGTGTTCTTCGCGAGATCTGCGATTCCGGGAGTTGTACTGAGTTAGAGGCCGAGATCTTTTGGGAAAACACTCCACTGGAGGTCTAGATCATCTGACCAAAATCTCGCCTCAAGAGCTCAAGTGGTTTGGGAGATCCACTTTTGGTTTGACTTTTTCCCGAGCCTCCCAGGCCTGGGAGGTTTAACCGCCCCCCAGACCCGGTTTAACCGCCCCCCCCCCCTGGGTGAGTTGGATCGAGTCGTGTTTCGGGTCGGTTTGGTGTTCGTGTCGATTGATTCGAGTTCCGCTGCTTGTTGCTTGTTCCTAGGGTCAGTAGCTTGACAGTGGCTACGTGATCTTGGCAAGATTGCTCTCGGAGGTTTCGGAGTTGTTTTGGGAGAATAGCCGGATCGGTTGGAAAGAATTTTTATCGGCTCCCATTCACTCCCCCCCTCTCTGGTCGCCGTTTCGGTCCATCAATTGGTATCAGAGCCAGGTTACGGGTCTTTGCGACTCTAACCAGTCTAAGATCCAAAGATGGCGTACCAAGATCGGGGTTCCGGGCCTCCGCACTTCGATGGGAAGAACTACCCGAACTGGGTTGCGCGTATGGGCGCTTTCTTGCGAGGCAAAGGAAAGTTGCTGTGGGATGTGACGAAAGATGAGAACTATGTCAATCCCACCAACTTAGATGCCCAGGATGCAAAGGATAAATTTGAGGCGAATGCTAGAGCTGTTGACTACTTGTTCCGTGCTTTGTCTGCCGAGGAGTTTTAGCGTGTTTTGGGCGAGGACCTAGCTAGCCAGATCTGGCAGAAGCTCAAGGTAGCCCACGGTGGTGATAGCCATGTCAAGGCTAGGCTTTTCTCGATGTACAGGAGAGAATATGAGAATTTCGCTCATTTGCCTGGAGAGTCGGTTGATGCTTTGTTTCAGCGTTTCACTTCTATTGTCAACAACATGAAAGCCAACATTACCGTGCTCCCATACTCGGATCATGACCGAGCTATCAAGCTCCTGCAAGCACTTGAAAGATCCGTGTGGGGTGCCAAGGTTGAGGCGATCATGGAGTCGGCAAACTATGAGACTCTGTCTGTTGATGAGCTTTTCTCGAAGTTGAAGTCTTCTGAGGTTGACAGACAGTTGCTTGCCAAGGCTAAGAGTCCGACTGATCCTCATAGTCTGGCTCTAGTCGGTGGCTCTGGATATGGACATGCTAACTCTCCTAGACACTTTGCTTTGTCTTCTCTTGTGTCTCTTCCAGATGAAGAATATGAGGTGCTGAGCGAGGAGGATCTCGCGTTGCTCACAAGGAGGTTCGAGCAGATGTACCAGAACCGGAAGGGTTCGAGGCGGGCCGGCAGTACGTGCTACAGATGCGGGAAGATGGGCCACTTCATCGCCGAGTGCCCCGAGGAGATCAAGAACGACTACAACCGCAAGCACCGCCCGCGAGACGACCACAAGCACCGTCCCAAGGACGAGTACCGCTCCAAGCACAAGAACAAGGACGAGAGAAGGTCGAAGAACAAGCACGGTGGACACAAGAAGCACAGATCTCGAGCGATGGTGGCAGATGCGAGCAACATCGACACAAGCTCCACCAACACGTCGTCAAGCTCAAGCAGTGAAGATGAAGACCGCGGCCACCGCAAGGAGAAGAAGAGCTTGAACCGCAACTTCAACGGCATGTCCTTCGCCGCCGTCGACTACTGCACCATGGCGCACGACTCCGTGAAGAGCAAGGACGATTTTGACTCCGACTCCGAGGATGAGGTATTGACCGATCCCACCTCTTTGCGTCAGGAGATTGCTAGATTAGAGCAGTTGGTCGATAATCGTGATGATGTGCTTAGGAAGACCAACAAGGAAAAGAGGGAGTTTAGGTCTTTGCTAGGAGAGTCCAAGGATAGAGTGGCTAAGCTTGAGACCTTGCTTTCTGAGACTGGAAAGAAGGCTATGGAGTTTGAGTCTTTGCTTTACGAGTCTAGGGAGAGAGCAGCTAAGCTTGAGTCTGAGATTGCTTTGTTGAAGGATGCTCCTCTTGTGTCTGATGAAGTTGAATGCTCTTTCTGTGATGTGCATATTGCTGATCTGGTTGTGCTTAAGGAGAAACACATGACTTGCTTAGATGCACTAGAGGGTGCTAGGGTTGAGCTTGCTGAGTTGAAGTCTAGATCATCTCTGCTAGGTGCTTGCACTTCTTGTCCTGCTTTGCATGCTCAGTTGCTTGAATCACGCACCATGATTAGTTCACTTGAAGCACAACTTAAATCTCCCATTGCAAATTCCTGTTCTGCTTGTGATGTTGTTGCATTGAAGAATGTTGAGCTAGAACAGTGTGTGAATCGATTGCAAGATGAGAATGATGAGCTGCGACAGTGTTTGGGTTGGTTGTCGGGTCGCGAGCCTCAGCTCAAGATGTTGATTGCTGGTTTTTAAGAGAGCTGATGGTCGTGGTCTTGGTTCTGAGAAGGTTGGTGAGAGCAGTGGTGAGAGAGAGAGAGAGACCCTGAGAGCTCCACCGCAAACATTCCCACAAACCCACCAAAAGCCATTCTCAAGAACACCTTCACACCCAAACCAAACCACCTGCTAAACAAGCTTGACACCACTCCAGATCCTCCCAAGTTTCCACCTAAGACAGATAACTTTCAGAGGAGAGTGACCTTTGTGAGGAGTGGGGTTTACCAGTCGAGAGAGAGGGCACAGCCGAGAGAAACCCCAAAGCCAAAGCCAGCCCGCTTCCATTGTGAGCATTATGGAAGGGATGGACACCTTGAGGAGTTCTGTTGGAGGAAGAAGAGGGAGGTGAGAAGAGAGAAGGAGGTGGGGAACAGGGACAGGTACTACTCTTCTCGTATTGTGCCTGTGTCTCGTTCACCCTGGCCGAGAGGCGACGCCTTTGTGCGCACAGTTCCTGTGGTTGCCAGTCGTGGTGTTTCAGCTGTTCGTGAGTTTGCTAGGCGGCCTCCGTTTCGTGGTCAGTTTGGTTCAGGGAGGTTCGACCGTAGCTTTGAGGCTAGGAGAGAGTCTAGGCCATGTTTTCCCCCGCGTGGTGCTAGAGGTCCGATGGTGAGAGACGAGAGGGTTTCACGCGGTAGAGTTGATTTTGCTAACCCCTCTTTTGAGCAGATGGCCCGACACTGGTTTGACTCGTTTTGTGCTAACCCCAGTGTCGAGTCATTCGCTCATTCTCGTTCTCGTTTTTGATTGTGCAGGTGGAAGGCTTGGAGAACTTTTGGTTGATGGATTCTGGCTGCTCGAGACATATGACAGGTAATGGGAAGTGGTTCTCCAGTCTCACCCCGGTGGTGTCCAGGCAGTACATCACTTTCGGGGATAAGGGTAGAGGTAGAGTGTTGTCTGAGGGTGCTATTCAGGTGAGCGACAATTTTATGTTGAAGCGGGTTGCTCTTGTCAAGAATCTTGGTTTCAATTTGCTCTCAGTTTCTCAGCTTCTTGATGAGGGTTATGAGGTTCGATTTAAGCGTGGTGATTCTAAAATTCTGGATTCTCGAGGTGACCTTGTGTGTATGATCATTCCCGAGGGACAGATTTTTCGTGCTGATTTTTCTCGATCTTTTGGTCCTTCACGGTGTTTGATCGCTGGTACTTCTTCTGAGCTTTGGAAGTGGCATAGGAGATTGGGTCATGTGAGCTTTGATTTACTCACACGCTTGAGTGCTCTTGACCTTATCCGAGGATTGCCCAAGCTCAAGTTCGAGAAAGATTTGGTTTGTGCACCTTGTAGGCATGGTAAAATGGTTGCTGCTTCCCATCCACCTTTGACAGATGTTATGACTGAGCGTCCAGGGGAGCTTTTGCACATGGACTTGGTTGGCCCCGCTCGTGTTCGTTCAGTTGGTGGGAAGTGGTATATTCTTGTGGTTGTGGATGATTTTTCTCGGTATGCTTGGGTGTTCTTTCTGGCGTCGAAGGATAAGACATTTGATTTTGTTCGAGATCTGATTTTGAGGTTGAAAAACGAGAGTAATGGTGGTGCCATGAGAGCTATACGTAGCGACAATGGTACGGAATTTAAGAACACTCGTTTTGATGCCTTCTGTCGTGATCTTGGTCTCGAACATCAATACTCTTCGCCATATGTTGCTTGTCAGAATGGTGTGGTCGAAAGGAAAAATCGAACACTTTGTGAGATGGCTAGGACGATGCTAGACGAGCATAGGACTCCTAGGAAGTATTGAGCAGAAGCGGTGAACACAGCTTGCTATGTTTCAAATCGGATTTTCCTTCGTGCTTTCAAGAAGAAAACTTGCTATGAGCTTATCCATGGTCGTTCCCCCCGTGTGAGTCACTTTCGGGTTTTTGGTTGCAAGTGTTTCATCTTGAAGAAAGGAAATTTGGACAAGTTTGAGTCTCGTTCGATGGATGGAATTTTTCTTGGTTATGCTAATCATTCTCGAGCATATCGTGTGCTCAATCTTGAGACTAACCAAATCATGGAGACTTGCGAAGTCACCTTCGACGAGACCATTCCGTGTAGCTCTTCTGCTTTTGAGTGTGCAGGTGATGATGATTTGGGACAGCCCATCTTTGAGGAAGAACAGCCTGATGATGAAGATGATGAAGAGTTTCATGCACCGTGTGGAGATCGTGTACCTTCTACTTCCACTACTACCACGACGTTCGACGACGGCCCCTCTGCTACACCTTCGTCGAATCGCGCTCCAGACCGAGTTCAAGTGGAAGCTAATGTTGAGGGGGAGGCAATATCGAGGCGAGAAGCTCCCCGGCTGGTACAGAGGGATCATCCACCTTCGAAGATCATCGGGAACTTGGATGAACGCACTACACGGTCGAGGTCACAGAACATCTCTCATTATGCTCATTCTGCTTTTGTCGCGTCTTTTGAGCCCAAAAATGTTGGACACGCTTTATCTGATTCTGATTGGGTCAATGCCATGCATGAAGAGCTTGAAAACTTTGAGAGAAATCAGGTGTGGAAGTTAGTAGAACCACCTCCAAATTGCCATCCCATAGGAACCAAGTGGGTGTTCAAGAACAAGAGGGATGAGAGTGGTGAGATTGTGAGGAACAAAGCGAGGTTGGTTGCTCAGGGGTTTTCGCAGCAGGAGGGGATAGATTATGAGGAGAGATTTGCTCCTGTTGCCCGTTTGGAGGCAATTCGGATCCTTCTAGCATTTGCAGTTGCTAAAGGGTTCAAATTGTACCAAATGGACGTGAAGAGTGCCTTCTTGAATGGGGTGATCGAGGAAGAAGTGTATGTGAGGCAGCCCCCGGGTTTTGAGAGTGAGAGATACCCAAACCGAGTGTACAAACTCCACCGAGCTTTATATGGCCTAAAGCAAGCACCCAGAGCGTGGTATGGCAGGTTGAGAGGGTTCTTGCTTAGCAAGGGGTTTGTGATGGGGAAGGTTGATAAAACGCTCTTCTTGCTGAGAAATGGCAATGATCTTTTAATCGTTCAGATTTACGTGGATGATATCATTTTTGGTGGCTCTTCTCATGATCTTGTTGCCAAGTTTGCAGACCATATGAGCAGGGAATTTGAGATGTCGATGATGGGAGAGTTGCAGTTCTTTCTCGGGCTGCAGATCAAGCAAACCAAGGATGGGACATTCGTGCACCAAAGCAAGTACACCAAGGACATTCTCAAGAAATTCGACATGAGCGACTCCAAGCCGATGACTACGCCGATGAGTACGACTACAGCTTTGGATGCGGATGAGGACGGAGAACCAGTGGACCAGAAGGAGTACCGGAGCATGATCGGCTCCCTCCTCTACTTGACGGCGACGAGGCCGGACATACAGTTCAGCGTGTGTCTGTGCGCTCGTTTTCAGGCTTCACCGAGGACTTCACATCGTCAGGCCGTCAAGAGGATTTTCAGGTATCTCAAGTTTACTCCTGAGCTGGGTCTTTGGTATTCTGCCGATTCCACTCTTGCACTTCATGGCTTTTCTGATGCGGATTTTGCTGGATGTCGTGTTGATCGCAAGTCTACTTCTGGTCAGTGTCAGTTTCTTGGTTTGTCTCTTGTGTCTTGGTCTTCTCGCAAGCAGTCTAGTGTAGCCCAATCCACCACAGAGGCCGAGTATGTTGCTGCTGCTAGCTGCTGTTCTCAGTTGCTTTGGATCACATACACCTTGAGAGATTTTGGCTTAGACATGTCCCATGTTCCACTTCTTTGTGACAGCACCAGTGCCATTAGCGTAGCCAAAAATCCCGTGCTTCATTCCAAAACCAAACACATAGAAGTGAGGTACCACTTTCTGAGAGATCATGTGGAGAAAGGAGATATTGAGCTTGCCCACGTTTCTACTCAAAACCAGCTTGCAGACATTTTCACTAAGCCACTTGACCAAGTTACCTTCACCCGCTTGCGAGGAGAACTTGGTGTGTGTGCGGTTTTCTGAGCTGAGTTTTGGAGGCTTCTCTTGTAGCATATGTATACTATTGTACCATCTTTGTATCTTGATGTACATTTTTCTTGCTTTTGTATCTTGATTTCATCTTTTGTATCATATCTTAGGATGAGCTTCTCCTATATGCAGTGATTGGTACAACTTGCTACATTTTAGAGTTTAGGCAGGCTGGCTAGGGATTGCTTGTATGGATGGCTATGCTCTTGATGGCTTGGATATATATTCTTTTGAGATAGTCTCTTTGAAGGACCGAAACGGCGACCAGAGAGGGGGGGAGTGAATGGGAGCCGATAAAACTTTCTTTTCCAAATCCGGCTTTCACCCCAAAATCACTTCCGGACTTCGTAACACAATCTTGCCAAGATCATGTAGCAACTAAGATGCTACTGACCCTAGGAACAAGAAACATGCAGCGGAAACACAGAAATAATCCTCGATCCAAAAACTTGACAAATCTGTCACTGGGTGTATGTACTCGGCACTGCCGGGTTACCAAACTCGGCACTGCCTAGTACATGCAGCTCTCGAGTGTATGTACTCGGCACTGCCGGGTTTCAAAACTCGGCACTGCCTAGTACATGCAGCCCTCGAGTGTATGTACTCGGCACTGCCGGATTTCAAAACTCGGCACTGCCTAGTACATGCAAACAGCCCAGCCCCAAAGTCAACTCGTGGATGGATCTCCCAAACGGCTTGAGCTCTTGAGGCGAGATTTTGGTCAGATGATCTAGACCTCCAGTGGAGTGTTTTCCCAAAAGATCTCGGCCTCTAACTCAGTACAACTCCCGGAAACTCAGATCTCGTGATGAACACCATGACATCAAGTTCATCCCGAAAATCTCAAATCCAAAGCGATTCTCGGCGCTTGGGGGCAAAGGATCACCAGCAAAAGAGGCACAAGGCACTCATACGTGAATCCCCCAAAGAAATCCGAGAGAAAACGCCCTAGAAAGAGAAGATCGAAAATCCCCCAAAAATAGCTCCGAAAATACCCACGAAAATAGAAAAGGAAGAAGGAGCTCGGGAAATCAAATCATGGCACAAAGATGAGCAGCACAAAACTCTATCACATAACCATGAATTCACCTATACAAAACTAAGAAAGATTCGAAGTAGTTCTAGGTGGAGAGGATGAAGGGAAAGGAAAAACTAAACAAGCCAAATGAAAAATAACTAGAGAGATGGCAGCCACCGGCCCTGGAAGGGGCTATTAGTAGTCCAAGTGGTGGTGCTCTAAAGACTAAACTACCCCTAAGTGATACATACCCCTCAGGGGCAAATTTGACATTTGATCTTCAGATATTTTCCGGCTCGGGCACCTACCACTGCAAGCTAGCTTCCCTCCGACGCAAGCCTTGCAGTCACGCCGCGTGTCCTCCGGATCGAAGCTCCTCGACGCCGAGTTTTGGGCCGGCCCAGTCGAGTGTATGTACTCGGCACTGCCGAGTTGTTTAACTCGGCACTGCCTAGTACATACAATCAGCCCAATGGCCCATCTTCGCCACGTCGAGTCCTCGGTCCTTGGTTTTGAGGCCCAAACCAAGGGAAACCGTCCACCGATGATTTTGTGGCCAAATCACCAAACCCCGCGCGCAAACTTCGGTTGTTAGCCGCCACCTTGCGTCGGCTTCTCGTCCGCATACGAGCTTCGGTTGTGAGCCGCTACCTCGCACCGGAACCACGTCCCCTTGCTCGTTCTTGCCAGCATGTGAACCGCACTTGATCCACCGGCCACCGGGTCCCTCGAACCAAGCCTACTTGTCTCTCCGCTCCTCGGAGGCCGCCATGGCTAAGACCTTTCGCGCCTGTTCTTCACCTGCACCAATGCAACCAAGCCGCATTCTACACCTGCAATACTTGAGCCAAGGGAAACCGTCAATCCACACCACGTTGTCAATCACTCATCACACCAGGAAGCGACCATCCACCGGTCCTCGGACACACCGGGTCCTCACTCTTTTCGAAATTAAAATGACAAACTGAACTTAAACTTCTTCACCCATGAGTAAATGCCTTTGCATGTCTTGTTTGAGCCGAAATGGCTATATCTTGCTTAAGATCATGTTAGGGTGTGATATTCTTTTCAATTGGGTCAAAGACCTTTGTCATTGTAAATGTTTAGCCCTTGCTTTATCTTGTGGAGGAGCATAAGCTTCTTTCTGTCGCAAAGACATTTCATGTACCATGCTTAACTTGAAAAATTTGAAAAATGAGATGTCTATGCATGAAAGAAGAAAGTTGAGAAAAAGATATATTTGCAGAAATCTAATGCTCATGTCTCTATGCTTTCACCATTGCACACACTTGCACACTTGGGTGCTAAGCGGTTGCATGTTGTTTGCCGGAGAAGTCTCCCATGAGAAGTGAACACATGGCTCCGTGCTTTGACGTGACATGAGGTAGAACTTGGGCGTTTATGATGATCTTTTGACAAGAATGCTTGTCCTTTCATGATTTTGGTGAGATGAAGTTCATTTTTGCTTGAACAATCCATGGTTAGGACTTTGCTCATGTGGTGACATTTTTGATAAAACTACACAACTTGCTCATGGCTTTGTCAATTGGATATATGTCTTCACCTTCTTGATGGCAATGCCCGTGTGACACGATGAACTATCTTGTTTGCCTCTTCTCTAACTTGTAGCATTTTGTATTGCTCATTGTATATTTGAGAAGCTTGTAGTTGCATTTTGTACATTTTGCCTTGATGTGTGCATTGTCAACAAGGGGGAGAATTTCTGGAGCATTTTGCAAGGGGGAGATGTTGCTGAATCCTTGAGAAAGTTTTTGCTCTAGAATTTGTCGAAATTGTGTGAGAAGGAAGAGTTTTTGCCAAAATGAGGTTTTCTGAAAATTTGTGAAGTTTCTGAGAGTTTGATCATTGGAATATCTTGCTGGGCATATTTGGAAGGTTTTCAAGTTGGAACGGCATCGTTGCGAGTTCGTTTGTGCAATTTTGGCCTTTTCAAGTTTGGTCATCTGCCAGGGGCGGTTTAACCCCCCCCCCCGGGCGGTTTAACCGCCCCTGTGCTGAGTGCACACAGTTTGGGAAAGTTTGGTCCAGTTTCGAGTGTTTTTCGTACGCACAAGTTCACTTGTTCAGGGGGAGTTGCATCTTTGCAGGGGGAGTGCTTTGAGTTCTCTGAAAAGTGAATTGGAGATTTGTGATTTGTGCTTTGTGCTTTTTGCTCTTTTGCCGATGGTGTTGAGCCCTTTCGCTTCTTCCTGAAGGGTCGGCGTTTCTGGAGCTTTCTCTTGGAGAGTGACTTTGTTCTTGGTTTGTTCTTGCTTTTAGTCACTTGCTTGAGTATTGTTTTCGATTTCTTTTATATTTTCTTCATATCAATGGTTACTATATGTGTGTTGTCAATGCACTCATCAAGGGGGAGATTGAGGACCCGGTGTGTCCGAGGACCGGTGGATGGTCGCTTCCCGGTGTGATGAGTGATTGACAACGTGGTGTGGATTGACGTTTCCCTTGGCTCAAGTATTGCAGGTGTAGAATGCGGCTTGGTTGCATTGGTGCAGGTGAAGAACAGGCGCGAAAGGTCTTAGCCATGGCGGCCTCCGAGGAGCCGAGAGACAAGTAGGCTTGGTTCGAGGGACCCGGTGGCCGGTGGATCAAGTGCGGTTCACATGCTGGCAAGAACGAGCAACGGGACGTGGTTCCGGTGCGAGGTAGCGGCTCACAACCGAAGCTCGTACGCGGACGAGAAGCCGGCGCAAGGTGGTGGCTAACAACCGAAGTTTGCGCGTGGGGTTTGGTGATTTGGCCACAAAATCATCGGTGGACGGTTTCCCTTGGTTTGGGCCTCAAAACCAAGGACCGAGGACTCGACGAGGCGAATTTGGGCAGCTGGGCCAGAGTGGCTGCCAGGGGCGGTTTAACCGCCCCCCAGGGCCGGTTTAACCGCCCCCCCTGGGCTGGCCCAAAAACGGCGTCGAGGAGCTTCGATCCGGAGGACACGCGGCGTGACTGCAAGGCTTGCGTCGGAGGGAAGCTAGCTTGCAGTGGAAGGTGCCCGAGCCGGAAAATATCTGAAGATCAAATGTCAAATTTGACCCTGACGGGTATGTATCACTTAGGGGTAGTTTAGTCTTTAGAGCACCACCACTTGGACTACTAATAGCCCCTCCCAGGGCTGGTGGCTGCAATCTCTTTGGTTATCCTTTAGTTCTCTCTTTAGTTTTCTTTTGAACTAGTTTTCCCTTCATCCCCTCCACCTAGAACTACTTCGAATCTTTCTTAGTTTTGTATAGGTGAATTCATGGTTATGTGATGGAGTTTGTGCTGCTCATCTTTGTGCCATGATTTGATTTCCCGAGCTCCCTTTTCTTTTTCTATTTTCGTGGGTATTTTCGGAGCTATTTTTGGGGGATTTTCGTTCTTCTTGTTCTAGGGCGTTTTCTCTCGGATTTCTTTGGGGGATTCACGTATGAGTGCCTTGTGCCTCTTTTGCTGGTGATCCTTTGCCCCCAAACGCCGAGAATCGCTCTGGATTTGAGATTTTCGGGATGAACTCGAGGTCATGGTGTTCTTCGCGAGATCTGCGATTCCGGGAGTTGTACTGAGTTAGAGGCCGAGATCTTTTGGGAAAACACTCCACTGGAGGTCTAGATCATCTGACCAAAATCTCGCCTCAAGAGCTCAAGTGGTTTGGGAGATCCACTTTTGGTTTGACTTTTTCCCGAGCCTCCCAGGCCTGGGCGGTTTAACCGCCCCCCAGACCCGGTTTAACCGCCCCCCTGGGTGAGTTGGATCGAGTCGTGTTTCGGGTCGTTTTGGTGTTCGTGTCGATTGATTCGAGTTCCGCTGCTTGTTTCTTGTTCCTAGGGTCAGTAGCTTGACAATGGCTACGTGATCTTGGCAAGATTGCTCTCGGAGGTTTCGGAGTTGTTTTGGGAGAATAGCCGGATCGGTTGGAAAGAATTTTTATCGACTCCCATTCACTCCCCCCCTCTCTGGTCGCCGTTTCGGTCCTTCACACAAACCACTGGTATTTCCTCTAGGGTCTTGGTTATGAGACTGTACACCATGGATACTTCTCCGGGCTTCAAAGGCTCAAACAGTATGTTCCCTGCACTCGGGTGTTCCAAATGCACAAGTCTGGGTGAGCATGATATAACTCCTTTGTGCTCTGTCAACCAATCCATTCTGAGTATGACCTCTATGCCATCCGACTTCAGCACTGTCAAGTTTGCTAAGAACTCGTGTCCGTCGATCAAGATACGCACGGACTTGAAGATCTCTGGGCATCTAATATCTCCAAGTGGTGAGCTGGTGATGATCGGCTTCCACCTTAATGCCGTTGGAATTGACTGCTTTGTGACAAACTTCGAAGATATGTACGAGCTTGTTGCTCCTGAGTCAAACAGAACTAATGCTTTCGCGTCATTGACTAGGAACTCTCCCATGACAACTTCCGATGCATTCTTGGCATCTTCCTTGGTCAGGTGATTCAATCTTCCGTGATCCACTCTATCACGATTCACATCTTCTAGCTGAGGTGTTCTACTCATGGGTGCTCGGGTCTTGACTGTCTTCTTCTTGCCCCGCGGGTTCCTCCCGGGGCATTGCTTCGCCATGTGTCCAAGTCTCCTGCAGTTGCGGAATTTGATCCTCTCATCTTCCGTTGGATTGTCTTCCCAAGTATCTCCTTCCGCAATTGGTTCGAAGTCTGGTTCGAAGTCACTACTCTGGTGGTCATTCATCTGAGGGTCTCCACCATAGCTAGGTTCCGGGTGAGCGGCAACTCTCGACCAATATCTCTGTCTCACTTCGGCTCTTTTCCTTTTAGCTCTAAGGCTTTCTTCCATGCTATTTTGCGCTTTCTCAACTTGCAGAGCTCGATTCACCATCTGCATAAACGAGGGGTATTTCATTCCTGCCAAGATGATCCTAATCTCGGGCTTCAAACCTTGGTGAAACCAAAACTGCTTCTTCTCCTCTGTATTGGTCTCGTCAGGGGCATACCGCATCATCCTTGTGAAATGTTGAACATATGCTTGGACAGTCATCTTCCCTTGAGTCATCTCACGGAATTCTTCGGCTTTGTTGACCATCAGCTGCTTCGGGAGGTGGAAAGCATGAAATCCTTCCTTGAACTCGTTCCATGTGATACGAGCGGGGTTCTTGTGCAATCTGCAAAAGTTGTCCCACCAATCACTGGACACTCCTTCCAGCTGGTGTGCTGCTAGAGCGACACATTCTTCATCTAAGCATGCGGTGATGTCCAACTTCTTCTCGATTATCCTCAACCAATCATCTGCTTCAAGTGGATCGTCGGAGTGGTTAAAAGTAGGTGGATTCAGTTTGATGAATCCCTCAACCTTCCTCGAAATGTTTCCTCAGGGGTTTCTTGCTGTAGAACCACTGCATCTGCAACTTGCTGAAGTATCCGAGTCTGATTTGCCAATGCTTGCACAAGGCTTGGTTCTTGATTCGGGCCTCGGTAGGCTTCATCTTGTTCTTCTTCCATGTTCTACAAGGCAGGGTGGAGGGCAAGTCTGATTAGGACGGTTCGGTTACTAGCTAATAGCGGAAACAACACGGGCAATTAAAACAACTAGTAAAACAATCCTACACTCATGGTGAAGAAGCATGAGTGTCACGAAGTTCCAGCAAGATCCATGCACTCAAGCAAATGGGAATTCTAACTTAAGCACTACCTCGTGGTACAATCAAAGTGGTAGGCTCTATTAGTAGGGGTTGTTGGTCTTCTGTCTGTCATCCTTCTGTCTCATCTTGATTGGGTTACGAGGGAAAATTGCTTTGACGTAGGTAAGATAGAAGTTTTTCAAGGCAAAGAGAGGTAGATTTCAAATTATATCAAGGGGGTACATAAAGTAGAGCGTTTAGAATGTCCTGAAGCTATCGACCAGTCTAGGGTAGCGTGCTACGGTCAAGTATGGCTTTGATACCAACTGTAACGTCCCAGATTTTCGTAATCGAGAATCTGGCTCTCTGTACCTTTGTGATAGTCCCTGGATCAGTAGCTATCACGTACAGATCTCGTTTCAGCATAATATCGTAGTCATACAATTAATTTGGATTACAAGAGGGGATTTACATCCATACCAACATGGAAATACGAGTATAATACAAGCCTCACGGGCTGAGTGACAAGCGGAAGTCCTGCGTAGCGGTAGCTATGTCTTCAAATCTTCATCCTTGATCCACAGGCAACCTTGAGCGAAGCAGCGCTACCCATCTAACACATACGGACTTGAACGCCAAGTCCTAACCTGCAAGTCACAAACTATCCCCAAGGAATGGGATAGGTCCACGTCACCATCTGTATGCAAGCTTTAAGTGGTCTATCATCTAAAGGGTAAAAATATAACAAGGAATGGCTCGAGTTTCCTATGCAGCAGCAGTAAAGAGTAAAATACCATCATCATTATCCCACACTATATCACAACACCTCCGGCTGTTCTGGCACGCCAGACTCCCGTCTCAACCTCACCACCTTCTCCTCTCGAGTCGACAGGGAAAGCTTCTATCCTTCCCCATCTCAACGGCACACGTCCGGACCTTATCCTGAACTAGTAGCTCTCATCCCAACCTATAAGTTTTAGAAGAGGGGGAGATAGAAATCCCAAAACACTAATCAGCAAACAGAACGCAGGGGTGTCCATGACCGAGGACGCGGCTATACGTATAGTTTTAACTCTGCAGAGTGTGTACGCCAGGACCCACTCGGGCCGGATAGCACCAGCCTGAATTCCCGGATTTGGACCCATGCGAGTAAACCCGCATGATCCGGGAGCGTGAGTCTCCAACACCACACACGGGCGCTGAGAGTCTCGGAAACGAGGGCGAGAATCGCCGGGCGCCAAACATCCCGAATGTCCCATGGGCATGTTTGGAAACCGCCCAATCCTAACACACTACTCCCTCAGGTCTGGTACCACCGAAAAAAGAATGGCTGGAACCCCTCCCATAGGGATAAGCGGTGCGCACGTTTACATAGTCCCGCGAAGCATAGTTCAACCGATACATCTAGACCAGAGCAGCAAAGTCCTCCATCGGCAACCTTCATAGGTAAAGCCCGCCTTCTCCTCAAATCCCGCCATGAGGTGTCCAAAGTTCCTCCCCGACCCAAGGGTCGGTTAATGTCTGCTTACTCCAGCCAGGGGTTCGAAACTCACCAAGTTTTCCCATCCCAAAACACTCACGCCAAGAGGTTTTAAACCACCACTATATCCCACACATGCAAGCATAGCATTTCATATATAGTAGTGTAATAGGCAATCAAGGAATCAGGATATATAAATAGGCTATGCGGGCTCATCATCATCTCATCAATGCATTAAAGCGCTAGCAATTCTACTTGCAATGCCTAATAGGTAAAAAGTATCAGATGGGCGTGAACCTGGAGTATCGTCATTATCTTTGTCTCCAGCTTAGTCGACGTCGTCGAAGAAGTCCGGGTCCTCCGGGGATCCTAAAGGACGCATACATAAATAAATATCGGCATCTACTAGCATATGAACACCAATTAAGAACCAAATCAGAAATAAAAGAGATTCAAATGAACTCAAACAGTACACCAAGGGCTTGTTCATGATTTTAGAAAAATATAGAAACTGGTTTCATATTTTTCTGAGCTACGGTTGATTTATTATGATTTTTTGAAGTTTGAAACCTTTTTATAAGCCTTTAAATCAATTCCGAAAAGAAAATAAAAACAACCAGGGACCTAAATGTAAAACTGCCAGGGTGGAAGGACCTATATGTAAATTCTCAAGGACCTATTTGTAATTTTGGAAAAAGTCAGGGACTAAACTGCAAAAGTGCAGTGGGTCCGGGTTTTGCTGACGTCATCGTGGGCCCGGATGACGTCAGCGTTGACTGGTCAACGTTGACCAGTCAACGGTCAGCGGGTCAACGGCCGACGTGGCTGTCCACGCAGGCGCGAGGTGGCAGCCGCGTGGCGCACGCGTGGCGTCCGCGTGGCGCACACGTGGCGGCCTGGTCAAAGAAAGTCCAGGGGTCAAAGAGTAAAAGCCGAGGGTCTTCTTGTAGAAGGAAAAGATGGCTCAGGGGGCTAGGCGAAAAAGGATAGGGATGTTCTCGTAAAGAGAAAAAGGAATCCAAGGGGCTCTCTGAAAAAGGGCAGGGACTCGTTTG
This sequence comes from Urochloa ruziziensis, assembly GCA_015476505.1. Classification (NCBI taxonomy): domain Eukaryota; kingdom Viridiplantae; phylum Streptophyta; class Magnoliopsida; order Poales; family Poaceae; genus Urochloa; species Urochloa ruziziensis. Next base: position 2,893,311 of record CM027126.1, on the reverse strand, counting down.
AAAAGGCCAGGCGGTGGAGGGTAGACCCGGTCCGCCGTGAGCCATGAGATCGGCTCACGTGAACTGCGTCCATGGGATCCGGTGCGGCGGCTCCAGGATCCCGTGCGGCTGCTTGTTTGTGCGGCCAGATCGTGCGGCTTGGGGTAAAGGTGCGCGTGAGGTGTTCGATGGAATGCCAGGGTCGATGTCCGCGGCGGCCGGCGGGTTTTGGACGGCGGCGCGGCGATCCTCCACTGATGGTCCTCGACGGCGAAGCTCCGGTGAAGCTCTACAGAGGCTGGGGTGAAGAAAAAGGGTCGGCCATGGCCTTGGCATGGACGCACGGGGCATGGCTCCTCCATGGCCGGCGTGGCAGCGGTAGCCAAGGGTGACGGCGGCGGGCCGGCGACGAGCAGGGACGGTCGACAACGAAGGGGCTCCGGCGAGATTCAGCGCGAGTTGAAGAGGGGTTAGGTGCCCTAAGGGCGGTCCTCGGCTCGAGTTTACGCATGGGTGGCGACGCGCGCGGCTCGGCGCATGGAGGCCAGAGCGTGCACGCGCACGGACGCGGCGGTGCGAACGGCGGGGTCGAGCAACGGTCCCCGCAGAGAAATGTGCCTCGAAGGCCACGACAAAGAAGAGCGCGCGCGTGCGGGTCCAGGGCCTTCCCTGGGCCGCGGCGTGGCCACGGTGGGTCGGCCGTGGCGGCGCTCGGCCGGCTTAAGAGCATGGCACAACGAGAACGAAACAGAGCAGAGCAAAACGGGGCAAGGTGGAGGCTTGAGGGTCGAGGCTCACCGGGGGCTCGACGTCGTGGTACTCTTGGTCCGGCGTGCTCCGGAACGGCGTTGGCTTGAAGAGGGCTCACGGCCTTGTGGACGACGATGGCTTGGCGATGATGTTGGCGTCGCGGTGCTTGGCTCGCGGCCAGCGCTCCTTCTCCCTGCGGTTGCGCTCCTCTTCTTCTTGCGGCGGCACTCTGACGGCGGCGGCGTGGTGCTTGGTGCTCACGTCCGGCTCCCCCTCCTTCTCCTCTTCCGATTCCTCTCCTCCCTCCTTTCACTAGGTGGCGGCGTGGTGTAGAAAACCCCAAAGTGGGTGGCTTGGTTGGTGGAGAGGCGACGTCCGGCTTTTGTAGGCGGCGGCGGCACTGGCTCTCGAGGAGAGCGTGATCGGGGACACGCGGACGGCTCGGAGTGCACGGAACGGAGCACGGGGACACGCGGCAGCGGATCCGTGAGGGTGAGCTAGGGTTAGAAGGGCCGGTTGGTGTGATGGCCGGCCTGGGCGTGCGTGCCAGCTCGGCGGCGAGGGTAAGATGGGGAAATCCCCGCGGCGAGGCTTCTAGAAGGGCTGGGCGCCTAGGGTTTGCAGGGCCACGGGTGCGGCGCGGGCACGGTCAAGGCGTGCTCGCCACCTTGTCGCGACGCGAGGGCGGCGGCAGGCGGGAGCTGCGCGGCGCGCTCCTCTGCTCTGCTCGAGCGGGGAAAAGCAGAGGAGATGGAAAGAGAGGGGAAGGGGAAAGCTGCTCAGTGGGGTCAGCTAGTCAGCGAGAGGGGTGAGGGAGGCGCGGTAGGTGGGTGTTGGGACGAAGTTGCTGGGCTGCGAGCGGAGAGAGAGATGGGTGGCTGGGCCTCACGAGAGATGTCGGGCCGAGTGGAAGGGAAGGTGGGCTTCGGTGGAGGATTGGGAGGCGGCTGGGCCGGTTTGGGAGAGTTGGGCCGCGGGGCCGAGCGGGCTTCGCGCGAGGGAAGTTGAGCGGGGAAAGCAAGGCTGCGGCCTGGTTAGGTTAGGGGGCTGAAAAAGTTAGAGGGGCAGGATTGGACTTGGTTAGGTGTTAGCTGGTTTAGGCCCAAGAGAGTTAGGGGTTAGCTAAGTTAGTCTTTTAGTTTATATTTGAAAGGGAATTTCAAATATAAACTACACCCAAGCAAAATCAAATAAACTCCAAATGGAATTTCACAATTCCGGATAAAATCCAAATCACGCATGCATGAGTATGAGAAATATTTTATGCACAAATTAAATTACTAGGAATTTTAGAGAGAGCAATTAACTTATATTACAAATCAATTCATGGCTCACAACAATTCACACAAAAATTTTTAAAATCCACTTTTTCATTACAAGTAACAGACTGCAAATCTGCGGGATGTTACATTGATTGCTGGTTTTAAGAGAGCTGATGGTCGTGGTCTGGGTTCTGAGAAAGTTGGTGAGAGTAGTGGTGAGAAAGAGAGAGAACCTGAAAACTCCACCACAAACATTCCTACAAACCCACCGAAAGCCATTCTCAAGAACACCTTCACACCCAAACCCAACCGCCTGCTAAACAAGCTTGACACCACTCCAGATCCTCCCAAGTTTTCACCGAAGACAAACAACTTCCAGAGGAGAGTGACCTTTGTGATAAGTGGGGTTACCAGAAGAAAGAGCCGAGAGAAACCCCAAAGCCAAAGCCAGTCTGCTTCCATTGTGAGCATTGTGGAAGGGATGGACACCTTGAGGAGTTCTGCTGGAGGAAGAAGAGGGAGGTGAGAAGAGAGAAGGAGATGGGGAACAGGGACAGGTACTACTCTTCCCGCAGTGTGCCTGTGTCTCGTTCACCCTTGCCTAGAGGAGAGGCCTTTGTGCGCACAGTTCCTTTGTCTGACAGTCGTGGTGTTCCAGCTAGTCGTGAGTTTGCGAGGCGGCCTCCGGTTCGTGGTCAGTTTGGTTCAGGGAGGTTCGACCGTAGCTTCGAGGCGAGGAGAGAGTCTAGGCCACGTTTTCCCCCGCGTGGTGCTAGATGTCCGATGGTGAGAGACGAGAGGGTACCACGTAGTGACGTTGATTTTGCTAACCCCTCTTTTGAGCAGATGGCCCGGCACTGGTTTAACTCCTTCTGTGCTAACCCCAGTGTTGAGTCATTCGCTCGTTCTCGTTCTCGCTTTTGATTGTGCAGGTGTGAGGTATGGAGAACATGAGCTTGGTGACTCTTGGTCTTTTGCATGATCAAGGTTTGATGGTTCTCCACACCTTTTTGGATGGCCCCGATGTGGCCCTTGTACACTATGTATTGTGAGTATATCCCTTGTACACTCTTGTGTTCATCTGTGTATATTTAGCTTGCTTTGTGCCTGTATCATGATTTTATGTTTTGTGTAGCATATTGTACATTTGTTTATCTGGTATCCTTTTAGTTGGTATCTTTTGTTGCATTTTGCTCATTTGAGATTTCTCTTCCTTTTTATGATGGAGCTTTCCATTTTCTTTTGTACACCTGTTCTAGTTTTCTAGGTGTCTTTGATTGAGGGGGAGCTCGGCTTTATTTAATGGGGAGTATTTGCTCGACTAGATTTGGAAAGGAGAGGATCTTGCTTAGAGCTTTTGGATAGCATGAGTTTGTGAGGTTGCTGAGTTGGCACTTTGGTTGTGCATTTCATGGGTGTTTGAAATTTGAAACTGAACCTTGGATTTGCATTTTGGTTGCACATTCCAGGGGGAGCTTTGTATTTGTGCTTTGATCGCGCTTGTGTTTTGAGTTTGAGCTTGCCCATGTTTCTACCCAAAACCAGCTTGCAGACATTTTCACTAAGCCACTTGACCAAGTTACCTTCACCCGCTTGCGAGGAGAACTTGGTGTGTGTGCGTTTTTCTGAGCTGAGCTTTGGAGGCTTCTCTTGTAGCATATGTATTCTATTGTACCATCTTTGTATCTTGATGTACTTTTTTCTGTTTTTTGTATCTTGATGTATAGTTTTCTTCTTTGCATCTTGTGATATATCATGCTGCATTTGTATCATATCTTAGGATGAGCTTCTCCTATATGCAGTGATTGCTACAACTTGCTACATTTTAGAGTCTAGGCAGGCTGGCTAGGGATTGATTGTATGGATGGCTATGCTCTTGATGGTTTTGATATATATTCTATTGAGATAGTCTCTTTTTGAATTAAAATGACAAACTGAACTTAAACTCTTTCACCCATGAGTAAATGCCTTTGCATGTCTTGTTTGAGCCGAAATGGCTATATCTTGCTTAAGATCATGCTAGGATGTGATATTCTTTTCAATTGGGTCAAAGACCTTTGTCATTGTAAATGTTTAGCCCATGCTTTATCTTGTGGAGGAGCATAAGCTTCTTTTTGTCGCAAAGACATTTCATGTACCATGCTTAATTTGAAAAACTTCAAAAATGAGATGTCTATGCATGAAAGAAGAAAGATGAGAAAAAGATATATTTGTAGAAAATTATGCTCATGTCTCTATGCTTTCACCATTGCACACACTTGCACCCATGGGTGCTAAGCGGTTGCATGTAGTTTGCCGGAGAAGTCTCCCATGAGAAGTGAACACATGGCTCCGTGCTTTGACATGACATGAGATAGAATTTGGGCGTTTATGATGATCTTTTGTCAAGAATGCTTGTCCTTTCATGCTTTTAGTGAGATGAAGTTCATTTTTGCTTGAACAATCCATGATTAGGACTTTGCTCATGTGGTGACATTTTTGATAAAACTACACAAATTGATCATGGCTTTGTCAATTGGATATATGTCTTTACCTTCTTGATGGCAATGCCCGTGTCACATGGTGAACTATCTTGTTTGCCTCTTCTCTAACTTGTAGCATTTTGTATTGCTCATTGTATATTTGAGAAGCTTGTAGTTGCATTTTGTACATTTTTTCCTTGATTTGTGCATTGTCAACAAGGGGGAGAATTTCTGGAGCATTTTGCAAGGGGGAGAAGTTGCTGAATTTGTGAGAAAGCTTTTGCGCTAGAATTTGATTGGATTTGTGTGAGAAGTGAGAGTTTTACCAAAATGAGAGTTTTTGAAAATTTGTGAAGTCTCTGAGAGTTTGAGCATTGGAATATCTTGCTGGGCATATTTGGAAGGTTTTCAAGTTGAAACGGCATCGTTGCGGGTTCGTTTGTGCAATTTTGGCACTTTTGGGTTTGGTCATCTGCCAGGGGCGGTTTAACCGCCCCCCCTGGGCGGTTTAACCGCCCCTGTGCTGAGTGCACATGATTTGTGAAGGTTTGAGCGATTTCGAGTGTTTTTCGCATGCACAAGTTCACTTGTTCAGGGGGAGTTGCATCTTTGCAGGGGGAGTGCTTTGAGTGTTCTGAAAAGTGAATTGGAGATTTGTGATTTGTGCTTTGTGCTTTTGCTCTTTTGCCGATGGTGTTGAGCCCTGTCGCTTCTTCTTGAAGGGTCGGTGTTTCTGGAGCTTTCTCTTGCGAAGTGTTCTCGGCTTGTTCTTGCTTTTGTTCACTTGCTTGAGTCTTGTTTTCGTTTTCTTTTATATTTTCTTTATATCATTGGTTACTATGTGTGTGTTGTCAATGCACTCATCAAGGGGGAGATTGAGGACCCGGTGTGTCCGAGGACCGGTTGATGGTCGCTTCCTGGTGTGATGAGTGATTGACAACGTGGTGTGGATTGACGTTTCCCTTGGCTCAAGTATTGCAGGTGTAGAATGCGGCTTGGTTGCATTGGTGCAGGTGAAAAAAAGGCGCGAAAGGTCTTAGCCATGGCGGCCTCCGAGGAGCGGAGAGACAAGTAGGCTTGGTTCGAGGGACCCGGTGGCCAGATAGATCAAGTGCGGTTCACATGCTGGCAAGAACGAGCAAGGGGACGTGGTTCCGGTGCGAGGTAGCGGCTCACAACCGAAGCTCGTACGCGGACTTGAAGCCGGTGCAAGGTGGCAGCTAATGACCAAAGCTTGCGCGCGGGGTTTGGTGATTTGGCCACAAAATCATCGGTGGATGGTTTCCCTTGGTTTGGGCCTCAAAACCAAGGCCGAGGACTCGACGAGGCGAATTTGGGTTGCTAGGGCCAAGTGTGGCTGCCAGGGGCGGTTTAACCGCCTCCCCCTGGGCCGGCCCAAAAACGGCGTCGAGGAGCTTCGATTCGGAGGACACGCGGCGTGACTGCAAGGCTTGCGTCGGAGGGAAACTAGCTTGCGGTGGAAGGTGTCCCAGCCGGAAAATATCTGAAACCAAATGTCAAATTTGCCCCTGAGGGGTATGTATCACTTAGGGGTAGTCTAGTCTTTAGAGCACCACCACTTGGACTACTAATAGGCCCCCCAGGGCATGGTGGCTGCTATCTCTCTCTAGTTATCTCTTTAGTTCTCTTTGGTTTTCTCCTTTGAACTAGTTTCCCCTTCATCCCCTCCACCTAGAACTATTTCGAATCATTCCTAGTTTGTATAGGTGAATTCATGGTTTGGTGATTGAGTTTGTGCTGCTCATCTTTGTGCCATGATTTGAATCCACGAGCTCCCTTTTCTTTTTCTATTTTCGGAGCTATTTTTGGGGATTTTCGTTCTTCACTTCCTAGGGCGTTTTCTCTCGGATTTCTTTGGGGGATTCATGTATGAGTGCCTTGTGCCTCTTTTGCTGGTGATCTCTTGCCCCCAAACGCCGGGAATCGCTTTGGATTTGAAGTTTTTCGGGATGAACTCGAGGTCATGGTGTTCTTCCTTAGATTTGAGATTCCATAAGTTCTAGCGAGTTAGAGGCCGAGATCTTTTGGGAAAACACTCCACTGGAGGTCTAAATCATCTGACCAAAATCTCGCCTCAAGAGCTCAAGCGGTTTGGGAGATCCACTTTCGATTTGACTTTTTCCCGAGGTTCCCAGGCCAGGGCGGTTTAACCGCCCCCTGATCCGGTTTAAGCCGCCCCCCCCTGGGTGTGTTGAATCGAGTCTTGTTTCGGGTCGTTTTGTGTTCGTTTCGGTCGATTTGAGTTCCGCTGCGTGTTTCTTGTTCCTAGGGTCAGTAGCTTGACAGTGGCTACGTGATCTTGGCAAGATCGCTTTCGGAGGCATCGGAGTTGATTTGGGAGAATAGCCGGATTGGTTGGAAATAATTTTTATCGGCTCCCATTCACTCCCCCCCCCCCCTCTCTGGTCGCCGTTTCAGTCCTTCACATAGCATCTCAGTAAAGCACTGAATCAGTCGGTGGTCAGCGCGGGAAACCAGCAAGGCCAAGTTTGAATGGAGCACAGGATGGTCCGATGCTAAGTCAAGAAGAGCACCGTATCAATCGGCGAACGTGACAGGTCATAGGTGCAGTTAACTGCACAAGGAGCACAGGATGGTCCGGTGGTAGTAGCGGATGGATCGGTGGTGTCGGCTCGACTCGAGATCGGCTTGGATTCGCTCTGAAAGGTTTTAACAAAGCACCGATTCATGCAGTGCTATTGTTGGAGGTACGACCATGGGCCCACAGGGCGCATGGATTGTCTCCAGACAGAGTCGTACCAGGCGTGAAGAACACGAGTAGAGTACTACAAGGACTCTTCTCGATTTGGAAACCAGTCGTATGACTTGTAAACTACTCGGATTGCCTTTTAGAGTAATCTCCGAGTAGTAATTGGTTAGGATTCTATCCGAAACCTACCTTGTAACCCTGCCCGCCGTGTATATAAGGCTGGGCAGGGACCCTCTCAAAAACACGATCTCATCAATACCAATCACCACACAGGACGTAGGGTATTACGCCTTCTAAGCGGCCCGAACCTGTCTAAAATCCTGAGTCTCTTTGCCTTTGCATTCCTGATCTCGGCGAAACCCACCTGAAACTCTACTACCTCGGGATACCCCTCGGTAGGATCGACGGTAGAACACCGACATCTGGCGCGCCAGGTAGGGGTTTTCCCCGAAGATCCCGTGGAGAGCGCAATGGTGACCTACATTCAAGCTGAAGCGCCTCAGGAGGGCACAACGTTCCGCTTTGGCTCGTGGGTCTACGTCGCCGACGGCTCGGATGGTTTCTACAGCTACTACGAGACGCCTGTCGAGTTGAAGCAGGAGCAAGCGCCCATCATGGAAGATTTGGCCGAGCAACTCGGCGAGATCACACTCGTGGACCTCATCCGCGGGCAAGAGTCCGTCAAAGACTCGAAGCAGGACGTCCCAGTCCGAGTCATGGCAGGACACGCCAACTCTCTGAGCCAAGCGGTCCCCAAATGCCACTCGGACTCGGACGAGTCGATCACGACTACGGAGAAGAAGACAACCCTCCCACCCCAATTCCCCTTTGGACTCCGTAATTCGACCCACGCATATTGTGAGGCGTTACGGAGCCAGTTCGAGTCCGTCAAAGACTCGAAGCGGGACGTTCCAGTCCGAGTCATGGCAGGACACGCCAACTCTCTGAGCCAAGCGGTCCCCGATTGCCACTCGGACTCGGACGAGTCGATCACGACTACGGAGAAGCAAACATCCCTCCCACCCCAATTCCCGTTTGGACTCCATAATTCGACCCACGCATACTGTGAGGCGTTACGGAGCCAGTTCGAGTCTGCAAAGGACTCGAGGCGGGATGTCCCAGTCCGAGTCATGGCAGGACACACCAACTCTCTGAGCCAAGCGGTCCCCGAATGCCACTCGGACTCGGACGAGGAGACACTACAAGACGATGGCGAACACAACATTGTGATCTACGCCACGACTAAAGGAAGATCAGAGTACCAAAGAGACAGGATCCCACGGGACGTCTACGAGTCCCGCCAGATCTTTGTACTCTTTGGGCCTGAAGCTACTGACGACCTGCCGTTCCAGTACGGCACACCACTGCTGCCAGAAGAGGAAAGCTCTATAGAGCTCATCACTCCAAGCTCCAGCGACTCTGTCGAGCCCAATCGACGAGTCTTCATGGCTGGCGCAGCAGCAGCTGGTGACATCGACAACGACCCACGCTACGCTGTTCGAGCTAGAAGGAGATATCTCTGCAAATGAAGACGCACCCGCTGGCGAATCCACTCAAGCGGCCACGGACAGAGAACTCCGGAACAACAAGAGGGCTCAGCACCGCCTAAACGCTCGCAATCGCGTCATGGCTAGGGCGCAACCTCGCTCAAGAGTTCGCGCGAGTGGCACGCTACGACTCTCCTATGGCTAACGCCATGGAGATTGCCTATCACATCCGCAGTCTGCCAAGAACCCCAGAGACGGCAGCTGCACTCGAACGGATCAACGGCATGGTCCGCACTCTCGACAAGGCCATCGCCGCCGCATCATCACGCAGCGGCCGAGCAGCTCTAAGCGAAGAAGTCGAGAGCAGCGGACGCCAACCTCCCCGCGACAAGAATCGCCCCCCAAACCCCAGCCGAGTGGTAATTTCAAATCTTTGAGTACTCATTTGAAAGTACTACAGAGTCTACTCCACAAGGCGAGTAGTAACTTCAAATCTCTGAGTATTCATTTGAAAGTACTACAGAGTCTACTCGGCAAGAAGAGTAGTGACTTCAAATCTCTGAGTACTCATTTGAAAGTACAACAGAGTCTACTCCACAAGGCGAGTGGTAACTTCAAATCTCTAAGTACTCATTTGAAAGTACTACAGAGTCTACTCGGCAAGAAGAGTAGTGACTTCAAATCTCTGAGTACGCATTTGAAAGTACTACAGAGTCTACTCCACAAGGCGAGTAGTAACTTCAAATCTCTGAGTACTCATTTGAAAGTATTACAGAGTCTACATAGTCGCAACTCTGGAGACTGGCATGCGAAGCCAAAAGAAGAACTACCCCGGCAAGAGTGACGTTGAGAAGATCATGGACAGGCCGTGCCCAATGCACCCGAAGCACAAGCACACCATGGGCCAATGCTACGATCTCCAACGCATTTACGCCGAGAAGGATCAAGAGAACAAGGCCAAGAAGAAGATGGCAAGGGAACCACTCGATCCTGAAAGCCAATAACAAGGAAAGGACCGACGACGAAGATGACGAAGACGAGGAGGACCAGACGAACAAGTTCCAGAAGCCCAAGAATGTACTCATGGTCATCATGGGGGGCGACTATGGTTTCCCCACTCGGAGGAAGCATAAGCTCGCTCTACGGCACATAATGGCAATTGAGCCAGCCGTCCCCAGATACCTAAAGTACTCGGAGGTTCCAATCACCTTCTCCAGGGCAGACCAATGGAACAGCTACGACGAACCAGGGCAATTGCCACTCGTCCTGGACCCTACGGTGGCAGGATCACAACTCACCAAGGTGCTCATCGACGGTGGGGCAGGGCTGAACGTGCTATTCTCTGGCACCCTGAAGCGGATGGGACTCGACATTGAAAAAATGTTGACTCCCACCAATTCCCCGTTCTACGGCATTGTCCCTGGTAATGGCAGTATTCCCCTCGGCCAAGTCACATTACCATACAACTGCGATAGAGAAGCTGTGGAGTTTGCGGCTACCACTCAGGTACCCAACGCCATGGCCCAGCTCTTCGCAGCAGCTCAGAAGCTGAAGCAGTCAGAGTACGAGATCCCCAGCAAGGAACTTGGACCAAACAAGGCGGCTATTCCTGAAGACGTGGCGACCAAGGACGCACCACTACTGGAAGGAGACCAGTCGAACACCACCAAGATCGGGGCCGGCTTAACCCCGAAATAAGAAGGCGAGCTCGTCAGGATTCTGCAAACCAACCGCGACATCTTTGCGTGGAAACCTGCAGATATGTCAGGAGTGCTAAGGAACCTGATCAGGCACAGCCTTAACTTCGATCCCAAAGCTACACCCAAGAAGGTGACAAGCGAGAGGCGATCAAGACGGAGCTGGCGAAACTACTCGCCGCAAGGTTCATCAAGGAAGTCTTCCACCCGACTGGTTGGCAAATCCAGTCTTGGTGCGAAAGAAGAACAACAACGAGTGGCGCATGTGCGTCGACTACACCGACCTGAACAAGCATTGCCCCAAGGACCCCTTCGGATTGCCGCGCATCGACCAGGTTATTGATTCCACGGCTGGCTGTGCCTTACTTTGCTTTCTTGATTGCTACTCGGGTTATCATCAGATATCTCTGAAAGAGGAGGATCAAATCAAGACGGTGTTCATCACCCCTTATGGTGCTTATGCATACACCACGATGTCATTTGGGCTGAAGAACGCTGGTGCGACTTATCAGCGCGCGATCCAACTCTGCCTCGAGAAGCAACTTCATCGCAACGTGGAAGCCTATGTCGATGACGTGGTCGTGAAGACCAGAAATCCAGAAGACCTCATCGCTGATCTGGAGGAGACTTTCGCATCTCTGCGGAAGTGGCAATGGAAGCTTAATCCAACCAAGTGTGTCTTTGGAGTACCCTCTGGGAAACTACTCGGGTTCATCATCAGCCATCGCGGCATCGAGGCCAACCCCGAGAAGATCAATGCTACCACAGCAATGGAAGCTCCAAAGACGATCAAAGACATCCAGAAGCTTACTGGGTGCATGGCGGCGCTACACCGATTCATCTCACGACTTGGAGAAAGGGGCCTCCCCTTCTTCAAGCTACTTAAGAAAGGCGACAAGTTTCAGTGGAACGAAGAGGCAGCAGCAGCATTGGCGGATCTCCAGCAACATCTTCAAACCCCGCCAATCCTGACTGCTCCGCAAGACGACGACAAGGAATTGCTGCTCTACATCGCAGCAACGACTCATGTGGTGAGCACTGTCTTGGTAGTCGAGCGCGCCGAGGACAATCTTGCATATCCTGTGCAGAGGCCGGTTTACTTCGTCAGTGAAGTACTCACGGAGTCCAAAGTTCGATACCCAGCAGTGCAAAAACTACTCTACGCTATACTCATCACATCAAGGAAGCTGCGCCATTACTTTGACATGTACACCATCACGGTGGTGACAGAGTTTGGCTTGGGCGACATTCTACATAACCCGGACGCGACCGGGCGAATTCCAAAGTGGGCCGTCGAGCTTGGCGCCCTCAGCATCGAGTTCAAATCCAAGAAGGCCATCAAGTCGCAGGTGCTGGCAGACTTCATGGCAGAGTGGCACGAGAATCAAGTGGACATCCCCGTCGGCAGACCGGAGCATTGGACCATGTACTTCGATGGCTCCCTGAAACTCGAAGGCGCCGGCGCGGGAGTACTTTTTATCTCGCCCAATGGTGATCAACTCAAGTATGTGCTACAAATCTTTTGGAAGGTGTCCAACAATGAAGCTGAGTACAAGGCCTTGCTACATGGTCTACGACTCGCAATTTCTCTGGGAATCAAGAGGCTGATGGTGTACTGCGACTCCTCTGTCGTCATCAACCACTACAACAAGGATTGGGATCGCCAGAAGGAGAACATGGACGCTTATTGCGAAGCTGTGCGCAAGCTCAAGAACAAATTCTCAGGGCTCGAGTACCATTGGGTGGTCCGAGATACCAACGTCGCTGCTGATGTACTCTCCAAGCTCGGATCCACTCGTGCAGAAGTTCCAGCAGGAGTTTTCATCCAGGAGCTCCACAAAAGAACCATCGACTTCGAGAAGTCCACACCGTCACATGACGGACGTGGACCAAATCGAGAGGTGTTGATGATCGAAGAAGACTGGCGTGTCCCGTTCATCGAGTACATCAAGAACAAGACCCTGCCTTTGAACAAGACTGAAGCTGAACAAGTCGTCCGAAGATCGAAAAATTATCTACTCATCGGCGATCAGCTCTACAGGCGAGGACTCTACACTGATATTGCCATGAAGTGTGTCCCGAGAGCAAGAGGCAAGGGTATCTTGGAAGAAATTCATGAAGGCGCGTGCGGCAATCACGCAGGATCAAGAACAATGGTGGGCAAGGCATTCAGAGCGGCTTATTATTGGCCCACGGCTCTGCAAGACGCGGAAGAGATCGTCCGCAAGTGCCCCGGGTGCCAATTCTTCGCCAGGCAGCAACACGTGCCTGCTCACAAGCTTATTGCTATTCCTCCCTCTTGGCCGTTCGCATGCTGGGGACTCGACATGATTGGTAAGCTTACGACTGCTCCAGGCAACTTCACACATGTGCTAGTTGCGATCGACAAGTTTACCAAGTGGATAGAAGTCAAACCAGTCACGGACATATCTGCGGCTAAGGCTAAGGGGTTCATCAGTGATCTAATGGTCAGGTATGGCTGTCCTCATCGTATCATCACAGATTTGGGTTCCAATTTCAACAGCTACGAGTTCAAGGACCACTGTGAGAGGAACGGCATCGAAGTAATCCACGCATCAGTAGCTCACCCCAAGGCCAATGGACAAGTCGAGAGAGCCAATGGTTTGATCCTTGATGGCCTGAAGAAGCGACTGTACGAGCACGACAAGAAATATGGCGGCAAGTGGATCTACGAGTTGCCACAAGTAGTCTGAGGGCTTCGAACTCAGCCTTGCAAGCCAACCGGCCACTCGCCATACTTTCTGGTGTATGGATCTGAGGCTATCCTGCCAGTAGACTTGATGTACAAGTCCTCAAGAATCGAGCAATACGGCGAAGGAGTTGCTGATGACACAAGACGACTGGACCTCGACTTGATCGAGGAGGAGCACTGTGGAGCTTTGTTAAGATCCACTCGATATCTCCAGGGAGTCCGGCGCTATCATGACAGAAACGTCCAAGAACGTTCATTTAACGTCGGCGACTTAGTATTGTGAAGGATACAGAAGACCACGAGTATGCACAAGCTTATGTCCCGCTGGGAAGGACCTTTCATCGTACACAAGGTGACAGGACCCGGGTCGTATCGTTTAAAGAACAGTGAAGGAGTCGAAGAGAAGGATTCATGGAACATCGAGCATCTACACAAGTTCTATGCTTAGGATCTTTGTCTGAATACATAAAGAGTCTGCACCATATTTTGAAATTTCATCAATAAAGTGCAGTATTCTCAGCAATTGATCCGCAGTCTCTTGGCTTCGTTCATGCTTTGGTGGCTTATAAGACTACCTTAGCTCCTAATACTTCCGGAGTTCCCTTTAATACTTGTTGATTCAGCAAAGTATACATCGGTCAAAATCCGAAGAGTAGCTCACATGACTACTTTCCAAGATCCCTGAGTACTTAGTTCTAACTAAGACCAGGCTGAACACCTGTAAAGGCCAGCTAGCCTTATAAAGCAACTACCCACGAGTGGTTATTTCAAATCTTTGAGTACTTATTTGAAAGTACTATAGAGTCTACTCGGCAAGAAGAGTAGTGATTTCAAATCTTTGAGTACTTATCTGAAAGTACTACAGAGTCTACTCGGCAAGATGAGTAGTAATCTCAAATCTCTGAGTACTTATCTGAAAGTACTCCAGAGTCTACTCCACAAAAAAGAGTAGTGATTTCGAATCTCTGAGTACTTACTTGAAAGTACTCTAGAGTCTACTCCACAGCATGAGTAGTGATCTTCAAATACCAGTTATCAAGTGCTTTGAAGTACAACTCGCCAAATGAGTACAACTTGCCGGGGCTTCCTGAAAACACTGCAAGAGTGGTTTGGATGACTCTTAGGGCGCATCATGATCAATGGAATTCATCAATATGGTGGTCGCCTCAACCCGTTGCAAGTTATCAAGTCAAGGTTCAACTTCAGCTTGTGCAGCGGTACTGCCGCATCGTCAATATGCTTATGATGAACTCTGAACTAGTCGGCTTCATCGACAAACGACAAACAAACAAGCTAAGTTACTTGTTTCAATTATTTTTTAATTTTCTAACAAAATTGGCCAAGTGCCGAGTACTTTGTTTGGATGACAACTTTCTAGGCCGCACAGCATGTTATCACATCTTCGCCAGCTTCCAGGCTCGGGGCTGACGCTAAAATCACAACTCGGGTAGCCATCAGGCTTACCTAGTTGTCTTTCTCCAGCATATTTGAGTCGCCAAGTACCAATGATGGGACATCGACTACATTGGCACCTGACTCCTGATTCCTGATTTTGGGGAAGATCGCGGCGTGACAAGTCAACCACGACCTCCTCTGTTTCGCTACACTATTGATGGTGGCTACTTCGACTACATACTACTCGATGCATCTCCGCTGGCTCCTATGCTCGGGGGCTGGGTACAAGAAAACCACTCGGAAGAAGATCTCCAAGATGATTGGATGTGACTACTATTTCTGGGTGCAAATTATCACTCGGATGATGATCTCCAAGATGATTTGAAGAACTCTAAAGCTCGCTGGACCCTTGAATTGATCATTCTGAATCGTTTCAAGGCTTGGGGGCTGGTAGGCGATATACATCGACTGCTGATTTTATTTTTTTTGAAGACTGAAGGCTTAAATCAAGACCCTCGGCTTGATTCGTTGATTCAACCCAAGACTCGGGGGCTACTTGATATCAAGTGCAATTTTTCCAAAATTGCACATTTCAAGTATAAGATGAAGATTCAAGATTCTGTGGACCCTCAACCTGATTTTTCGATTCAACTTAAGGCTCGGAGGCTACTCCATATGGAGTGCGATTCTTATCGCACACCATATAATATTTTGAAGACTACTGATTTAATCAGAATAACGGGGCTTAAGCACCTCATGGCCTCGTGACAACCAAGACCTGTCCAAGACTGATCAAGCACTCGAAGAACTCGAAGAATCACTCAATTGGCTTGGCAAGCACTCGGTTGACGATACTCGACGATGAAGCGCTTGGGGGCTTGTTGGAGGTACGACCATGGGCCCACAGGGCGCATGGATTGTCTCCAGACAGTCGTACCAGGCGTGAAGAACACGAGTAGAGTACTACAAGGACTCTTCTCGATTTGGAAACCAGTCGTATGACTTGTAAACTACTCGGATTGCCTTTTAGAGTAATCTCCGAGTAGTAATTGGTTAGGATTCTATCCGAAACCTACCTTGTAACCCTGCCCGCCGTGTATATAAGGCTGGGCAGGGACCCTCTCAAAAACACGATCTCATCAATACCAATCACCACACAGGACGTAGGGTATTACGCCTTCTAAGCGGCCCGAACCTGTCTAAAATCCTGAGTCTCTTTGCCTTTGCGTTCCTGATCTCGGCGAAACCCACCTGAAACTCTACTACCTCGGGATACCCCTCGGTAGGATCGACGGTAGAACACCGACAGCTATATCATGAAGACCAGCGGATGAGTCGGTGGTGAATTTGAGGCAACGGCTAGTGCAACGGCTAATTGCCCAAAAAGCTCCGGTGCATTGCGTTGGTGCTCAGCGGATGGGTCGGTGGTACGTAGAAATGCAAGCCGTTGGAGCAACGGCTAGTTTCAAGTGCTGGGGCTATATATATACCCCCAACCCCGGCCATTTGGAGTGTGATTGAGCTTGGGGAAGGTTGAGGTTGAGTTGTTGCTCACACACAAGTGCTCATTCCACCGAAGTGCTAAATAGAAGATCTAGGTGATTAGCATAGAGCTTAGTGCTTAATTAAGTGCTAGTTAGACCTTTTAGCGCAATGCTTTAGGTGTTAGCCTAGAGTTTAGGCGAGGTTTGCATACCTCTTTGTATCGGTGCTTGCGCGTACCAAGAGTTGTAAGTATCAGGGCTTGTAAGTCTTGTGAGACCCTCCAACCGTGTTTGTGGAGAGACCGCTGTTACTTTGTGCTAGGGAGGTGAGGCCCTAGGCTTTTGCCGAAGCTCAACCAAGTGGAAGCGGCGAGGAGCATCCGGGAGAGGCCAAGCGTAGACTCACTTGCGAGTGGGGAAGTCCTGTAGGCTATCCTACGGAGTGACTCGACCGGGGAGTATATGCCCTTGCGCGGGCATTCCCTTTGAGAGGGGCTCCAACAACGAGGACTAGCGGCTTTCCGATACCTCAGAATACATCGCCGTGTCGGGAGTTTGCTTGCTCTATCTCTTTACATTCCGCATTTACCTTTCCTAGAATTGCCATGTGTAGTTGCTAGGATTGGAACCTAGGGTGCAAAACTTTTAGCGGTAGAGTTAGCAACACATAGAAAAACCTAGTGCACATTTTGATAGAAATTGAAATAGGTTTTTATATGTGCTCTTAGCCTTAGTTTTTTAGACAATCCTAATACAACCCCCCCTCTTAGGGTGTCACGGTCCCTTCAACGCCCCCAGAGAACAGATTCAGTCGTTTAGTGTAGATGTCCGAATCAGCAACTCGACACCTACAATGCGGCGTGGTTACGGAATTTTACGCAGAGACATGCACCACAACCCTCACCAACGAGCATCACTAGCCAACGCCACCGCACACCTAAATTCGAGCACAAGCATACATAATTTCACACAAAGACCTGCTCTGCAACCCTAGCTGTGTTGATTTAGCTGCCAATTTGGGGGAAAATCCGGGTTGTTCTTCACGGATCCGGGCAACAAGAGGGATTTTAGGTGGGAGAGCCACAACCCCTTGGCACCACACCGATCGAACAAGATCCGAAAGATCGGCTGTGGATTGAGGCAAAGGTCAAGGAATAGTCATGGACCTGCGTCTGAAGAACTCAGAACACGCTTGGATAAGCTCAGCGGCGTGTCGAGGCAGGTAACCAGTCTCTGATACCGCCTGTTATGGCCCTTGGCCACCGACGATTGCCGTCGACGTGAGCTCACGGTGAGCGGGGTCAAGAGAAGATAATTGCAGCCGAGGAAAGGTTCCTTGCTGCCGTATTGTATTTTTTTTTCACTTTGTTCATGTCTCTGACTCCTTACAGGACGGCCTATATGCGTGTCCGACTCGGGCCTCTAGCCAGCAAACACAAAGCAGTAATTAAACGTTTACATATTTGTTCAACGTACACAAGAAACATGATGCTTATATTGTATATACTAGCATAGTGCCCGTGCGTAAGCTACGGGTGAAGTCAAATACTTGTACATGGTATAGTTGTACAATATAGAACCATAGCTTGTGTAGACATATTTAAATAAAACGAAACATTAAAAATTGCATATTCTAGCTCAATCTCACATCATGATTTAGAATTTCAAAAATGTACATGAGTTGATCAAGACAGTTTTATCCAAGTTGTGTGAGAAAAGAAAACATAGGTGAATTATAGGGTATATGGCACAATGCCCATGCATTGCTAAGATGGAATGGTCTCGTTTTAGTTCAAGACGAGTCAAGATGGAATAATGGTCTCTTTTTAGTTTTTACATGTGCATCTTGCTTCCTGTTTTGTTCGTAGTAATAGAAAGTAGACTTGGGTTGAATTGATATTTATGTTACTGGTAAATTATTAGAATCCGATTCCAATTCTAATTGCCATCACGTGTGTGGGGGAACGGGGATGTGCTGAACTCTAACCACGGATGGACGAACGAAAATTTTCACGGCAGAACCTCTAAGCAACCTACCAACCGAAAATTGACGGCAGAACATACGAAGGATTGTTTCCTTGCTTTATTATTAGGTAGAGATATAAACCAACCATGGAGACCCTCAACAAGCGTGGGAAAATCCAGTTCAGTGTTGCATAGGCACACATTAGGATTAATTGAACTGTGATTGATGCCTCTGACAAAAGGATTTCATCCTTCCAAGTCCCTGTTTCAGTTTTGGTGGATCCGAAGCAAAGGTGATGCGCAGCCAGTTTTCCATGCCTAAGGCAGTCCCTGCAAAATCACCATACAATTTTACAATGTCTGTGGTGCACAAATAGTAAAGAACGGTGGACTTGCCTTGTTTCGTTAAAAATGAGAATATTACTACATGGGTACACATGTAAACATGTCATTTTGGAGCCTCTAAAAAAAATAATCCTCGGAGTCATTTTACACATCTTTTTGCCACAAGTGCTGTACCACCGGTCACTTACTTAGGCCTATAAAATGATGATTAGGCCATATATCACCAAAAGTAGATGGTGCTGATTAATCAATTACTGATTGTCATTTTTTAATAACATTCTCATTCTCTTATGAGTGGCATAAATATGCAGCTCTACACTCTACACATTGATGTTTGATGTATAATAATAATAATTAAAAAAGCCTTCCTGCTACAACATACCAGGCAACAACATGACTGATTCCTCCTTTGCCAACTTTCTACAGAAATCTATGTCATCACTAATGTCTGACAACTGTGATATGTCTAGTTTCACCTGCAGAATAGGTTGTCAGCCCAGTTTCTTTCAAGTAATGTAAAGTATATTTTCTATTTATCTTACCATCATAAAAAATGATCCCTCTGGTTTGCTGGGACAGGTAATACACTTGATTTCCTTTACTTCGTTGTAGCATATTTCTGCGGTCTCCTTTAACAAATTTATAATCTTTGTAAAGAATTCATCATTTGTGTTCTTCATAATATGTGGAATAGCTCCCTGTTGAATTGACAGGATTTTTAACATGTTAAAATAATCACCTGACAACTGTTTTTTAATAACCTTTTGGGCCAAGCCAACATGACTGGCTTGGCAAGATAACGTTACAACGTTACACAATGCGCAAGGCTCCTTGTCGCGTCATGTATCTACCCAAGGACGAGCATGTAGTGTCACGTCATGTTGCTCTACTGTGAAGCATGGCAGTGTTGTGTTGTCATCCCATGCTCCTCAATCAACCATGATGGTACGACCAAAGGGGTGAAATACATTTTTAAATATTAGTTTATAACGGGTCAAAAATGAAATAAAAGTGAACCTACTGCACAACCTAGGCAATGGAACATTTTCAATACGTAGAAATAATCATGAGAATACTCTACTCCATAGTCCATAGTGACTAATGAAACTTAAAGGAAAGGGTTCATAAGAATGCTTTAGTCAGATTTCAGAATCGGAACCTGCTGAAGAAGAAAAACCTGGGCATAGTCAAGTATATGAAAGATCCCTATAAAATCCAGATGCCTAAGGCAGCAAGGCAAAGATTGAAGATCAAAAAATAAGTTTAGATGTCAATGAAAGATATACAATTTTTTCTGACATCCAAGCACAAACTTGGTAAGCAAGCCATTAAGAAGAAAAAAAGACAAACATAGCACCCAATTTGAGCTGAATTGGACCTAAACCTCGTCAATTAGGGTTCAAAATCACACCACACACTAATCTCAGTTCCTAAAAGAACGTTTAGTATATTGTAGCAAATTGCTGTGGAAAATTCTCTCCTTTTCCTTGCCAAAGTATGATCAGCCAAAACTTGACTAGGCCAGATTATTTAGGAAACAACATGTGACTGTGGTAGATGAGATAAGGTATTAAGAAGTGCAGTATATGCTTTATAGTCATAAATGAAACTGTGGCCTAAAATTGTGAATTGTGCTAAATGCAAATGTAAAAGTAGAAAAAAAAACAAACCCCCTCAAAAGATTCTAAGAGAAAATGATAGTGTAAGATTGTAGGATGCGTATAATGTGGTCGATGTATTGCATTGAGCCCCTTGGGCGGTATATATGAGAGTACATGGCTTGGAGGGCAAGTAGCCTCTCCTAGAGATAAGGAAGGTTATCTTGGGATTACAATCAATCCGAAACAAACCATATCTAGAGTTTCCTTGTATATCTCTATACGCCAACATCCCCCCGCAGTCGTAGCGTTAGCAACACAAATGGACAGACTGGAGAACAATGGAGAGATACCCCCCCCCCCCCCCCCCCCCCCCCCCGCGCAGTCGAAACGTTGGTGCAAGCGCTTCCACTGGATTAGGTCATGCAGGTGGTAGCCCCTTAATGCCGAAGTAGCCGAAGTCGAGGTGGTCGTGGTCGAAGCTGTGGAGGGGTCGGGTGACGCCGACCCCAGGGTGGCCGCCCAGGTGGCGCCGAGTGGTCGACCGTAGACGACGAGTGGTTGACCGTAGACGTCGTAGGGCCGAGTTGCCGCGGGTAGGCAGCAGCTTCTGGCGACAGGTTAGCAGGACGGTGCGGTTGGATGGCGATGGTGACGGCGCAGCTGAAAAGCGCGACTTACAGTCCCTTCGACACATTGGCGGCGGTGTCCGCGAGTTTGCAGCGTGAAGCACTCGGAGTAGAGGCGCTGAGTCGCCGACCGGCGGCGCTAGGGAGCGCCGAGTGGCTGATCGGAGGCGCCTGGAGACGATGCTGAGTCGCCGACCGGCGGCGCTGGGGGCGCCGAGTGGCCGATTGGAGGCGCCTGGAGGAGGTGCTGAGTCGTCGAGCGGCAGCACGGGGAGCGCCAAGGGGCCGATCGAAGGCACCAAGTGGTCAGCCGGGGGCGTCGGGTGGTCCGTCCGGGGGCGCTAGGGGGCGGCGAGGTGGTGCGAGCGCCGCCGCTGGAACGCGGCGACACCGGCGGTAGAAGCTCGATCACGAGTGTCGTCGCTGCAGCTTGAGAAGACACAACAACAACCTCGTCCTTCGGGGGTGTCGATGATGATCAGCGAGGAACGGCGATGACGACGACAAACAGCGGGGTAACACAAACCGATCTTAGGTCGGAAAAAGAAAATCAGCAGCAGCATCAAGACAAACCTGCGGGTACAATCTCGGGTGCACCTAGCGTTGCCCCCTAGCCTTATCCTCACACGGTCACACCCCATCGGTCAAGAGACAGAGGACTAGAGGAAAATCGGTGGAGAGGGCAGGAACCCGCCAGCGAGGGAACTCGACGGGGGAGGTGCAGCCCGAGCGGCTCCTCTGCTCCGGCCACGCAGCAGCCCGACGACCCCAGATGTTGCCCCCGCAGCCGCGACCTTGCGGACGGCGGCGTGGCGCTGAGGGAGAAGGGGAAGCAGGCTTGCGGCGGCACGTTGGAGAGGACCGGTGGTTGAGGGCGGAAGGGCAGAGCCCCACGGCGCTGCAGCCCGGCGTTGACGTCGTTTGTCGGTGCAGCAGCCCGCCGGCCCCGATGGCGCGGTGGCTTGGCGTCCCCGCAATCTTCCTCGGCTGTCGCTCAGAGGCACTCGCGCTCGGCGGTGCAGCAGCGCTGGTAGGAAGCGGGGCGCCTGGCCTGATGCGCGGGAGGGGCGGGCAGATCCGGATGCGGAGCCGAGGAAGACGACGATGCGGAGGTATGGCAGGCCCGACGGCGGTCCCATGGCGACGTGGTGCCTGACGAGGACGTCGAGCGGCGCCGCCATGGATCGGCCACGGGAAGAGGTAGGCCCTTCTGCTATTTGCTGGACGACGACGGCGCTGCAGATCACGGATCTGCACGCATCCTACAAGGGCGCTGCCCCTGGCGGAGATCGGGATCGATCTCCCCGAGGGCGGCGCGGTGGTGGCGGCAGCGGAAGCCTAGGTCAGATCGTGACCCTCTGAAACCATGTAAGATTGTAGGATGCGTATAATGTGGTCAATGTATTGCATTGAGCCCCTTGGGCGGTATATATGAGAGTACATGGCTTGGAGGGGAAGTAGCCTCTCCTAGAGATAAGTAAGGTTATCCCGGGAGTACAATCAATCCTAAACTAACCATATCTAGAGTTGCCTTGTATATCTCTATACGCCAATAGATAGATTACAAATTCTCGGTATAGTCATGCTGTTTCAAAATGAAAAATATAATATTTCTGATCTACAACCTTCCATGTCTATCAAATATATTGCTAGAGCCAAGAAACAGAAAAAAAATGACTTACGATATCATATAATAAATAATAAGGGGGCATTAACCAAAAGACAACTAACCTGGACAAACGTTGCAGGCTCTGTTGTTAGCATTTTGAAGCTTCTCAGTGAATGAAAAACCTAGCATCATTAAAGTTCAATTTAGTACAAATAGTTAGCATAGATATTCCTTGAGTCACATGAAAACAACAATATAACATAGAAAAATAATCCAGAAACAACGCAAAAGCTTCTGCACGACTGCACAGATAAGATCCAACTATGCTCTAAAAATAGGGCTGTTACTGACACATCAATTACTGGCAACACAATATGTATCGACAAAAGAATAGGGTTTAAGGCAACACTCTTGAGGTTTTATTATTACCATATTGCCGACCACTAGGCTAATAGATATGGACTCTTCTAACTCTGATTTGCAGCTCCTTCATGAATCTAGCTGTAAAAATGTCTTTGAGTTATCTTTCGATCCTTTCTGTAACTACCTCAACATGAAAACTGATTTGATATGTGCCCTCCTTTACACAGCTGTAGTGTTAAATATATATAATAACCTATATCTGTAATCCTTGCTGCATCCAAAGTATTGGATATATATGGACATAAAGTTCCTTTTCATAGGGAAACTAATTATAATTGTAACTTTTAGATCAGAAGAACAAGCAGAATAGACGAAGCGACACCTCACAAAATCACATCTCACATTACAGTAACAAACAAATGTTATATGGAAAATATGAATTCCCCAAACATAGAAACAATGAAAAAAAAATGAATAACTGTACCATGTCTGGCCATCACTGAATTTTTTTTTTAAAGACACTAAATGATTGCTAAGAATCACCTTGGTTTCTTTCAGAATACATTTTGGGTCACAAATTGTTATCCAGCCAAATCTCCAGCCAGGTACAGCCCATCTCTTTGATATGGCTCCAAGAGTGAGTATTGGAACAGTTTCTCCAAGAACACCCATTGGCACAAAAGGTGTGTTACCATAGACAAGGTGCCCGTAGACCTCATCTGCAATGACTAGCATACCAAGCTTGTTTGCTGTACCTGCAATCTATGTCAGACACAGGAACATAATAACCTCTGTTACATGAATAAAGCTAGTCTGCCTGGTATTGTACAAACAACTTACTAACCTTGGACAAATGCTCGTACGTATACACACTGCCACAAGGATTATTGGGGTTAGTAATCACTATTGCAACAGTATTCTCATCTGCAAGAGCTTCCACAGCTTCCAGATCGACCTCCCAACCTCTCTCCGGAACAAGATCATAATGGCGCACTTCCATCTTATGAAACACTGCATGTGCTTCGTGTTTTGGGTAGCCAGGCTTTGGGAGTAGTATGTTGACACCTGGCTGCCCAAGAACAGACATCACAATCTCGATTGCTTGGGTACATCCAGAAGTGAGGAGAACATCCTCAGGGGAAAGCTTGTAAGAGAGATCACAAGATAGGTACTCTGCAACAGCTCTGGATTTAAGCAGAAAGTAAGTACTGACAAAAGGATATATTCCTTACAGTTTTTACATACAAGGATGAATGATGTATTTGCTGTTATGAGACAACATTTTTCTCATGAATCAGTTCATATGTTTGAACAGGGTGAAAAAAAGGCAAGAGCAAGACAGCAGCAACTCATATTAAAATCATAAGCGCAGATGGAAATACTTAAAGCACGTACATTTGTAAACAGAGGGAGTAAACACATTTGTGTGGCTCCATGTTCGCAAAAGGCAGTTTTTCTCCCAATAAATCAACACTAACTTCAGCACAAAAGATCTAGGATCTAACATCTGCAGTCATTTTTTTTATTCAGGAAAACTAAATGCACGAGCGTCATCTATTGGAAAAACAACAGAAATAAATAACTATCGAGACGAACAAGGGGAATGGGCACTGACCGGCGAGCTGCGAGACCCGTGTCGCGAGACGAGTAGCCATCGAATTCACCGGAGCGGAGGGCGGCGGCGACGGCCTCCACCGCCTCGGGAGCAGTGCGGAAGGAGGGGGACGAGGAGGGGTCTCCGACGCTGAGCGGGATCACGGGCCGCGGGCCGCGCTCGTCCAGGAAGCTGTGCAGGTCAAGGAGGTAGCGCAAGACGCTCCGCTCCCCGGCGGCCGCCACGGTGGTGTTCGGCGACGCGAAGCGCCATCTGCTGCTGCCCCGGCCACCTTCCATCGCTCTGGGGCAGGTGGACTGGGGTCTGGCCGGAGGCCATCGCGCGTTCGAGGCGCCTCTTCTTGCCGCGAACCTCCCCTGGCTGGCCCTACCGCCGGAAGATTGCATCAGCGGCGAGGCGCCCCCGGCCGCCGGCGCGCCAAGAACGTCGGGGGATCAACAAAAAGGTCAAGAAAAGCGGGGAGATCCTCACGGCGAAGAACAAAGAAATGGAAAAAAAAATTCCCGGGAGGTTCCGGCCTGCAGCCTGCCGGAGCGTGGAAACCGGGGGCGTCGCTTCCCGGTGGAGGTGGTGGGGAGAAGGGAGGGGCGGTTTCAGGGTTCTTGCGAGTTGCGACTAACCAAACTTCTGAAGTTCCTTTGCCGTCCGTGTTTTGATTTGAAGGGCGCGGCGATCTCCTCTCCTGGATTGGAAGTTTGGATTGGGCCCCAATGCCGTTGGATCTGCAGGGGATGTCGTTGGGCGGCGCATTGACTATCGGGTCTTCGTTCTTGAATCGTGAGTTAACAGCGTCCGATGTGCTCTGCTTTCTCTTCTTGGTGGCGTCCAGTGTGCGTTAGTGCGTATGAAAGCGAAAACGAAAATGACACATCTGATTTTGCAGTAAAGATGTTTCAAATTCTTTGCATGAGTTAATTCTCAAATGCTACATCTATTTTACCACTAGTTTGTTGCGAATATGTGATATACCTACAGTGCTGCAAAATATTGCAGATTTGCAGTCAAATGTGTCAAACGAAGACACACCCCATACCATAGGATAGGATTGTTAAAATATCATTGCATGTTTCCTCACCATATATTAGGCCCTAAAGTATGACTTTAGTATTAGGAACGTTAGTAGTGTCAAATAAAAAATTTCTCATATGCACGCCATCCCTTTAGGCCTCATTCGGTTCCATAGGATTCATTCCCGGCTAGGAATGATGGTTGTACTAGAAAATTCATGATAGTTACAACAAGAGACCGAGATTTATTCCGGATCGGTAACTAATTTATTCATGACAGACACAACAAAAGACCCGGATTGGTTCTCCACCTCTTGACTAGGGGATTGATTCTCGGTCTCTTATTGTCCCTATCATAAGTAAATTGATTCTCAGACCGGAATAAATCCCGGTCTCTTATTGTAACCATCATGAATTTTCTATTACAACTATCATTCATGTCCACGAATGAATCCAGTGGAAGCGAATGAGGCCTTAGTAGCAATGTAGCAGGAAGTTAATGGGACAAATGGAAAGAATATTTAAAATGTTGCTTCTGTGTGATCTAAACAAATTAAACAATACCTTTTTATCATTTTTATTTACTTATTAGAGAACGACGCATGTCGCTCTTAAAACCGTCAACTTCTTTTTGTCCCATAGCATGTATAGTTTTGTTAAATGATGCCAACGAGGTGTTGGCGCTGTTAAATGACACGCTTTTGGTGTTGTTTACATAACGATTTCATGCTTATTCTTATGCTAACTCCGTCACTTGGCACTGAAATAACCTCGTTTCCACATGTGTCTTTTATTTTGGAGTATATTGTGATTTTGTAGGAAACTCGACACATTTGGGCTAGTTCTGGTGATTTGACGATGAGCTTAAAGCATACATGGGCTGATGACGTGGAGAAGGATTAACACGCGAAAGATGAAGTGGATCAGGGCCAGAAAGGGCCCTGTCCGTGCGGCCCAAGGTCCCCTTGGCCGCGCGGCCCAGCCTGTTTCTTGGCCCAATCGTGTTCCTATTTCTTTGAGGCGAAGCATTCGTCAACCCTAGCCTATATATGAGCCGCCATTCGCCAGAGACGAGGAGAGCCGCACCAGAGGAGACGAGGACATCAAGCAACCACCAGGGATTGATCAAGATCCAATCTAGAAGCCATCCACGTGGAGGAAGCGGAGCCGGGAACCGTAGCGGAGGCACCGGCGGTGCTGAACCCTAGAGGACAGCAAAGAGATCGTCTTCACAAGGAGTTTACCACCATGATTAGTGCTTCAACAACGATCTACATGGGGTAAATTCTTCGTATGTTCATGGGGTTGTATGGTGACCTTGAGATGTAATCGTTGAATCATTGTTTTGATCATTGATCTATCATGTTCTTATGGCTATGTTCTTCATCTATCTCATGCCCTAGTTAGGCTTTGATTTGGTTTGTACCGCACTCTGCTTACCATAGATCGTTTAGCCATGAGTATGATCCTCATAGCTCAGTAGATTACCCATGTTTGGTGACAGCTTGCGGGAGGGAAAACTGCTGAGCTCGGTTCATGTTCATCTTTGTGATAGATTAGATTGGATTGATCTATTAACCGTTCTTTACCAACTCGATTAGTGCTTAGTTAAGCGTAATAACCCACTTGTTCCGTGGATTGATAACCTTGGGGGAGTACTCTCTTGAGGGAAGAGCTACAGCTGATCTGTGCGCTTGCGGTGGATCTTGGTATGCGTTTGTGCCGCCAACAAACTTTTCTGGCGCCGTTATCAGGGAACAAGCTAGTTATTTACATTTAACTTTGTATTAATTTTGTTGGCTACTAACATCTAACTTTTTCTATAGAAATCTTTTTGTTTTTGTTTCGTTTTTCATTGTCTAGATGGGATCTATCATTCAACCCGTTGGAGAACTGGAGAAATCATTGAGAGATTATGCAAGCCCGCGAATGGAGGACTTCAACATACAAAAATCGGATTCAACGCTTGAAGCAACCAAATATGAGATTAGCACGGAGATCATCAGGATGGCGGCTGCAAATCCATTCAGAGGGGTGGAGACTGATAACCCATATGGACACGTTGCGCGTTTCACGATGCTATGCAATACGATTGTTGGGATAAAACACCGACTAGCCCGAAGACTAGCCAACAGTCGAGGAACACAAACAACTCGATGAACTCAAAGAACATTTCGCTACTCAAAACCTCTTTCTATTTCTCAAAAGTCGATCCCTTTTTCAATACAGCAGCCTTCCTTTTATAGGGCGGGCACTTTACAACTTTCTGGGGGATCTCCACCTGCTACATTCCCAGAATATTCCTGGGTGCTAAAGGTCATTTCCCTTTACTTTACAGCTGTTACTTTACACGTCATCACACAACACTCTGGAACTCTTATGTTTTTACAAGCTGCTCGTGCACCCAGCCCGGAACGCAGATCCAGACCCCGAAGCGCTTAGGCTCACTTCGGAACTCCATTTGCTTTCTTTGGCCTGATCGCGTGCGAAGTCTTTGCGCTCTCTTCGCGCCCTCTTCATGGATCACTTCCTTCAAATCCGTCGCCCCCTTGCGCGCTTGAATCGCAAAGTCTTGCGAACACTTCGCGAGCTCCTGCATTCCTCCGTACATAGCGAGCCAAAGCCATCCAGAATCAGAAAACGGTAAACTAACAAAGCGATAAAAGAAAGTACCCAACACGACGCGACGGGGGGGGGGGGGGGAGGAGGGGTTGCTTGCGGGACTTCGTTCCCCAACAGTAGCCCCTCGAGAGTAAATGACTAAGCTTATCGTCGCGAGCTCTCAAAGTTGTTCGAACGCAAGTTTCCAGAAGCGCCTCCCCCAAGCGTCCCGTTCGTTTCATTTTTTTTTTGAAAAGATACAGGACGGTTAGAGCCCCGAAACGTGCGAGTGACACGTTTGTTTCTTCTCCCGAGATCTTAGGATGACGGGGCGGTTGATTTCCCAAGATTTTAGGCTGCAGTTACCTGTTTGCGCGCTCGGGTCCACACCCCCCAAATCTTATAAATAGCGCCATGCTGCAACCTGTCATTGACCTGCGCTTGCTTCCCTTTGACGATTCGCTACCATCTCCGCTCGTCGCATCCGAGCTTCGCACTTCGCTTTCATCTTCGCTCTTCGCATTAGGTAACTTGGCCTTGCTGTCTTCGTTATTTCTATATGCATTTTTTGTTTAGACTTCGT
The DNA here is from genome assembly GCA_015476505.1 of Urochloa ruziziensis. Classification (NCBI taxonomy): domain Eukaryota; kingdom Viridiplantae; phylum Streptophyta; class Magnoliopsida; order Poales; family Poaceae; genus Urochloa; species Urochloa ruziziensis. The sequence continues at coordinate 2,865,036 of CM027126.1, read as the reverse complement.
TATTTGTATCTTTCTCTTTGCCATTTTGACTTCGTTCTTCGATTTTTTAGTTTCCGCAACCATGGGTCGAGCTACTCGAAAAACTCCTGCTGCAGACTCCGCCAACACTTCGGAACTGAAAACTTTTGAGTTCGGCCGAAGTCGAGTGACTGAATCGATGATCCGTACACTTGTTCGTGATGGGTTAATTTCTGAAGGGTGCGGCCGAGCCCCTCACAACAATGAAGTTGTGGTTTTCAAGGATTTCTTCAACACTGGACTTCGATTTCCCCTGGATCATGTGATTGTTGGCATTCTTGACAAATTTGGTCTTTACCTGCATCATCTCACTCCGAACGCCTTCGTGAAGTTGAGTCTCTTTCTGTGGTGCTGCAAATCTATGGGAGTTACACCAATGGTCAACCGTTTTCTTCGTACTCACATCCTCCACCATCAGCCGAAGAAGGTCAATCGTCTTGGCGTAGACAACACGCCTGTTCGCTTCGAGCTGGAATATGGATGCATCAACTTTCGATACAAAGATGATGTTGTGATCCCAGCTACTGCTTACAAGAAGCATTGGGAAGACTTGTGGGTAAATCACTGGTTCTATCACACAATCGAAGTGGATGAAACCACCCAAATGCATCCTTTGATCTGCAAAGTGTTTGGACCACTTCCTGCTGATCGCCCAATTAGTGTTAATGATACGGACAACACTCGCCTGTTCCAAGTTGCATTTTCTACCCTTGCAACGAAGTACGGTATGCGAGACCTCGTCGAAGAGTATCGCGGCTGCAAAATTTTTCCGATGAAGTCTGGGTGGGAGATTGCCGCTTGGGCTGACTTCGAAAGCCCCATCAAAGTGCCGGACTTCGAAAAATCCTTCAGATTGACTGCTTCAGGTTAATCTTCTCAGCACACTTTAAATTTTTGTTTTATTTTTCACTCGAAGTTTGGTTTTTAATTTATGTTGCGAAGTATTTATTTTTGGTACATACTTTACTCAGATATTGATGTCGACGAGATCGAAGCCCGGGCCAATATTATTCTTGGTCCCGAAGACCATATCGAGGCTGGTTTTATTGAGGAAAAAATGATGGCGCTCGTGGTAATCGCCTTTTTGATTTCTTCAGGGTTTTTTTGTGGAAAGCGTGAGGCCACTCCTGCTCGCGAAGCTGCTGCTCACGATCGTGCACTGAAGAAGGCCGCCAAGAATCCTGGCGCTGCTCCCGAAGCGACTGCCGGGCAAAAACATAAACGAGGTGCGTCCCGGGGTGGACGACGGGGCAGAGGTCGTGGGCGTGGAAACCTTGCTTCGGAGGGAGAACAGGCTGGCTCTAATGCCGAGTTGGAAGGAAGTGCCGACGACCGCGAAGACAGCAACGTTGGCAGTGATAACGATGGAAATTTTATTGACATGGCTTTTGGATTCTCGCCCGGAAGAGCCGATGAGAGCAGTGATTCTGGTAAGACCATAGCGGCTTCGGGGAAGCCCCCATATAACCTGGTATACAGCGATTTCGAGACTGACAGCGATGATAGTCATGGTAAAAGGCCTGCGACTAAGGCTACATCTGCTGTGATCTCTACCCTCGAAGTCACTACTGCCTCGAAGATCTGTGTCCCGACAACCAGCAAGATCGTTGCTCTCTCCGCTGATCCATCCTCCAAGTCTCCTGTACCCGAAGATCTTACACTTGGGGCCCACGATGACACTGCTAATTCCCCTTCTGGAACTAACAGCCTTTCACCAAGCAGTGAAGGGTACTTCATGAGTACAGAGAAACCCGAGGAGGTTGCTAAGCGTCTAAATCTACGTGAAGACACTCTTTTGTTTGGTGGCCAGACCAAAGGCTTGCTGACCTTCGCTAGCCGCCCTCGCGAACGGTCTGTCCTTCAGAAGGCCGGCGATTGCTTCAGCTTCCCCATTGTTGAAAGTGAACTTGGCAAAGAGGGCTGCTCTTCGTCGCTGATCCACGCCCAGGACCTTAGCTTGAAAGCTTTTCTTGCCAGTCGTGTGGCACAGAGAGAGTTTGAGAGAGAGAAGAACTCTGGAGTTGAACTTGAACAGCACCAAAAGTGCTCTGGACAAGGAGATCGAAGTTGTTAAAACTTTGAATTCTGAGAAAAAAGAAATTTCTGCCTCCTTGAAGATTTCTGAGGAGAAATGTTCCAAATTGACTTCGGACAACGAATCTCTTCGGAAACAAGTTGAGGAACTTAAATCTGAAGCTGAATTAGGCAAAACTGCTCTTTTGGAGAAAAAGCGTGCCGATGACCTGGCTGTAAAGCTTGAAGCGAAATCTGCTGAGCTCAAAGAGCATTTAATTTATCGTCAGGAAATGGAAAAAGGCGTCGAGCAACTGCACGATATCCTTATGAAATGCCTCAAGGATTATGGCCACACGCCTGAGCCCCTGGACACCAAAGAGTGCACAATTGATGACCTTTTTAACTGGCTTCCGGGATGCATCAAATCTTTAAACAGCTGCGGCCGCGCCTTTGGTGAACTTAGCGCCGGTATAACTGCTCGCACTGTGTGCCATGCTATTTGCGATTTACTTCGCGAAGACGCTGTACACAGTGAACCTATTGTGGATAGAAGTGATATGAAGTCTCTTCGTGATCCAAATTTTAAATGGCCCGTGGCGCAATTTGTTGACGAAGTCCCTGTTCTTGCAATGAATATTGCTAAGAACTTCGTGAGGAACTTCTATCAAGCCCGTGGGTACAAACTTGCTGTTGATGAGGGACGTCGCCTCTCTCAGGTTTTCTACTTCGCCACAACCTTATATTTAAATAGGAGGTCATTTTCATTATATTGTTTCCTTATGTTTTATTGCTTTGCAGGGATCAAAAAGCCGCGTAGACCCCAACCCTTCGGCGAAGACAACCCAAGCTACCAGATCCACTTCGGCTCCATCTACTGACGATACTTTGACTGGTGGCCCCACTTCGGGAGGACCTAAGGAGGTGTAGATTTATTTCTAGGGTCTATTGCTTTTTAGCTATGAACATTGTGAAATTTGGTTTGTAATATATCTAAACTCGTAGTTCCTGCGCAGGTTCCGGAGTAGGTTCCTATGCAGGTTACCGAAGATGCCCTCCCTGTTGTTATACGACGTGGGCCATATGCGATGTCTTCAGTCGTTTGGGAACGTTTTCACGCCAAGCATCCCGATGTGTCTTTCGAGCAATTTTGGGATTTCCGTATTAACAAATATGAGCGCGTTAACCAAGCGACTAAGGATTTCTTTAGCGAGTTTCAAAGTGACCTGATTCAACACGATTCTTTTCTGCACACGCGCCGTATGAATCGTGAACATCGTCGCTTGGCGTGCATTTCAGCTGGCGTGGAATTCCCTCCACTTTTTTATCCCAATTCTGTCAAAGAGGAACCTGTCGACGAAGCCCCTCTAAACGCACCTGTTTTCATTCACAAGGCTACTAGTGGGGCATCTTTCAACTTATTACAAGATGCCGACGAAGCCGATGGTGACTCTTCCACAAGTGGTAGAGCTGACATTTGATTTTTTCCGAAGAGTTTGTATTATTACTTCACGACCTTGTTGTAATGTGTAATTGAATGCGTTTTTGTATCTATGAAATAATGTATACACTTTGTGATGAACGAAAACTTCTGAAAGAAGCGCCTCCCCCCCTTTTTCGTTTATTACAAAGGGTATGGAGAGGGTGTATTTTTCCCGCGAAGTGACTCATCAGCCAACTCTTCTCTTGATGTATATTATCACATATTTCATGGATAAATGTCATCTCTTTTTTCCAGCTTTTCGCAAGGATTATGTAGGTGAATTTTGCTACGCGAAGTGTGCTCTTCACTTTGAGCATCGCGAAGTTCACCTATTCGGAGCTTTTAGCTCATTTTCGAAAGCTGATTCGCCACCTAAGGTGTGAATCACTTCGGAATGTCTGTTTTTGTTACGTTCTTTTGGGAGTACCTTGTTTATATTCCACAAGGAAATTTACAACCTAGCGAGTGCTTGCCTTGTTAAAAACCTCACATCTTCGCCAGCCTAGATGACTGAATCGAAGACTCTCCCTGTGAGGAAAAGAGTACAAGCCTCGTTTACAAGTTCTCTAATATTTTACAACTCTTGACTCAACTCTGGAAAGGGGAAATAAAAATTACAAAATGATTAAACAAAAGAGAAAAAAGAAAAACTAAAGACTTCGTGACCCTCAGATGATCACATTTTGGAGCATGTCTTGGTTCCAGGAGTAAGGTACTGCCTGCCCTTCCAATGTTTTCAGTCTGTAGCCCCCTTCCTTTCTGTCTTTGAGACTAAGTAAGGTCCTTCCCACTTTGTTTGAAGCTTTCCAGTTTCCCTTGTCTTTTTCTTTAACACCAAGTCTCCTGTCTTTATTTCTTTCGGAATCATCTTCTTGTTTTTCCATCTTCGCGTCTCCTCCTGATAATCTGCCAAGTTTTGCTTAGCTTGCTCTCTGATTTCGTGCACAACGTCGTTTGTGACTTCCATGTCTTTGGCATCATGTGGATCATCCACTCGCATGGACTCCATTTTGATTTCTTCCAGAGTCATTGCCTCTTCGCAATACAATAATCTGAATGGTGTGAACTTCGTTGCTCTTGATTCGGCCGTGTTGTGTGACCAGATCACTCTTGGCAACTCTTCAGCCCATTTACCCCTTGGCATATCTGTAAGGTTCTTTTTGATACCTGTGAACACTATGCCATTGGCTCTATCTACTTCACCGTTGGATTGTGGGTGGTATACTGATGCGAAGCACAACTTCGTTCCCATCTCAAAGCAAAATTTCCTGAACTCTTCACTGTCGAACTGTTTTCCATTATCTACTGTCAACTCGCGAGGTACACCGAAGCGACAAATGATGTTCTGCCAGAAGAACTTTTGCACTGTTGCAGGAGTTATTGTTTGAACTGGTTTTGCTTCTATCCACTTCGAGAAGTATTCTACTGCAACGATTGCGTACTTATAGTTTCCTGGCGCTGTTGGCAATGGCCCTACTATGTCCATTCCCCACTGAGCCAGTGGCCAAAGTGGTGGAATAAGCTAATCTCATACGAAGGTGCTTTGTGGTATGGGAAGTGTTTTTGACAGTTTTGGTATGATCTGACCACATGATCTGCGTCGCGAACTGCTGTTGGCCAATAGAATCCTTGCCTAAAAGCCTTGCCCACAAGTTTCCTTGTACCCAGATGTGATGCGCAAGCTCCAGCGTGGATCTCTCTTAGTAATTGTTTTCCATCTTCGGCAGAGATGCATTTTAAGCAGAGGAGCGCACACTCCGGTTTTGCACAATTTTTCTCCTTTCATGACAAATGATCTCGCCTTCTGCTGCATTCTTCGCTGTTCCTCTTCGCTCTGGGGTTCATAAAAGCCTTTCAAGAATGCAATGATTGGGGCTCTCCAGTCTTCGTTGATGATTGCATTGACATATTTCACTGGCTCCTCATCTGAGTTGACTGACTTGTACTTACGAACTTCGTAAAACACATCTGCATCTAGTGAAGCGTTCATTGCCGCTGCCTTTGCCAACTTGTCTGCTTCATTTATTCTCTCTCTTGGGATGCTTTTTACTGTAAATCCTAAGAAATACTTCTCCATTGATCTAACTGTTTTCAAGTACCTTTCCATCTCTGGATCTCTACTCTATAAGACTTCCCGATGTGGCCTGATAACAGCTGTGAATCTGTCCGTATCATGATTCTTCTTGCACCTAAAGCTCTTGCCTTCCTTAATGCCAAAAGTAGCCCTTCATACTCTGCAACATTGTTTGTGGCCCCTAAAAAATTCAGCCTCAAAGTGTATCTCAGGATGATTCCCGAAGGTGATGTTAACACCCGCTCCTACACTAGCTCCATCCTTGCAATAAGCTCCATCAGACATAACTTCCCAATAGGTGTCTATCATTGACTTGTTTTGCTGACACGGTCCCAGAGTCCAATCTGCTACGAAGTCTGCCAAGACATGTGATTTTATAGATTTCCTTGATATAAAAGTGATCCCATATTGTGCTAACTCCGTAGCCCATTTACCAATTCTTCCCGAAGACTCTCTGTTCTCGAACATGTCTTTTAGCGGATGCAAAGTGGCAATTACTATTGGGAAACTCTAAAAGTAATGCTTGAGTTTTCTCGAAGACATGACCACTGCATATGCCATTTTTTCCATCTCTGAGTAAAACATTTTGGAGCCTGATAACGCTTCGGACACAAAGTAAACTGGCACCTGCACAAGCTACCAGTCGATTTCTTTTTCTTCCACCCACACTGCACTCAATGCTGACTCCGAAGCCTGCTATGTACAACAACAAAGTGGCCTTGGAGAAGGGCTAGCCAAAATTGCCATTTGCTCAAGGTATTTTTTCAGGTCATCAAAGGCTTTCTGCTCTTCGTCCCCCCACTTAAAATTCTTGGAGGAGCCCAACAACTTGAAGAAAGGTAGACTTCGCTCTGCCGACTTTCGAGATGAACCTGCACAGAGCTGCTATACGTCTGTCAACTTCTGTATGTCTTTCCTGAGACTTCAGAACTTGCATTCGTCTGATGGCTTCGATTTTCTCTGGGTTGGCTTGAATTCCAGATTTTGATATCATGCAGCCCAACAACTTCCCTTTGCTGACTCCGAAGACACACTTGGCTGGGTTTAATTTAAGACCAAATTTTCTTAAGTTTGCAAATGTTTCACATAAGTCCTGTACATGATCTTCTTTTTTGAGACTTCGGACCACCACATCATCAACATAAGCTGACACATTTCTCCCCAACTGAGACTTCAACACAATTTGAATCATCCTACAAAAGGTGGGTCCAGCAGTTGCGGAGCCCCTCTGGCATCCTGACAAAACAATATGTCCCAAAAGGTGTTACGAAGCTGGTCTTGTCCTCGTCTTCTTTGCACAACCATATCTGATGATACCCCGAGAAACAGTCCAACAATGACATTCTTTCAGACCCCGCAGCGGAGTCTACTAGAACATGTATCCTTGGCAGAGGAAAAACCATCCTTCGGGCAAGCCTTGTTTAGGTCAGTGAAATCTATGCACATTCGACAATCTCCATTCTTTTTAGGCACCAGCACTATATTTCGCCAACCATTCTGAATAAATGACTTCGCGAATGACTCCTGCATCAAGCAGCTTTTTGCACTTCGCCCTTTGCCATTTTTTCTCTTTTCTCTGACAACACTCTCAACTTCTGTTTTCTTGGGGGATACTTCGGGTCTACATTCAATTTGTGCTCAATAACACTTTGGGACACTCCCTTGAGATCTGATTTCTCCCAAGCAAATACATCTTGATTATTCCTCAAACATTCTAGCAATCTTGCCTCTTCGCTTTCTTGTAAGCCTTTTGCGATCACCACTTTCTTGTCAATGACATCTTTGCATAACGGGACTTGCTTGGTGTGCCCTTGCGCTACAATCTTGGTGTCCTCTTTTGAATCTTGCTCTTTGGGATGACATTCAACATCTTCTTCGATTTCTGCTCGGCCCTTTTCTTCTTGTATCAAGTGCACAGGCTTCTGGTGTGTCCCTGTATTACCTTCGCGCCGTCTAGCATCAACCTGATTACCGAAGATCAACAAGACTCCGGCATGTGTAGGAATTTTCATGCACAAGTATGCCTGATGAATTGCTGCCGCAAACTTGTTTATCAATGGCCTCCCGAAGATTGCCAGATACGGATACACGATGTCCACCACATCAAACGTGATCATTTCTGTTCTTTGCTGTGTGCCTTCACCAAAAGAACTATTCATTTCAATCATTCCCCTGGCTTCAATTCGTTTACCACCGAAGCCAAACAATGGCTTATTTGTTAACTTCAATTGAGAGTCTTCGTAACCCAGGCTTTGGAATAACTTGTAAGTGATTATATCTGCTGAGCTCCCATTGTCTACCAAGATGCCTCCAACATCGCTGCCCAACAAATACTTTGCATTTTTGCCCATATTTGCTCGTATAACCAAAGGATCTTCAGTGAGGGAATTCTCTTAGATGCATGTCTTGCTCAGAAAATACTATTGGTATATGCGACCATTCACTTCGGAAATGTGTGCCCGAAGAGACATTCACAACATTTCTCATGTAATCTTTCCTCTGCCTCTTTGTTTCCAGTTCTGGCGTATTGTGTCCCCCAGTTATTGCATTGATGACATCTACTCGAGGCTCAGTATCCTCCTCATTCTTCGGGATATCGATCTTCTGTGATGAATTTGCTTACTGCTTTCAGCTCGCGGAGTTGCATATAGCTGATAATTTGTCGGATCATATGGTGGCACTCCGTGTAATGACTCCACTGCTGCGGTGCTGATAGCTAGGGGTATGATGCCAAATAAGGCTGAGCAAGCAGGTAATTCATTTGGGCTGAAGGGTTGAACAGACGTTTGTTAGCGGCTGCGAAGTGTGATTCACGGACTTCGCTTCTTCTGATTGTTGCCCTTTTTTCTCTGCCTCTCTTTTCTTTGCTTCTAGCGCAACTTGATATTCATTTGTCCAATGTCCTGCATTTTCTCCTGTGGATCCAGCAAAATGGTGGTCTGTTACGTCCTTGACTTCGGCCTCCTCTGCCCCTGTCAGAACGACCGCGACCTCTTCCTCTATAGCCTGATGTAAACCCCTGTGATTGCCCTTGACCATCTTCACCAGATACGCTGTTAACTGCTCTGTCATTGTTTTGTTTCTGCTGATTGGGCTTAAACTGCCGCTGATTTGAGCCACCCGCGAAGTGGTCGAAATCTTTGGGCTGTTCTTCGCACTTTCTTTTGTTCATGTCATCGAGTCTTCGTGTGCGACCTCTGTCTGATCTGCAGTACTCATGAACGATTTCATACAGCTCAGTTTCTGTCTTCGGCTTCCTTCTATCCAAGTATTCTCCGCAAGGGCCCAATTTTAATCCTGCGATGCAAGCCTCAATGACGGTCACTTCGGGAACATTGGGAGCTTTTGATCTCTCCCTGATGAATCTTCGCAAGTAGTCTTGTAATGGCTCTTTTGCACCCTGCTTGATGTGATGCAAATCTCCCGAAGTCAATTCTTGCTGCTGAAAACCTCTGAAGTTTTGAAACATCTTTGCCTTAAGCTGATCCCAGCTATCAACGGATCCTAATGGTAACGAAGTATACCATTTCAGAGCTAGCCCTTTTAAGGACATGAGTAATGCCTTAGCTTTTTCAGGGCCTTTTCCTCCAGCCGCTGATATCATTGCCTCATAGCGCATCAAAAACTCTCTAGGATCAACTTCACCGTCGAATTCTGGCAGGGAAGCAGGAAGTCGAAACTGACTTGACCATGGTGTTAACTCGAGCTCAATCGAGAGTGGAGTTGTAGACTCTGCATTTGACTGCAATCTTTGCCAAACAGTCCTTTTTTGAGGCGGTCTACGTTCCGCCAACGCCTCATCACCCATAAACCATTGGTCTTCGTGGAGACGACCAGTCTCGAAGTCATCATGTTCTTCGTGAGATGGCATACCTTGCTGTGTCAAGTGATCTGGGGCTTGTAATGCTTGTATCTTAGCCTGAATGGTGTGCAACATCTGCTCCAGCTGCTGAGTGGTATGGCGAACCTGGCTTCGCCTCTGCTCAGCTTGTAATTGCTCTAACACTTGTCTCTTCCTTGCCACTTGGCTTTGAAGTTCCTGAATCCGCTGCCTTTCTTCATCTTCGGCGTCTGCTTGCCTGGTCTTGCCTTTAGCTAAGATGCTTCCACCTGAGCTCTTGTTTGCACTTGCGAAGTTGTCTGAGCTGCTTGCCTATACTTTTGCTCCAGCTTCTTCTCTATCCTCTTCAATGCTTCCAAGTCTTCGTCTTCTATGCCTTGGTCCATGAGACCAGTGTTCAACTCTCCTTCCGCTACTACATCCACTTGACCCTCACTATTCGCGTCTCTTTCATGTGTGGGATTAAGTACCATGTCCAGTGGGCACGAAGACTCGGGTGGACCTCCCTCTACGATATTCTGTTGTGACGGTTTCTTCTTCGGGGGAGCCATACCTGACTTCAAAAAAGGCAAGAACAATCGCCGGGGGCTCCAAAACTGTTGGGATAAAACACCGACTAGCTCGAAGACTAGCCAACAGTCGAGGAACACAAACAACTCGATGAACTCAAAGAACACTTCGCTACTCAAATCCTCTTTCTATTTCTCAAAAGTCGATCCCTTTTTCAGTATAGCAGCCTTCCTTTTATAGGGCGGGCACTTTACAACTTTCTGGGGGATACCCCTCCACCTGCTACATTCCCAGAACATTCCTGGGTTCTAAAGGTCATTTCCCTTTACTTTACAGCTGTTACTTTACACATCATCACACAGCACTCCGGAACTCTTATGTTTTTACAAGCTGCTCGTGCACCCAGCCTGGAAAGCGGATCCAGACCCCGAAGCGCTTAGGCTCACTTCGGAACTCCATTTGCTTTCTTTGGCCTGATCACGTGCAAAGTCTTTGCGCTCTCTTCGCGCCCACTTCATGGATCACTTCCTTCAAATCCGTCGCCCTCTTGCGCGCTTGAATCACGAAGTCTTGCGAACACTTCGCGAGCTCCTGCATTCCTTCGTACATAGCGAGCCAAAGCCATCCAGAATCAGAAAACGGTAAACTAACAAAACGATAAAAGAAAGTACCCAACACGACGCGACGGGGGGGGGGGGGTGTTGCCTTGCGGGACTTCGTTCCCCAACAACGATACAACAAGAAGGTGTTCCTTTAGCTTGGTTCAGGTGGAATCTTTTCCCTTATTCACTTGCAGATGAAGCAAAGAGATGGTATGTGCTTGTATCCTTCGAAGCAAGAGGAAATTTTGATTTATTGATGCAAAAATTCTGCGGGAAGTTCTTTCCCCTAAGCAAGGTGCAAGACTTGAGAAAGCAAGTGATTAATTTCAAGCAAGGAGAAGAAGAGGGAATTGATCAAGCCTGAGATCGTTTTAACGGATTAATTGAGCAAGGACCGAAGCTTGGATTCACCGGTGACATATTATTGCATACTTTTTATTTTTCCCTAACCCCGAGTGCATGCAAATTTTTCGTATGTGTTCAGGTGGAGATCTCATGGACAAAACACTCACGGAAGCTGCTCAAATCCTTCAGAGAATTAGTAAAGGAGCAGCAACACAAAGAGACTGAGAATCAAGGCTTTCGGGCAACGTAGAACAAGAAACTCGTAGAGGAGTGCTTTCTGGAATTTTTAGAAATATAGCCGCGGAAGTGAAGAAAGAGGAACCAATCAAGGAATTGATAATAGAGAAGATGAAAGAACCTTTATGCAATAAAGAAGGGTCGTTCTGAAGTGATAAAAGTGATAAACCAGAGACATCAGAGGCCAGAAGCTTAGCAAATGCTAAGTCATTGCGAGAGTTTGAGCAAATGGATTGGATTCCTGTAGACTTTGGAGAAATATTCAACAAAAGAAGACCGTTTCCAAATCAAAAAGGTTTGGTGCGAGCTGTAGAAGTGGATTTTCTGCCAGATAAACATACGGGATACATCTTGGACAAGGAATCAGCAGGAGAAATCATTTAGAAGCTATTCAAGGAGGAAGAAGAAGTGGATCCTGATTATGTTGCAGAAGTTAAGAGGATAATGGGAGAGAAACCGGAGTCTTCTCTCTTTGCACGCTTGGCCAAGATTTATGCAATAAAAGAAGGACACACGGAGGAAAGAACACTACCTACGCCACACAACAGCTGTATGATCAATGGAGAATTATTTTGCAATGCTTTATGCGATATCAGAGCACAAGTAAGTGTTATGTCTTCTAAAATTTACGATGAGCTTTACAACAAGACCTTAGACTTAGCTCCAACTTCTACAAGATTGATTATGTGGGATGGTAGAACAATAAAACCTTTAGGTATGCTTAAAGATTTAGATGTTGCTATCTCTGGTAAATCAATTCCAACTGACTTTTTTGTGATCGATGTTCACAACAAAGAACATGATGATATAATTCTTGGTAGACCTTTTCTAAAATTGGTTGATGCTGTTCTTGATGCTGGGAAGGGTAAAGTAACCATTAATCTTGATGGAACTAAATACACATACAACTTTCTACCCACTTCCCGTATTCCTTCGCCTCTCCCTCTAGACAACGAAGAGGTGGAGAGTATTTGCTTTGCTGAAAACCTTAGAGACCCATTCAATGAGCAATCGAGGGTGAGTCATTCGACGACGATCAAGATGAAGAATTAGAAGAGGCAAAGGAAGCATTAGAACCACAAGATGGAAGTTGTGAAAACAAGTTCGAGGAAATCGGGAATTTATTCCAAGAACAAGAGGAGGCGCCTGATGTTTGAGGACCCGATGTGTCTGAGGACTGGTGGATGGTCGCTTCCTGGTGTGATGAGTGATTGACAATGTGGTGTGGATTGACGTTTTCCTTGGCTCAAGTATTGCAGGTGTAGAATGCGGCTTGATTGCATTGGTGCAGGTGAAGAACAGGCGTGAAAGGTCTTAGCTATGGCGGCCTCCGAGGAGCGGCGAGACAAGTAGGCTTGGTTCGAGGGACCCGGTGGCCAGATGGATCAAGTGCGATTCACATGGTGGCAAGAACGAGCGAGGGGACGTGGTTTCGGTGCGAGGTAGCGGCTCACGACCGAAGCTCGTACGCGGACATGAAGCTGGTGCAAGTTGGCAGCTCACAACCGAAGCTTGCACGCAGGGTTTGGTGGTTTGGCCAGAAAACCATCGGGTGGACGGTTTCCCTTGGTTTGGGCCTCAGAACCAAGGCCGAGGACTCGGCGTAACGACGGCCCGTCCTGCCAGCCTGGGGCGGTTCAACCGCCCCCCAGGGGCGGTCAGACCGCCCTCCCCTGGGCAGGTCACCCGTGAGCGTCGAGGAGCTTCGATCTGGAGGACACGTGGTGTGATCGCTAGGTTTGCGTCAGAGGGAAGCAAGCTTGCGTCAGAGGTTAATCCATTCATCTTTGTGCCATGATTTGAATTCCCGAGCTCTTTTTATTTTTTCCATTCTCGGAGCTATTTTTGGAGGATTTTCGTTCCTCATGTTCTAGACCGTTTTCTCTCATATTTCTTTGGGGGAATCACACATGAGTGCCTTGTGCCTCTTTTCTTGGTGATCCCTTGCCCACAAACGCCGAGAATCACTCTAGATTTGTAGATTTCGGGATGAACTCGTGGTGGGTGTGTTCTTCCTTAGATTTGAAATTCCCGAAGTTCTAGCGAGTTAGAGGCTGAGATTTTTGGGGCATAACCTCTCCTTGAGGCGTATATCATCTACCCAAAGTTTCGTCTCAAGAGCTGAAGCCGTTTGGGAGATCCATTCGCGAGTTGACTTTGAGTTCGAGATTTTCCCGAGCTACCTGGCAGGACCGGTGCAACCGCCCTCTGAGACTGGTGTGACCGCCCCTGGCCGAGAAGTGCTGTTTTGGGTTCTTTTCGTTTGATTCATGTTTGATTCGATTGATTTGAGTTTCATTGTGTTGATCTTGTTCCTAGGGTCAGTAGCCTCTCAGTAGCTACGTGATCTTGGCAAGGTCAGTCCGTAGGATTTGGATTGAGTTGGGAGAAGCCGGATCTTGAGAAGAATTTTTATCGGCTCCCACTCACTCCCCCCTCTCTGGTCGCCTAATCGGTCCTTCAATTGGTATCAGAGCTGGTTACGGGTCTTTGCGACTCTAACTAGTCTAAGATCCGAAGATGGCGTACCAAGATTGCGGATCCGGGCCTCCGCACTTCGATGGAAAGAATTATCTGAACTGCGTTGCGCGTATGGGTGCTTTCTTGCGAGGCAAAAGAAAGTTGTTGTGGGATGTGACAAAAGATGAAAACTATGTCAATCCTACCAACTTAGATGCCCAGGATGCAAGAGATAAGTTTGAAGCCAACGCTAGTGCTGTGGACTACTTGTTTCGTGCTTTGTCGACTGAGGAGTTTGAGTGGGTTTTGGGCGAGGACCTAGCTAGCCAGATCTGGCTAAAGCTCAAGGTAGCCCACGGTGGTGATAGCCATGTGAAGGATAGGCTTTTCTCGGTGTATCTTAGAGAGTATAAGAACTTTGAGCAGTTGCCTAGTGAGTCGGTTGATGCTATGTTTCAGCGCTTTACTGCCATAGTCAACAACATGAAAGCCAACATTACCGCACTCCCATACTCGGATCATGACAGAGCTTTGAAGCTCCTGCTTTCCCTTGATCGATCCGTGTGGGGTGCCGAGGTTGAGGCGATCATGGAGTCGGCTAATTACGAAACTTTGAAAGTTGATAAGCTTTTCTTCAAGTTGAAGTCTTCTGAGGTTGATAGACAGCTGATTGCCAAGGCGAAGAGTCCGACTGATTCCCATAGTCTGGCTCTAGTCGGTGGCTCTGGTTATGGACATGCTAATACTTCCAAACACTTTGCCTTGTCTTCTCTTGTGTCTCTCCCAGATGAGGAGTATGAGGTGCTGAGCGAGGAGGATCTCGCGTTGCTCACGAGGAGGTTCGAGAGCATGTACCAGAACCGGAAGGGTTCGAGGCGCATGGGGAGTACGTGCTACAGGTGTGGGAAGATGGGCCACTTCATCGCCGAGTGTCCCGAGGAGATCAAGAACGACTACAACCGCAAGCACCGCCCGCGAGATGAGCACAAGCACCGCTCCAAGGAATCAAGAACGACTAAAACCGTAAGCACCGCCCGCGAGATGAGCACAAGCACCGCTCCAAGCACAAGAACAAGGAGGAGAGGAAGACGAAGAACAAGCACGGTGGACACAAGAAGAACTGATCTCGAGCTATGGTGGCTGATGCGAGCGACATCGACACCAATTCCAGCCACACCACGTCGAGCTCAAGCAGCGAGGATGAAGATCGTGGCCACCGCAAGGAGAGGAAGCACGTGAACTTCAACTTCAACGGGATCTCCTTCACCGCCGTCGACTACTATACCATGGCGCATGACTCTGACAACATGAAGAGCAAGGACGACTCCGACTCTGACTCCGATGATGAGCTATTGACCGATCCCACCTCTTTGCGTAAGGAGACTGCTAGGCTAGAAGAGTTGATCGATAATCGTGATGATGTGCTTAGGAAGACCAACAAGGAGAAGAGTGTTGGCACTCCTTAGCCTAACTAAATCCGCAAGCGCACGGAGTACATTGTAGCCTTTCACCAGGGGAGTAGAAACCTGGATGTCAAATCCAAGGAACAACATGCAACCCGTGGTTACCTCGATCGCAACCAGTCATACAAAATCATTACAAAAACCAAGTTCAATGCATGAAGTACCATTATCTCAGAGTTTGAAATCAGCGGAAGACAACTATTTATTCGGAGTCGTAGTGACATCACGTGAAGCCGTCGTGACGTCACTCTGAAGCATCCTCGTCCCAAACAACAGACCAGCCTGGAGGAAGAGTGGTTGGCCAAGTCAGACTGGCAACCGTCTCCTCAAGAGCGCTACCTGAAAACAATGCCACAAGCAAGGCTGAGTATACTAATACTCAGCAAGACTTAATCGTCGGGTGAGAGCTACATCACCAACTTCTAGACATGCAAGGCTTTTGGCTGGTGGTTTGTTTTGCCAAAGAGCGGCTAAGAGTGGGTCCTTACTTTCAGCATTTTAGCATCAAGTTCTAGTTAAGTTAACCATTCTAGGTAAGCAACCTGTGCTAAAACAAGCGAGTGGAGCAAGCAATTAAGCAAACATCAAGTTTCTTTCCATCATCATGTTCCACTTCTTACTCAATGCAGCAGCGGGATTAAGCAGTCTCATTAGCTGCGAGAGACAGACAGTTCGAACTGATTTCAACCTTGCAAGGGGGAACCCAAACACTCGGATCATCGCACTCAGCCAAAGGCTAGCGCTACTAGGTAGTTCCCACCAATCTTCCAGTCGCGTCCAGGACCAAGCTCCCCCTGGCATACGAGGTCTAAGGCTTGGCCGAACCAACACTTACGCCCCTCGTACCCACATGTTCGAAGCATGGGGAAAACGTTCCCGGAAGGAGTCGGAAAAAGTCCGCACTCTGGAGTCATGTAGGTACTAAACTTACCGACCCCATAGAATCGACAAGCGCTTGGTACTTTCAAAAGCTTAACCGTCGGTACCACACCATTCGGCCTTAACCAACATTAGCATACACGGACGGGGCATCTACATGACAAAAATCCCCGCCCGTCATCCTTATGATTCCAACATAAGTAGAGCAGTCGATTCCTATATCTCGCGAGTGACAGGAAATCACTCGGCTTTTACCGGGTCCTTATAGCGGGGCAGCTATCGACCTATCATGCTAGTATTGCAAAGCATGGGTACCTAGGATCATGCAACTAGGGTTTCAAATCAACACCTGAACGTAAATGCACAAACATAAACATAGCCAAACATAATTGCATGTATTTGAAAACATAGGACATGCTCCGGGGCTTGCCTTCAGGCACAAAGTTAGCTTGGGAGTCCTCTGCAACCGCGTTCGGGTCTTGCTCGACCTGGACAGTGTTCACCTCGCCTTCTGCTTGGCCTCCTCCTTCAGCGGGGATCAGCTCGTAGTCTCCATCGGCGAGGGCAGGTTCTACACAAATGCATATGCAATAAGAGTATGATCTTTGGTCGAGTCATCACAGTTGCATAATGACGAACCCGAGTGGTTTTTAATTTGTTGAAGGTGATTGTGTACACACATAACAATTACCTTTGATTTCACACAAAACCGTAAGAGTGTGCGTGGGGATTTTAGTTTATTTAACCATTTATTAAAAACAACTTATTCTCATTTAACTCCCTTAGCAATGAAACTTCCATAAATTAAACTAGCAGTTTGGTTCATTATTAAAATTTGAGAAAATACTGTGTGCTCTTTGTGAGTTACTTGATTTGCTGACCAAGATTTAAGCCAAGGTTAAGCATTCATTAACCTCAACAACACAAACCAGACAGCACCCTAACATCAAGACTAAGTCCTAAGAAGTCACACTATCATCCAAAGGTCCTTAAAAATTTATCAGGGACTAAACTAGTCTAAGCAAGCTCACAGGTTAAAGTATAGCTTAAAAAGATCAAAGGATCTTGCTGCTAGAACTATTCCAGTTCCAACTGGTATGCAAGTTAGCCAGCTCAACTAAGCTCTTCTATTAAACAGGTACGCAACAAAGTACTTCAAGGCTTCTGCGAACAGAAAGCACTCGGAAGCTTCACCGACTGGTTATTAACAAGGGGGAAACCAGTGGTGGAGGCTTAGAGAGGCACACCGCCTTACCTCGAGTGGATCACGAGTGGAGGGGGAAGCTTGCGTGCAGGGTTCGGGGCCTTTTATAGGCAGTCGAGGCGAGGCTCGGACTGCAGCTCGGAGCAACAAAGCGGACACGCGGAGCTTCGGGCGGCGCATCGATGGCTGCCGCGGCGGACATGGCTCGCCGGTCGGCGGCCTGTCGCGGCGGGGCGGCGCAGGGCTGGGTGGTCGGTGGCCGGTCGGGGGAAGCTCGCTCGCGGGTTGGCGAGAGGTTGGGGCCCACGGCGATTGGCTTGCCGGCCCTGGTCGGGGCAGCGGCGCTGCAGCTCGCCGGCGACCACGTGGCGCACGCCGGGCGCCCGTCGCATCTGGTCGAAGAGGGCGCGGGGAACAAAGCGTCTTGGTCGGGGACAACCGCGGAGACAGCATGCGGCGCATTTAAGGCGCGGGCGTGACCTCGACGTCCGCGTCAGAAGCTGGCCGCCGCGTGGCGGTGTTGTCGGGCGCGTGACTCGCGCAGCGCCGGAGAGCGCAGGCAATTCGTCGAACACATGCCGTGCGTCCATTCAAACCAACTTTTCTCCGAAATTTTGAACTAAAGTTCAAAATCTCCAAAAAGCAAAGTTGTGTTCCAGGTTACCAGCTACAACTTTTGTAAAGGTTGACCTAAGGAAAAGTGAGCGGATTCGAGAGAAAACTGAGCGGGAACAGCATAGGCTCGGGTATCAGTCTACAGTGAACTTCCGTGTTTTGACTGACTTTGACTGGGATTTAAGGTGCCTTCCACTCAAAATCTCGAAATGAGCCAATTGACAAAAATGTGTCCCGTTAAAAACTGAACAACTCTTGTATTGGCCGATTTTTCAAGTTCTTAAGTGCAATTTTGAAATCGAACCATGCCAACCGTGAAAGGTCAAAAGTTCACCGAGGTGTAAGGGAACTTTTGGTAGGATTCCTTGAGTGAAAATCTAGGTGAGGCCAAATTAAACTTAATTAGGCTAAGACAAAAGGTTTAGCAGGTGATTAAGTCAATGAACACCTAGATTGTCACAGCCTACCCCCCTTAAACAGAATCTCGACCCGAGATTTGAGTGTAGAAAGAACTAGTGTGTGCAAGAATGCTTACGATCATGTAGAAGAAGAAAACCCGGAAACTTGGTGTTCAGGTAATCCTCCGTCTCCCAGGTGGCTTCTTCCTCCGTGTGATGATTCCACTGTATCTTGTACATTTTAATGATCTTCCTTCTTGTTCTTCTTTCTTTGCGGTCAAGAATCCGGAGAGGGTGTTCCACGAGAGTCAGGTCTGGTTCTACCCAGGCCAAGTCTTGATTGACAATCTCAACTTCGGGAACTCGAACACATCTCTTAAGTTGGGATACGTGGAAAACATTGTGGACACCTGACAGCTTCTCGGGGAGTCGGACTCGGTATGCTATCGGTCCACAGGTTTCTATGATCTCATATGGTCCAATGTAACGGGGTGCCAACTTTCCTTTTACCCCGAACCTTAGTACTCCCTTAGTGGGTGAGACTCGAAGGTAAACGTGCTCTCCCACAGAGAACTGTAGGGGCTTCTTTCTCTTATCAAAATAACTCTTCTGTCGGGATTGGGCAGCCTTCAGGTTAGCCTGAATCACTTTCACTTTCTCCTCTGCCTCGGCTACTAAGTCTGTGCCAAGGACTTGCCTTTCACCCGGCTGCGACCAACTCAACGGGGTTCGACATCTTCTGCCGTAAAGTGCCTCAAACGGTGCCATCTTCAAGCTGGCTTGGTAACTGTTATTGTAAGAAAACTCAGCGAGTGGCAAACACTTATCCCAATTCTTATCATAGTGTATGACACAAGCTCTCAGTATGTCCTCAACTATCTGATTAACTCTTTTGGTTTGGCCATTTGTTTGGGGGTGGTATGCGGAACTGTGGATTAATTTGGTTCCCAAGGAGTCTTGCAATCTTTGCCAAAACCGTGACATAAACTGGGGTCCTCTATCTGATATGATAGTTTTGGGGGTTCCATGTAAACGAAGGATTTGCTCGAAGTAGATATCGGCATACTGGTCAGCACGGTAAGTAGTGCGTACCGGAACGAAATGAGCGGTTGTCGTGAGTCGGTCCACGATGACCCAAATGGAATCATGTTTCTGAGAGGTAAGGGGCAATCCAACGATGAAATCCATACTTATGTCATCCCACTTCCAGGAAGGTATTGGAAGAGGTTGTAATGTTCCAGCTACCTTAAGGTGACTGGCCTTAACCCTCTGGCAAGTATCGCATTCCGAGACGTACGTGGCAATGTCCCTCTTCATTCTTGTCCACCAGAAACTTTGCCTCAAATCTTGGTACATCTTGCTGCCTCCAGGGTGAATGGAAAATTTAGAGAGGTGAGCCTCATCCAAAATTTCCTTTCGGAGCTCCGGAGTTCTAGGTACTACTAGACGTTTCCCAAAATGTACGACTTCTTTTTAATCCAATCTGAAACAACGATACTTCTCATCTCCGGCAGAGAGCCTTTCTTTAATGATCTCGATGCATTTATCCTGAGATTGAGCGGTGGCTATCTTGTCGTAGAGAGTCGGTTCTAAGGAGATGTTATTGAGTGAGCCATGAGGAACAATTTCCAAGCTAAGCTTCCTCATCTCAGCACATAGGGTCTGGCTGTAGGTGTCTGCGGTGAGACAGTGGCAATGTGCCTTTCGACTTAATGCATCAGCTACAACGTTGGCCTTTCCCGGATGATAAAGTATTTCCATGTCAGAATCTTTGACCAATTCCAACCATCTTCGTTGCCTCATATTCAGATCTGCGTGTGTAAGGATGTACTTGAGACTTTGGTGATCGGTGTACACTTTACACTGTGCTCCCATGAGGTGGTGTCTCCAAAGTTTTAGAGCATGAATCACAGCTGCTAACTCAAGATCGTGAGTGGGGTAATTCAGCTCATGTGGGCGGAGTGCTCGAGAAGCATAAGCAATGACTCTGTTGTCTTGCATGAGAACACATCCCAACCCGGTGCCTGAAGCATCGTAGTAGATGTCATACGGCTTCGTGTTGTCGGGCTGTGCTAGAACGGGGGCTGAAGTAAGGAGTCGTCTCAAGGTGTGAAAAGCCTCTTCACATTTCTCTGTCCAATGGAACTTAGCTCCCTTCTTGAGTAGTTCTATCATAGGCTTAGCTATCTTGGAGAAGTCAGGAATGAAACGACGGTAGTATCCTGCTAGTCCAAGGAAACTACGGATTTGGTGAACAGACTTGGGAGTTTCCCAATCCATGACCTCTTGTACCTTCTTGGGGTCCACTGAAATACCTTCGTCAGAAATTGTGTGCCCGAGAAACTTGACACTGTTGAGCCAGAATTCACATTTAGAGAACTTGGCATAAAGCTGGTGATCTCAGTGTTTGTAGAACAATGCGAAGATGTTCAGCATGTTCTTCCTCATTCTTGGAGTAGATCAGAATATCGTCAATGAAAACCACGACGAATTTGTCCTGATAAGGCATGAAGACCGAATTCATGAGATACATGAAGTAAGCCGGTGCGTTGGTGAGTCCAAAAGACATGACTAGGTACTCATATAGACCATACCTAGTAGAGAAAGCAGTCTTTGGAATGTCACAAGGGCGGATCTTGATCTGACGATACCCAGAACGAAGATCAATCTTAGAGAAGACTTTGGCACCAGCTAGCTGATCGAAGAGAATGTCAATGCGGGGTAAGGGGTACTTGTTCTTGACAGTCACTGCATTGAGAGGGCGATAGTCCACGCATAACCTCAAGCTTTTGTCCTTCTTTTTAGCAAAGAGGGCCGAACATCCCCAAGATGAGGAGCTAGGTCGGATAAAGCCTTTGTCAAGCAACTCTTGCAATTGCGTTTTCAAATCAGCCAGCTCTACGGGTGACATCCTATATGGTCGTTTGGATACAGGAGCAGTTCCCGGTTGCATTTCAATAACGAACTCGATGTCCCGGTCAGGGGGCATACCTGGTAAGTCCTCTGGAAAGACATCAGGGAACTTGCAAACCACGGGAATGTCCTCTATCCGGAGTTCGGACATAGAAAGGATATGGGAGCTCGTGTAGACCTTGTGCGGCAAATAAAGATCCGTGCGACCTAGGAGTGGCGAGTGAATCTCAACTACCCTCTCGGGAATATCAAGTATGACCCGGTGTTTAGTCATCCAATCCATTCCCAAAATTATATCCATTCCATCCAATCCCACGCTAATAAGGTCAGTTTTAAACAATTTGCTGCCCATAACTAGGGGTACTCGGTTTGACCTCTGATTTGCTGAGACCTTCCCACCCGGTGTAGTGATTAAGTAGGGGGTGGCGGTTTGGGTGAGATTTAGTCCACTCTTGGTGCAAAACCTTGTGCTGATAAAGCTATGCGTTGCACCGAAATCAAACAGTATAACAGCGGGGTAATTGTGGACATAGAAAGTACCCGTCATAACTGGCGCTACTTCGGGTAGTTCTGCAAGGGTGGTGAAGTTGATCCTCCCTTGATGGACTTGCACCGTCTGCTTTCTTCCCTTGCCTTGGTTCTGCGCCCGTCCTTGGTTTCGCTGCTTGTTCTGGGGGCAGTCCTTGTAATAATGACCCGTCTGTCCGCACTTGAAGCAAGCATTCCCATTGCTTGGACGAGTGGGAACTTGATAGTTGGGGCGTGGGGCTGCGGACTGCTGGGGAGCAGGGAAATGACTCTGATTCTGCTGGGGTGGCCTGATAGTCCAGCGTCCCTGCTGTCCTGGCCTCTGGGGGTTGGAGGTAGGAGTGTTCTGAACAATCCGGAACTTCTGAGTTGATGGAGCAGTCGGTGTCATAGGAGCTTTCCTCTTCTTCTCGGCCTTGAGGGCAACAATGGCATCTTCTTGAGTAATGGCCAAGTTGACCAGCTCATTGTAGGTGGCCGTTCGGATGGGGTTCAAACGTTCCTTGAGCTTTGCACTGAGGCCTCTGCGAAAGCGGTCCATCTTCTTTTGATCTGTGTCAGCATGGGTACCAGCATACTGGCAAAGGCTGTTGAAAGCCTGGGCATACTGGGACACAGTCCGTGTCGGTGATATATTCTCCGGCAGTCTTCCACGGGGTAGCCCACGGAAGTGATTTGTATGCAGGGAAGATCGCAAAGATCGGAAGCAAGATGGTTAGGATGGACAGACACAAGGGTTTATACAGGTTCGGGCCGTCGACTTGACGTAATACCCTACGTCCTGTTTTGGGGTGTTGTATTGCGTGGATTGTGTGTTGAGAGATTTCGTTGTCTTTGGAGGGGGTCCCTGCCCGCCTTATATATTGGGGGGCAGGGTTACAAGTCGGTTTGTATCCGATCCTATCTCTAAGGATCCTTTCCTTCTTTACAAAAACTCCTATTCTAATTAGAACTTCTCCTTCCAGATCCTTCCTACATGCGCCGACTTGTCCCGCACGTCATCAGGTCCAGAACGGTGGGCTGGGCCGCCCCCTATTGATGGGCTGCCAGGCTTGCTCGTAAGGTACCCGGGTACTACATCCCCCACAGTAGCCTCCGAGCACTTCTTGGCCGATCGTTGGCTGTAATTGATCTGTCTTTTTCTTGCATGATCCGAGTGCTCTCAGGTTGTCTAAGACCTCATCCGAGTGGTTTCGAAGAAGATCCGAGTGGTTTCGAGGAAGATCCGAGTGCTTGCTCAAACGTTCCTGAAAACGATTCTTCAATTGTAGCCATAGTGAGGGGAAGAAGTGCTCTTTTTCACGACGCGACAGCGAAGTGAATACACTTAGCCCCCGAGCCTTGGGCAATTTTAGTATGAAATTGGCCAAGGGTCTTCAACTTTTCTCCGTCAAAATCTCGATCTTCAATGGTGTGCACCTCCTGGTGCACCCATTGGGTGTAGCCCCCGAGCCTTGAGCAGAATAGAATATTCTGGTCGAGGGTCAAAAATAAAATATTGTAAAGCTCTTTTTGAACTTAATCCATCAATGGTGTGCACCTCCAGGTGCACCCATTGGGTGTAGCCCCCGAGTCTTGATTCGACTCGGCACGATCGTGTCAAGACTCTGAAAGCCTGTGGATCCTGACTGAATTTTTCAGCCCCCATGCCTCTGGACATGGATTTCGGATAATTTTCTCCTTCTGGGCTTTTTTGTTTCCCCTTCTTAAGGATTCTGTTCTCAAGTTCTTTGAACTCGGCGTGACTCCCGAGTCGTGTCCCACGACCCAGCTTGACCATATGGTAAATCACCTTCTCACAAGATTTATACTTGTCAGCACTTGACCCAGATTTCTGAGCGAATTTAGCGATAGTATCGCATGCCTTACGTAAAAATCAATTGCAAGGTTGCAATATTAATTGCAAAAATAAGTCTGGCCGTCGACTAATTTTAGCCTCACGACCGAGTGGTTTATGCCCCTGAACACTAGCTCAGGAACCCACATATTTGTTAATTTGACAGAACCGAAAGGTCGTGCCATATTTCAGCCCATTTAGGCCCATCAATCCTGTAAAGTCCGTTGTTTCCTAGGGAAACTAACGGTTGCCTTCTTGAAGCCAGAATATCGCGAGATATCGCGACTCCATACCGCATCTTTGAATTCAAAGCGACGGGACGTGCCTGCGTCGGTTGAGTTCCCGAGACACGCATCGCGCCGCGCGCGGGAGGAGCGGTTCATTCCATTATAAGCCATCCCCGCCGCAATCTTCTTCCTTTCCTCGCCATTCGCCTTCTCAGCGCCCAAGTTCTCCTCCCTGCTCGAGCGCAAACCCTAGATCCACTTTCATAACCTCCAATCTCCAATCCTCAGCCCCTGCTCGCAGCCATGGCGCCGAAGAGGAAGGAAGCCCCGAAGCGGAAGGAGAGGTCGCCAGGAAGGGCTCGGTCAGTCAGGGCCAAGGCCGCCGTCGATGTCACGTGGATCGCGCCGCCGAGTGGAGGAGTTCCACTACCACCACCAGGCGCCTCGAGCAGCACGTCATCGACGGCATCCTCCCAGACCAGCAAACCGCCGAGTGGCGCGCAGCCTCCGGTGAGTCTTTCCCCACCCCAAATTCCTCTGATTTGGTGGTGTTCGAGTCTTTTCTTCTGCGCGGATTGGGTGTTCCTGCGCACCCCTTTCTCCGCGGCCTGCTTCATTTTTATGGGATCAGTCTTTGCGCACTGAATCCCAATTCCATTCTTCACATCGCTATCTTCATCAATCTCTGTGAGGCCTATCTTGGGATAGAGCCTCACTTCAATCTCTTTCTTCATCTTTTCTTGCTGAAACCTTATCCTGGAACCGAGTGCCCGCGAGTAGTCGGAGGCGCCGGGCTCCAGCTCCGTGAGGGTCGAACCCAGGAATACTTTGATATTCCTTTTCCTACTTCCAACAAAGGGTGGCAGTCCGAGTGGTTTTACATAGGAAACCACTCGCCTGCCATCTCTCCTGAAATCGATTCGCGTCCTGTTCCCTCCAAGTCCTGGATTTCTCTTCCCAAAGAGAGCGAGATGGACGAGGTTCGGGAGTTGCTGGGCTTCATAGCCCAGCTGAAGGACAGAGGGTTGACTGCCGTAGGAGTGGCAGCCAACTTCGTGCTGCGCCGGATCCAGCCCCTCAAGCAGCGGGCTCATCCGGCGTATGAGTACTACGCCGAGGGGGACAACACGCGTGAAGCCCCCGAGCGTGTTGATAGGGGCCAAGCTGCAGCTCGGCTTGGCAAATTTTTTGCGACAGGGACTTCCCTGCGGACTTCTGATGGTCCTCCGGCGTACAACTTGTCGAATCCACGCCCTGAGGTACTGAATCAATTCGTTGCTGTTTTATGTTTTCAATTCCACCCATTGGGTGTAATCTCAGTAAAGAACTGAACCCAACTTTTGCAGGGTCGAGCTGCTTTTGTTTCTATCCCTCCTCTGCCTGAGATGCCGAAGGGAGTGGATCAGCCGGCGCCGCGCAGAGCCGGTGCTGCTGAAGAAGCACTCGGAGGAAGCGAGAGTGACTTGCATGACTCGGATATCAGTCTGTCATCCTCGCCTTCTCCGGACGTGCTGTCTCCGAGTGGTGGCAAGGCTGCCGGCTGTCCCGAAGAAGCGGAAGATTTCTGTTTCAACGGGGATCGTGATTGGGGATGCGCCGAGCCGTCGCCAACTCATCCTCACCGAGTCATCTGACTCGGATGATGACGAAGCTGGTGGTGCCGGGTCTTCAATCCCGCCCCCAATTATCAGCTCGGAGCAGTCGCCCCTTGCCATAGTACCTTTGAGTACTGCAAGTCCGAGGGACCTTCCTTCCCCCACTCGGAGAGGAAAGCGCCCGAGAATGCGCGTATCTACTCTGTAAGTAATATTGTCAACCTTTGATTGACTTTTATGTTTTCCTGTAATTACTCCTTATTTGCTTTATCCTGCAGCACGCCGTCTGAGATCCCCTTTGCGGGTTCTGCGCCGCAGCCAGTCGGCGAGACAGAGATCCCGACAATCCAAGTGCCAGAAGTATCTTCCCACTCGGCTGATCCTCTAGCGATCAGCCTGTGGAGCCGCCACCAGAGTCGCCGCGAGCACCAACCCCAGCTCCGCCGAGTCCTGCTCCAGCGTCGCCGACCATACTGCCAGCTCCACTGGGCAGCCCCCAGCCTGCTCCTGTGATTGAGCAGACTGCGGCGATGGAGGAGCCCCAGACTGCAGAGGTCAGAGTCGCTCCTGCAGCAGTCGTGGCTCCGGGTGGTGATGCTCCTATGACTCCTCTGGCGGAGTTCATGTCACTCCATCGTCGTATGGGACAAATAGCCGAGGTATTTCCTGAGCCACTTTTCTTGTTTAGGTTGAGTACCGAGTGGTACACTTATTTGTTGTGTCATCTGACTATCTTTTGCAGGACTTAGCTGCTGATGCCGAGGCAAAAACCTCGGCGATTCAAGAGCTTTCTTCTGCAGCCGCTAAGGCCGACTCCTTGGTGGCCCGAGTGGCTGAACTCGAAGCCGCTGCGTCCCAACACCAGGCCGAGTTGGAGGAAGCCCGGCGCACCAATCGCGATCTTCGCGGAGAGGTGGAGCAGGCTAAGCTCAACGAAGCCCAGGCCGCACAGGAGCTTAGAGGTATGTTATTCTCTTTTTTTTTATGTCAGACGTGAATATACTATCCAGATCTGACTTTCTGTAGATTATCGGTACCGGATTATGGCCCAATTTGCAGAGCTCACTGCCAAGGTGGCTCGGCTGGAGGGCGAGGCGGAGGCACTGCGTGCCGAGAAGAGCGCGCTGGAAGATGCAGTCCGAGTGGTGGCGGAGGAGATCGAGCCGGAGGCATCATCATCTTCAGCTTCTATCCTCGACCGCGCTCGGGCGCTTCCACGCTTCTTTCGGCGCCAGCTTTGCTCCATCAGCCAAGCCAGCTGCGGGCATGTCCTGGCGGTCCTCAAGTCTCTGTTCCCAGCATCGATTTGGAGCCACTCGGCAGCGGGTACGCTGCTGGCACCTCCGAGGATGATGTGAGCAGACTGCTCCTTGAAGTCGAGCCGATCGCCAATGTCCTGTCCAAGGACGTTGTCGATGACTCTGATGATGCGGCCCCTCTGGTGTTGGTGACCCTGCAGTGTAAATTTCATAGAATGTCTGTAGTATCTGACAGAAGTAATACTTTTGAACAATGTTTAATCCTTTGTTATTGTATATAAGTTTTTATGGGACTACTACTCCCTTTCTTTCTGCGCTGGCCTTAATTTCTGAGTGGTTGACCTGTTACGGAGTAGATTAGCCTCGTTGGTCTCAGTCTCATGCCGCCGAGCTTTGTCGTGCGTGTAGAGCTTTGACTTGGCGAGTACTTTCCCCCACGATTTAAAGTTTGTTCCACTCATACTTTATGTGCGTGACGCGAAAGAGGAAATTCGAGTAGTAGATATAGATGGGAGATGAAATCAACTTTATTGATAACTCATATTATAATCTGCCGAGTCGTGACTGGGGATGATTATCCTCCAAAATCACTCGGGAAAACATATCTTAATGAACAAAAAGATGAATACATAACTGAATCAGGCGTAGAAACGCTGTAGGTGCTCGATGTTCCATGGATTTGGAATGTCTACGCCGTCTTCCGTCATGAGGCGATATGAGCCTGGGCGACTCACTGACTTGATGATGTATGGTCCCTCCCAAGGGGACGCAAGCTTGTGCGCGCCCTTAGTGTCTTGCTTCCTCCTCAGAACCAAGTCGCCTGCTTCAAAAGACCTCTGCTTGACGGTTCGATCATGATACCGTCGAAGGACCTGAGCGTAACGCGCGGCTTGGATCTGGGCAGCCAATCTCTTCTCCTCGATGCTATCGAGGTCTTCAATGCGCGCCACTTGCGCGTCGTATTCATCATAGAACTCCACTCGGGGTGAGCCGTATGCGATGTCCGTTGGTAGGATAGCTTCCGAGCCGTAAACCAGAAAGAACGGGGTTTGCTTCGTGGCACGACTCGGCTGGGTCCGCAGCCCCCAGACTACAGCCGGTAACTCCTTGATCCATCGTCCATCGTACTGCTTCAGCTGCTTGAATATCCGGGCCCTGAGTGCCTTGATTATTTCGCCATTGGCTCTTTCAACCTGGCCATTGGCCCTTGGGTGCGCCACAGATACGGGGCATAGCTTGATGCTCCTCTCGCTGCACCAATTTTTAAACTCCTGCGCCACGAAGTTCGTACCATTATCTGTAATGATACGATTTGGGACTCCGAAGCGGTGGGTGATGTCGGTGAAGAACTCAATGGTCTTGGCTGCCGTGTGCTTGCTGACTGGTTTCACCTCGATCCACTTGGTGAACTTGTCGATAGCCACTAGGACATGGTCAAAACCACCAGGTGCCTTCTTGAATGGACCAATCATGTCCAAGCACCAACAAGCGAAGGGCCAGGACATTGGTATAGTCTGCAGCTGTTGTGCTGGTGCGTGTATTTGCCTTGCAAAATACTGACACCCTTTGCAGCGCCGCACAATATTTTCTGCGTCTGCTACAGCAGTCGGCCAGTAGAAACCAGACCGGAAGGCTTTACCAACGATGGTTCTAGCCCCGGCGTGATTACCACAGATTCCTTTGTGTATGTCTGTCAAGAGCTCAACACCCTCTGCGCGACTCACGCACTTCTGGAGGAATTTGAGAGGCTCCAGATCGACGATACAGCTTGTCTCCGATGATGACGTAGCTTTTGCTGCGCCGCACGATTTGTTCGTGGAGCGACTTCAGATCCTTATCTTCTGCGGCCTCTGTGGGCAATATGCCGCTGTCAAGATAGTCGATGATTTGGGTCCTCCAGTCCAACGCTTCGTCTACCACTAATGTGGCTGACTCCGGGGATTCTCCGACTTGTTGCTCCGCGACAGTGCCATCCGGGTTTATCTTGATAGATGGTTTGACAAGATCTTGGATGAAAACTCCGGGTGGGACGCCTTCACGGGTGGACCCCATCTTGGCAAGCTCATCAGCTGCCTTGTTATGGTCGCGCACCACGTGATGGAACTCTAAGCCATAGAATTTCCCTTCCAGTTTCCTTATTTCTTCGCAGTAAGCATCCATCTTCTCGTTGGTCCTGGACCAATCCTTGTTTACCTGGTTTATGACCAGGGCAGAGTCCCCGCGTACCATCAGGCGTTTGATGCCCAAAGATACGGCGATGCGGAGACCGTGCAAGGCTGCTTCATACTCGGCTGCATTGTTGGATACTGGGAACATGATTTGAAGGACGTATTTTAATTCCTGTCCACTTGGGGAGATCAGGAGTACGCCTGCGCCGCCTCCTTTGATCTGGAGGGAGCCATCAAAGTACATCTCCCAGTACTCAACTATCTCGTCGTCAGCCGGAGCTTGGTTCTCTGTCCAGTCTGCTACGAAGTCGGCCAAAACCTGAGACTTGATAGCAGTACGTGGAACAAAGGTTATGTGGTGAGCGGCCAATTCTATTGACCACTTGACGATTCGGCCGCTGGCGTCTCGGTTATGGAGTATTTCCCCTAAAGGATTTTCGCTCACAACCGAGATTGGATGGGCCTCAAAGTAATGTTTCAGCTTTCTTGCTGAGATGAGAACTCCGTAGAGTAACTTCTGCACATGGGGATAGCGTACCTTGGATACGGTCAGGACCTCGCTGACGAAGTAGACTGGTCGCTGAACTCCATATGCGTGCCCTTCTTCAGGGACGCTCGACCACTAGTACCGTGCTAACCACTCGGGGAGTAGCAGAGATGTAGAGGTAGAGCTGTTCTCTTGGTTGAGGTGGGACGAGGATGGGCGGACTCTGCAGGTAATCTTTGAGTTCCTGGAAAGATTGCTTCGCCTCGTCATCCCACACGAACTTGTCCTGCTTCTTGAGCAGTTTGAAAAACGGCAATCCGCGGACGCCGAGTCGTGATATGAAACGACCGAGCGCTGCCATGCATCCAGTAAGCTTCTGCACATCCTTCTGACAGGTTGGTGGTAGCATCTTGGTGATGGCCGTGATCTTCTCGCGATTTGCCTCGATGCCGCGGTTGCTGACCATGAAGCCGAGTAGTTTACCTGAGGGGACTCCGAAGACACACTTTTCCGGGTTGAGCTTCCACCGGAATTTACGTAGGCGTTCGAAGACCTTTGTCAGATTCCCTATCATGTCCTCGGGGTTCATGATCTTGACCACGATGTCGTCGATGTAGGCTTCTACTATGTCTGGAATCAATTGATCCAGACATGCTTGGATTGTCCTCTGGTAGTTGCGCCTGCGTTCTTCAGACCGAAGGCCATTGTATTGTAACAATAGGCGCCAAACGGCGTGATGAACGCGGTCTTATCTGGTCTTCCAGTTTTAGGCCTATCTGGTGATAGCCTGAGTAGCAATCGAGAAAACAGAGCAGGGCGGAGCCTGCCGTGGAATCTACGACTTGATCGATGCGGGGGGGAACGAAGGGGTCTTTAGGGCAAGCTTTGTTGAGATCTGTGTAGTCAACGCACATTCTCCAATCATTATTATTCTTTTTTCTTACAAGAACTGGGTTAGCTAACCAGTCGGGGTGAAACACCTCCTGAATAAAACCAGCAGCTAGCAGCTTTGTAATCTCTACCCTAATCGCCTCCTTGCGGTCCTGCGCGAATCGACGAAGCCTCTGCTTGATCGGTTTGGCAGTCGGATTGACCTTCAAGGAGTGCTCGGCAAGTTCCCTTGGGACACCTGGCATATCGGATGGTTTCCACGCGAATATGTCGGCGTTTTCCCTTAGGAATTTGACGAGCACTTCTTCCTATTTGGGGTCTAACTCTGCCCCGATGATGGCCGTCTTCTTCGGGTCGTCCAAGTCCAGCGAGATCCTCTTCAGCTCCGTCTCCTTGCTTGGCGCGATGGCTTCTCTTGCTGGCCTCTTGGCGGGGATCTCCAGAGAGTCCTTGTCCACCTCCTGCGATGCAGCCAGTACTTGCGTCATGCGCTTCGACATGTCCAGGGCAGCTGCCGCGTTGAGGGTCTCCTGTTCGCATGTGTAAGCGACTCGGATGTCCCCCAAGACGGTGATTACGCCCTTGGGTCCTGGCATCTTGACCTGCAAGTAGACGTAGTGAGGGATCGCCATGAACTTGGCGAGCGCTGGTCTCCCGAGGATGGCGTGATATGCAGTCTCAAAGTTCGCCA
Source organism: Urochloa ruziziensis (assembly GCA_015476505.1). NCBI lineage: Eukaryota > Viridiplantae > Streptophyta > Magnoliopsida > Poales > Poaceae > Urochloa > Urochloa ruziziensis. Next base: position 2,834,298 of record CM027126.1, on the reverse strand, counting down.
CCGTGAACTGCATATGCTCGGTCCGGTAGTTGTTCCGGTCTCCGAAGGTAACGGGCAATGTGATGTGCCCGAGTGGTTCCGCCCCCTCTCCCGGTATCAAACCGTAGAACGCGGATTGGGGAGGACGCAGGTCGAGAGTAGTCAGGCCGAGCTCCTTCAATGTGTTAGCAAAGAGGATGTTCAGGCCACTGCCACCGTCGACTAGTACCTTGGTGAGCTGAACGTTGCGGATCGTCGGAGCTACTACCAAGGCGTGGGATCCGGGCTTCGGTATGAAGCTCGGGTGATCTTCCCGGGTGAAGGTGATCGGAACTTCCGACCACTTGAGGTACTCAGGTACCGGTGGCTCCCTTGCGTGCATGACCTGGCGGTGGGTGAGCTTCTGCTGGCGCTTCGTCTCGAATTCCGGCCCGCCGTAGATCATGCGGACCACTCGGTCGGCCTCCTGGAAGTCGTCGCCGGGCTCGTCGGTCCGCCTGTCCTCTCTTGGGGAACTATCGTTCCTCTTCTGTAGGGAGGGCCTCTGTTGCCCCCAGTGAAAGCTCGCTTGAGCCCGTAGCACTCTCGCGCCGAGTGCTTGTGCTTGTGGTATGGACATTGCTCATCGAGCATGCGCTGGAAAGTCTTCTGGAGTTACCCGGCCTCTGGCCGGTCCTAGAGTGGCGACCATATCGCCCTCGCTCTTCTTCTTGCGAGGGGTGACTGTCGCTAGCGACGATGGTCGTCGTGTCGGTCTTCGTCCTCGCGGCGGTCGCGCTTGCGGGTCGTCTTGTTTTCCTCCTCCCAGCGATTCTTGATCTCGCTGAGCTATTCCTTCTCCGCAATCTCTGCAGTCCGCCCACGTGCTAGCGATCCCGGAACATGTCATTGACAGTCGCGGGTGGCTTCCGAGTCCACTTGTGGATCAGTCTTCCGTCGGAGATGCCGTTCTGGAAGGCGGTCATCACCTCCTGATCCGTCACGTCCGTAATGGAGTTGCGCTTCTCCGAGAACCTGCGCACGAAGTCATGCAGGGTCTCGTTCTTGCGCTGTCGTATCTGGCCGAGGAGCCGCTTGCTCCCGGGCCTCTCCCAGGTTCCGAGATAGTTACCGACGAAGAGTGCGGTAAGCTGATCCCAGTTGTCGATGGCGTCCTGCGGGAGTCCTGCCAGCCAGTTGCGGCAGTCCTTGGTGAGCATGATGGGAAGGTAGTTCGCCATCACGTCCTCGTCGCCGCCGGCCGCTTGTACGGCGGTGTAGTAGATCTGAAGCCATTGGGATGGATCAGACTTCCCGTCGTACTTGTCGATATCCGACAGCTTGAAGCCTCTGGGCCATGTTACGCTCCTCAAGCGCTCGGTGAACGACTGGAATCCGCCGATCCGACCTCTAGGGCGGGAACCACTTGGATCCGAGCCGTCTGTTGTTCTTGGGGGAGTGCTCTCCCTCCTGCGATCCCGATCCCTGGGCGGGGAACGGGTCCTCCGATAGGTCCGAGTCCTGGGTGGAGTTCGGTCCCGTCGGTAGGTTCTGCTGCGCGGTGGAGTTCGCTCCCTTGGCGGGGTCGGACCGCCTGCGTGGGGGAGCCGCTCGTCCTCGCGGCGGAGTACGACCGCCGTCGTTGCCGTGCCTTGGGCTACCGGAGAGGATCAGAGTAGTCTGACTCCGTCGAGTAGCCGCTCCTGTTGGAGTTACGACGGGGATTTCCATGATCCCGATCGTATTCTTCGCGCCGTCGGATCTCCTCGCGATGACGCTCCTCAGTGCTGCTGCGGATGACGTCCCTCGCGTCTCGATCTCTGTTGATCGTGGTGCGAAGATCTTCATCACGATCCGATCCACCGCTGGCCCGGCGTCGAGACGGCCCGGGCTCAGAAGCGACCGTATGTGCTCTGCCCTGCATCTGGTGGACCTGGACGGAGGCGGCCTGCACGAGAGCCCTTACCTTATCCAGGCCTGGAGTGCTAGGGTGGCAGCCGACTGATTTCCTCGTCGATGGTGACGAGGTTCTGGACCGGCGTCTCGTAGACGTCGAATCCGTTGTACTCGAACATGCCGTCGCGCATCAGGTTCCGACTGCTTCTCCTGTCGCGTCGATCCCGATAACGACGGTGATCCTCCGAGGGTGGTACTCGAAGTTGAGCGGTGCCGGATCCCGATGCGTTGGCTCCGTGCGGTCGGGCGGCTCTGCGAGTCGCCCGATTGGCGTTGCGTCCTCGGCGCTGGTCTCTGGCTTCAGTCGTCTCTTCGGCCGGGGTGACCTCGTCCTCTGACACAGGGTTAGGTGGCGTTGCTGGTGCTACCATGTAGCAGTACGACCCAGCTCCTTCTTGCGCGAGGTAATCTTCCTCGGACTCGGAGAGGTCGGATGTGGGCGTGTAACGTTCCAGGCTGCTCGGAGTTAATCCTCCGGGTGATGCTAGCAATTCCGGCTCCGTAGAGGAGTCGGACGCGGTGTAACCCTCTTGCAGGTCGTCCAGGATTGCGGGTCCCCGTGGGTTCGACTTGTAGAAGTCGTTCTTAGAGGGGGAATCATCCGCCTAGATGATGTCCTTCATCTTCTGCTTCTGGGTAAGCGCGCGAAAGCCGGGGGTCTGGACGGTGATGATCTCAGGGCTCGCGACGCGCGTTGGTTGAGCGTTTACGCTCTGAGAGGACTCGGCGACGCGACTCTCAAGAGCCGGATCGGATCCGAGTGGCTGTAGATCTGTTCCCGACTGGTTGGGCCTCGCGGTCTGCGATGGGCTCAGCGGGGTAGAAACGGCGCGATCAGATGCGATCGGACCGGATTGGGCCGTGATGGCCGAAGTCGGCGCCAGAGAGGAAACCTCCGTGGCAGTTGCAGCTTCTGCCGCCTGGGTATCCAAGGCGGCGGTGGTGATGTTCCCGAACTGGATCTCGAATCCGTCGACGTTCGGGAGGTTGCAGCTGTCCAAGATCTTGACACGATCCATCAGACTTACCAGATTGATCTCGGCGATATCCCCTACCTGGTGCGCCACTGTCGGTGATATATTCTCCGGCAGTCTTCCACGGGGTAGCCCACGGAAGTGATTTGTATGCAGGGAAGATCGCAAAGATCGGAAGCAAGATGGTTAGGATGGACAGACACAAGGGTTTATACAGGTTCGGGCCGTCGACTTGACGTAATACCCTACGTCCTGTTTTGGGGTGTTGTATTGTGTGGATTGTGTGTTGAGAGATTTTGTCGTCTTTGGAGGGGGTCCCTGCCCGCCTTATATATTGGGGGGCAGGGTTACAAGTCGGTTTGTATCCGATCCTATCTCTAAGGATCCTTTCCTTCTTTACAAAAACTCCTATTCTAATTAGAACTTCTCCTTCCAGATCCTTCCTACATGCGCCGACTTGTCCCGCATGTCATCAGGTCCAGAACGGTGGGCTGGGCCGCCCCCTATTGATGGGCTGCCAGGCTTGCTCGTAAGGTACCCGGGTACTACATCCCCCATAGTCCGAGTGCCTTGGATCAGTGCCAGGAACTCATTCAACTTCCTTTCAATTAAACCCTCCGGGATATGGTGGGCTCTGAAGGCGGTCTTGAAGTCAGTCCAAGTTATCACCGTGTTCTCTGGAAAGGTGACCAGGTGATTCTCCCACCAGATGAGGGCGGGTCCTCTGAGTAGCTGAGCGGCAAACCTAGCCTTGCTCTCCTCAGAGCATGGTAGGGCAAGCACCGTGAACTTTGATTCTACAGCGCGAATCCAAGCATCAGCATTCAGTGGTTCAGTTGCTTCATGGAAGGTCGGTGGCTGAGTGCTGAGGAAGTGTTCATAGCGAGCAACATGGGGTTGAGCATCCTGATGTTCTCCTGGGCATTGCTGCATTAGCTGTCGCTGCACTTCAAGCATCTCCCGCATCATCGCAGTCTGGGTGACGAAAAACGCCTCCATTGGGTTCTGCGGGGGCTGCGGCAACGGTTGCTGGTTAGCCTGGGCGCCGCTGGCTTGCCCGGCGGTGAAGTTGGTGCGGCGGGTTGAGTCAACCATCTGCAAGAATCATTTACCATCAGCCACATGATTTTGTAACTCGTATACAAGGTAGACAAGGCAATCATGCGCGAAAACAGTAAACATCCATTGCAGAAATTTTCTGATCAGCAAGGCTGTCAGGGAAGAAAATTCATATCTCCCAGGTTACACACCCAAAAGTTTTGAACTTTTGCCAGAAGCTAGAGAATTTAAACAGCTACAACTTTCGTGTTTCGCTCTAGGTCTGATTCGCACTCTAGCTAGGGCGAAAAATTCGAAGTTCTCGTTTCTGCTTCTGTGGTCTTCTAAACTGCCGAGGCTCATCAAACGTACTTAATTCTCACAATTCTTAACCAAAAAGGGCTCAAATTTTGCGAGCATCTTGCTTATGAGATTCTTCACCACTTTGGTATTCATCATTTAGTCCAGAAATGAGAAATTCATGCATTAAAATTCGAACCAGATTCAACTGCAGAGTTCAGTGGTTACAACCACAATGAAGTTACAACTCTAGGGTCATCCCTACCCTAAGTTACATCATGGTTAAGCTGCACAAAAGACATACTCAACTCGAAGCTAGCCTATTACATCACTGTCCAAAAGTAGGCTACGCTGAGGAGTAATACTGCCAACATCTAGAAATCATCGAGGTTGTTGACCGAGGCCTCACTCTCGGCGGGTGAACCAGGTGTCGTGGGCAGTGGGGGCAAGTCACTAAGTGTATCCGTGCCGGACATGCCCTGAACCTCCTCGAGGTCAATCTCTATCTCCATGGGCTCCTCCTCCTCATCGACCATCTCAACGTCCTGCTCAAGAGGAACCTGCTGCTGGAGGATCCCGATGTGCTGGTGAGCGTCCTCAACGTCAAGGTTCAGGTCGTGAACCTGGTCCTCTAGCTCTCCAACACGCTCAATAAGCCCAGCTCGCTCGTTATGCAGCGAGACCATCTGCCCCTGCATCTCGGCCATCTGTGCCAAGTGACTCTCCCGCTCCTGCTGAAGAGTGGTGATCTGTCCAAGTAAGTCACCAACCTGAGCCTGGAAGTTGGCCATAGCCGTGTCTGTGTCGGCCGCCTCCAGGGCCTGAGTGGCGTAGTCATACTGCAGCTGTCGGAAAGATCGGTAGGAAGCCATGCCGTACTCGACCGAGTCGGCTAGTCCTCCCTGAAGTAGTGTAAGAAGCCTGGAGAATGTGTTCACATACCGCGCTAGTCCCTGAGCGGTAGGAACAGCACCAGTCCACTCAACAACTGCCTTCACGTGAGCTCGGCGCTCCACCCAAGCTGGGTCATCAGGCTGTGCGGTAGGAAGCAACCCAAGCGGAGAAGTCATCACCTCCACAGGGCGGAAGTCACAAAAGACGTTCAGCACCCGCAAGGCAGCGAGCTCCACGGTGTCGGTCAACCTGTGGCCTATCACCTCAGCGTCGAACAAAGGCCACTCGGGGTGGTGAGGGTGTGGTGGCACGTAGACCCTGGTGATGCAACGAAGCACACCATCCTGAAGGTACTCGCGGCACGAGTAGAGAGGTGGTGAGGCGAAATCGGCGGTACTCAGAGCGTCCCACAAGATAGAGGGAAAACCCTCCCAAGCGAGGCAATCAGAGTGGAGAAAACCGTCCGTGCCAAACGCAAAATAAGCCGCGTCTCCCATCTGTAGAAAGGAACCAAAGGAACCGAGTAAGAACTGTGTGAAACTAGGAAGCAGGTCGGAACAGCGATAGGAAAACGAGTTTGGTATTCTGAGGTTGCTTTGGTTTTGGGTTCAAGATGGGTGAAACTCTTAGTTCCCAGCTGGCGGTCGGCCAGATTTCTCCAGCAAACAGACAGCTCTGGTTTGGTCAAAACTCCAGTTTTACTTATCCAAAAATTCTGAAATTTTTACAGGAGCTTGCTTATGAAATTATGAACAACTTTTATGCAGGGTGCCCAGCCAGCCGAGTGGTTTTAATGACCCAAAAAAATTCAGACCAGAAGAAACACAGTTTTGACAGACTTCTGGAAGTGTGTGGGATTTATGATTTTTTTTACTTCCTTTTGCTCTAGTTAACTTCACAATTTTTAAAGTGATTAACATGATGCAAAAGAACTAAAAACGTCCTCACAAATACCAAGAAGCCTTGGCGTACGTAGTTAGTTGCCGGCGGCGAGGCACAATATACGTCTCTCCCTATAATAACTAGTCGTCACTCGGACCAGCGTAACCTTAAACGAACGGAGTCAGTGTACCTGCAGGAAAACCATGAACCCTCCGTGCCAGCACGCCACGGAAGCGTCCCCATTCATTACCGTTCATTTATAAAAACGGTATCCATGCGTTCAACACTGCATGGACAGTGCATCTAGTCTAGGCCGTACGCTCCTTTTGAATAGAGCACACAACTCTTCGCATAACTCATGATGCGGCATCAGGCACATGTCTCGAACATGGCGAACAACCAGGATGATAGGCTCATTTGAATTAGAACCACACCATCAAGACCTTGCTCACATATAAAACATGTGGCAACTCATACACAACCGTAATGATAGGGTCCTTGGAATGGAGATCCTATCACCCTTCGTGCACGCGGGCACGGAAACCAGCGCACGTATAAAACACGTGGGCAAGATGTGCTGGACAGGTTAGTCAAATACACCATAATTAGCAAGCCACCTGAAACAACCCGAAATTCCCTCTAGGGCTTCACGGTCTAGTTAATCCTTAGCGATCCAACGAGTTTTCACAAATACTAGTTGGTCAAGTTTTATTGCAAAACAAGTGTGTTGGGACCGTGCTAAACCTCTGGTGTACGACTGTTTGCTCTGATACCAGCTGTGGCAGAACCGCTCAAATTAATCTGGCTTAAGTGCGCTAACCTTCCATTGGTCATCACGCAATTAAATCGGAGTAACTTGACAGTCTGTCGGGTCAAGCCCGATGCAACCACGGGTGGTTACCTCGATCGCAACCAGTCATACAAAAACCCACTCAAAGGTGGATCCCAGAGATTACAACACATCCACAATTTAATCAGGTCCCACTTGAGGTAAAATCATTACAAAAACCAAGTTCAATGCATGAAGTACCATTATCTCAGAGTTTTGAAATCAGCGGAAGACAACTATTTATTCGGAGTCGTAGCGACATCACGTGAAGCCGTCGTGACGTCACTCTGAAGCATCCTCGTCCCAAACAACAGACCAGCCTGGAGGAAGAGTGGTTGGCCAAGTCAGACCGGCAACCATCTCCTCAAGAGCGCTACCTGAAAACAATGCCACAAGCAAGGCTGAGTATACTAATACTCAGCAAGACTTAACCGTCGGGTGACAGCTACATCACCAACTTCTAGACATGCAAGGCTTTTGGCTGGTGGTTTGTTTTGCCAAAGAGCGGCTAAGAGTGGGTCCTTACTTTCAGCATTTTAGCATCAAGTTCTAGTTAAGTTAACCATTCTAGGTAAGCAACCTGTGCTAAAACAAGCGAGTGGAGCAAGCAATTAAGCAAACATCAAGTTTCTTTCCATCATCATGTTCCACTTCTTACTCAATGCAGCAGCGGGATTAAGCAGTCTCATTAACTGCGAGAGACAGACAGTTCGAACCGATTTCAACCTTGCAAGGGGGAACCCAAACACTCGGATCATCGCACTCAGCCAAAGGCTAGCGCTACCAGGTAGTTCCCACCAATCTTCCAGTCGCGTCCAGGACCAAGCTCCCCCTGGCATACGAGGTCTAAGGCTTGGCCGAACCAACACTTACGCCCCTCGTACCCACATGTTCGAAGCATGGGGAAAACGTTCCCGGAAGGAGTCGGAAAAAGTCCGCACTCTGGAGTCATGTAGGTACTAAACTTACCGACCCCATAGAATCGACAAGCGCTTGGTACTTTCAAAAGCTTAACCGTCGGTACCACACCATTCGGCCTTAACCAACATTAGCATACACGGACGGGGCATCTACATGACAAAAATCCCCGCCCGTCATCCTTATGATTCCAACATAAGTAGAGCAGTCGATTCCTATATCTCGCGAGTGACAGGAATCACTCGGCTTTTACCGGGTCCTTATAGCGGGGCAGCTATCGACCTATCATGCTAGTATTGCAAAGCATAGGTACCTAGGATCATGCAACTAGGGTTTCAAATCAACACCTGAACGTAAATGCACAAACATAAACATAGCCAAACATAATTGCATGTATTTGAAAACATAGGACATGCTCCGGGGCTTGCCTTCGGGCACAAAGTTAGCTTGGGAGTCCTCTGCAACCGCGTTCGGGTCTTGCTCGACCTGGACAGTGTTCACCTCGCCTTCTGCTTGGCCTCCTCCTTCAGCGGGGATCAGCTCGTAGTCTCCGTCGGCGAGGGCAGGTTCTACACGAATGCATATGCAATAAGAGTATGATCTTTGGTCGAGTCATCACAGTTGCATAATGACGAACCCGAGTGGTTTTTAATTTGTTGAAGGTGATTGTGTACACACATAACAATTACCTTTGATTTCACACAAAACCGTAAGAGTGTGTGTGGTGATTTCAGTTTATTTAACCATTTATTAAAAACAACTTATTCTCATTTAACTCCCTTAGCAATGAAACTTCCATAAATTAAACTAGCAGTTTGGTTCATTATTAAAATTTGAGAAAATTACTGTGTGCTCTTTGTGAGTTACTTGATTTGCTGACCAAGATTTAAGCCAAGGTTAAGCATTCATTAACCTCAACAACACAAACCAGACAGCACCCTAACATCAAGATTAAGTCCTAAGAAGTCACACTATCATCCAAAGGTCCTTAAAAATTTATCAGGGACTAAACTAGTCTAAGCAAGCTCACAGGTTAAAGGATAGCTTAAAAAGATCAAAGGATCTTGCTGCTAGAACTATTCCAGTTCTAACTGGTATGCAAGTTAGCCAGCTCAACTAAGCTCTTCTATTAAACAGGCAGGCAACAAAGTACTTCAAGGCTTCTGCGAACAGAAAGCACTCGGAAGCTTCACCGACTGGTTACAAACAAGGTGGGAACCAGTGGTGGAGGCTTAGAGAGGCACACCGCCTTACCTCGAGTGGATCACGAGTGGATCGGTGACCGGAGGTGGCGTGACGGTGGCGGATGGCGGAGCTGCTCGGCTGCGGCTCTGCCCGAGTGGTTTGGGAAGGTGCCCGAGTGGTTTGGCTGAAGTATTCGAGTGGTTTGGCTGAAGGATTCGAGTGGTTTGGCTGTGCCGAGCGGTTTGCAGCACTCGAGTGGTTCGGCTGGGTGGCTGTGGAGCGGATCTAAGGAGAGAGCTCGACGGCGAAGCTGAGAGTGGCAGCTAGGGTTCTGGGAAGCTGGGGCAAGGGCGAGGCGAGTGCGAGTGGCGAGAAACGGCGACGAAACAGTGCACACTGCGGGGAGTGGCGGAGTAGCAGCCTGGCGGCAACAAAAGCGAGCGGCGGAAGAGCAGCGCTGGCGGTGGCAAGGCAAGCGGCGGAGGGGGAAGCTTGTGTGCGCGATGCGGGGCCTTTTATAGGCAGTCGAGGCGAGGCTCGGACTACGGCTCGGAGCAACGAAGCGGACACGCGGAGCTTCGGGCGGCGCATCGATGGCTGCCGCGGCGGACATGGCTCGCCGGTCGGCGGCCTGTCGCGGCGGGGCGGCGCAGGGCTGGGTGGTCGGTGGCCGGTTGGGGGAAGCTCGCGCGTGGGTTGGCGAGAGGACTGGGGCCCACGGCGATTGGCTTGTCGGCCCTGGTCGGGGCAGCGGCGCTGCAGCTCGCCGGCGGGTCGCCGGCGACCACGTGGCTGCACGCCGGGCGCCCGTCGCATCTGGTCGGAGGGGGCGCGGGGAACAAAGCGTCTTGGTCGGGGACAACCGCGGAGATAGCGCGCGGCGCATTTAAGGCGCGGGCGCGACCTCGACGTCCGCGTCAGAAGCTGGCCGCCGCGTGGCGGTGTTGTCGGGCGCGTGACTCGCGCAGCGCCGGAGAGCGCTGGCAATTCGTCGAACACATGTCGTGCGTCCATTCAAACCAACTTTTCTCTGAAATTTTGAACTGAAGTTCAAAATCTCCAAAAAGCAAAGTTGTGTTCAGGTTACCAGCTACAACTTTTGTAAAGGTTGACCTAAGGAAAAGTGAGCGGATTCGAGAGAAAACTGAGCGGGAACAGCATAGGCTCGGGTATCAGTCTGCAGTGAACTTCCGTGTTTTGACTGACTTTGACTGGGATTTAAGGTGCCTTCCACTGAAAATCTCGAAATGAGCCAATTGACAAAAATGTGTCCCGTTAAAAACTGAACAACTCTTGTATTGGCCGATTTTTCAAGTTCTTAAGTGTAATTTTGAAATCGAACCATGCCAACCGTGAAAGGTCAAAAGTTCACCGAGGTGTAAGGGAACTTTCGGTAGGATTCCTTGAGTGAAAATCTAGGTGAGGCCAAATTAAACTTAATTAGGCTAAGGCAAAAGGTTTAGCAGGTGATTAAGTCAATGAACACCTAGATTGTCACAATGATCATCCTTGGTGTGTTAGATAGCTTGTGGATCAAAACCGTGGCCAGAATAGGCAGAAGGGGGCCGGTCGGCCTAGGCTAGGCCGGCCGGCCTGGCCCTGTGCCAGTTTGGCCTCCTGTTTTTCCTGTTTGTTCCTTCGCTCACAAATTGCACAAAACTTGTGGAACTCATTAGTATAAATGATATTAACATGATTATCACTATATGAGCATGAAATCCGGAGAAATGTTTGCGATAAAAGTCATAGATATCAACCGCCAACACGCCCCCACACCTAGACTTTGCTCGTCCCGAGCAAAGGGTTGAGTTAGATCCAGAGGATCAAGCAAATCCTAGGGTCATGAAATCAAGAGTATGCATAAGAATTATTTCAAAGCTTTCCCTCATACCTTGGATTCCAAGTGGCTAATACCTTCACTTTCACCTATTGAACCTCAGAATAAATCAATGGAGAGCCTGATTCCTCCTTCTCAGTACTTGGAGTTTTTTTTTTCAAAAATATGGAGGCATACTCTCATTCTCTCAAGCCACTCAGTCGCTCAAAGTGTTTGATCCTCACTAAGGCTTTTCAAGTAGCCTCACCTACCTCTACAAGGTTATATGTGGGGCTCAAGGTAGGGATCGATAGAAATGCTTATCTCGTCCATCTATGTTGCGAGATCAAATAACTTGTCTCCGAGAGATCATGTCTACCATGAACTTTGGTCAAGTGCAAGTGAATGTGGATGATGGATGATGAATGTCCTTGAGTGGTATTTGATTCTAGCTTCTTCCATCTTTCCCCTTCTTCTCTTTTTTTTAACTCGAGTAGGACCTCCCACTCATCTTTTTTTCTTTTCTTTTTTTTCAAGTGGATGAAGAGCTGCTTGAGAACCACTTTTGATGGACTTTTATTCTATGATGGTGACCAAAGTGCAAGGAAGAACATGCATGTCTCAGAAGGCACGATGTTTGATCAAGCTCAAAATGTAAAGATAGCTATGTGGAGTTTCAAAACTGTGTCATGCATGATATGGCTCTGGATGGGACTTGGCAAAGTTGAGCATGAATGAGAGTTGCCTCATTTTTTTTTTGTTTTATTTTTTTTCATTTTCAAAATGAAATTCTCCAAGACTTTGAATTAGAAAAGAACAAGCCTCTCATGTCATTATGTCGTAAGAGTCAATAAGCGAAAGATCAAGTGATCCTATCGTAAAGTTCCAAAGGCACATAGGTACTTGCAAAGAAATAAAGCTTATGCACCTTTGATAAACATGTAGGATTCCCATCTCTTTCTAGGTGTTTCATTCAAATTTTAATTGTCATGAACTCATGCTCGTATTTGAATTAAAACCAAGAAAGCAAATGAGAGAAAGGGTTTCAAACCTCCGTGCGTAGTTGAATCTCAGCATATGGCTGCCATGTGGTTATTTGGGCACGGGTGAAGACTGCTCGTCGATGTGTTGCTCGTCCTGTTTTCTGCGCACTTAGTGTAGAGTTAGAGCAGGGGTGTGGTTAGTACACAAGTGTGCACCAACCACTCAAAGCATGGTAGAACAAGGCAACACTTTATTCAAAAAGGGAAATATGGGGGTGCTATTGAAAAATAAAACTTTGGAAAATCAAAATGAAAAGGGAAATTTTAGCACCCAAACCTATACTAAGATAATGGCACATTTTAGGTCCGGCCATGACCATGGACTATGGTTGTAACTCGGATACTCATAGTAGTCCATCACTTCGAGTTCCGGGATATCGGGCTCGAGGAATATTTTCAACTGAAAACATCCCTGTCATTGTCCTCGCGGAGAAGCATAAAGGAAAACCTTCCTTCTCCATCCTCCAATTCAGCCATTTGATTTCATCATTTGGACTCTGGCTGATTGGGGGTCTCTGTTTCACCTTTTTGTTCTCCTAATGGGAATGATGTTCTGTGTGCACAAAGTGTCTCGGGTGATTGCCCTTCCATCCCTTCTCCAAGTCAGATTGTTCATGATATTCTGCTGATGTTTCTGATTGACTATCTGAAGATGGTACGGATTTGCGACCCGGTGATTTACTTCCAACCCGCTATTTCACTTCTAAGGCTGGAGTGAGAGTCTCCTTCTCCTTATCCACAACATGAAGTGCTTCAACTACTATGGACGTTTAGTCCATGATCACCAAGATGCTCGTCAGTCCTTTGACTCAATGAGCATCGTGGGCACCACAAAGACTCTTAGCGTGTGTGTGCTTGGTTGGTCAGGTGATCAGTCTGTCGAACCTTAGCACGAGGTTTATACGGAAGGAAACAAAAACTTTCGTAGCTCATTCTCTGTGAGAAGTGGAACCGACACTTAAGAATCTTGCGGGTCTCACATATGGGTTGCAGCGGTGGAGTAAACCAGTATGATATGAATCCCATTGGTTAAATCTGATAAGGTGAATGCATTCCTTCTCTCTAAGGGTGTTAATCCAAGTTTGTAAAGCTACCCTTGAGAGAGTATCATCTCATATGATTGAACTTGTATCCTTGGGAGATGATATGCCACGTATTTATTTGCTCTCTTCTTTTTTTTTTGAGTCGTGAAGCAAATTCATGAAGGAGCAAGAATCCAATGGATGAGTTGTGGCTTGTCATCCTTCTTGGTCAGGTGATATCTTGGTGTAGCATGGTCCGTGTGCTAACACTTTGACATCGACCAAATAGGGTCTGAACTTGTCATGGGTGAATACCACTACAGACAGTTCCTTCTCCGTTGTTTGTCGAACTCTGGTCAATGCTTTTGATAATGATGATTTCTTGCATTGATCCAGCTCTGTCCCAATGGTATGGTTACTAGCGTTGCACATGATCTTGATAGGAAGAATCCAATCAGGAGGTTGTATGATGGGGGGGCCTTCTCAGCTGACACTTCTCCCAATTTGGGACAAGGTGGAGCCTTTGGGAATTCTCACGAACTCTATCCATATCCGCGAGGCATAAACCAAAGGTTGTCCATGGACTGAGACATCATCAAGGAATTCCTCCATGATGTTCTTGACAAGGACAAAGGATGTCCTTGATAATGAGAGAGAAGGCTGATATCATACACCTCTGTTGGTGCATTGCATAGACCAAACAATAAAGACAGGTGGAGGTAGATGAAAATTGACTAGTGCCTCACCACTTAAAGTGGGTGCTTACATGGGGTAAATAATACCCACATGCAGGTGTGCCTACCTCCCTCATCGCATCATTCAGCCAAAAGGCTGTTTGTCCGGTTCAAGCGATACGATGGGTGTTGGGGTTGATCCCCGTCTAGTCTGTAGAGAATACCTAAAAATGGACCGATACTTCTCTAAGACTGTTGCAGCCTGCCGAGCCTCATTCTCTGTCAGTTTATCACTGATGATGACCGGCGTGCTGCGATTGTCGTGAAGAGGTAAATATTTCTATTCCAAGTGGAAGAGAAACATGTCTCAATCCAAGTGGCAGCAATCAGCAACTCTAATAGAGGAGGCTGCGGTTCTCCACCATGTCGAGCTTGACTGCCCGGTTCTGCCCCTGGGATTGGGTGAGCATCTGAAAAATATGCTCATTGGTTCTTCACGGGGTCTGTCTAGCCCTTTGTGATAATGATCGTGCAAGGCTGAACTCACTGATCATGCAAGGTCGATCAGGATGTTTTCTTTGTCAACTCTGAGTTATAGCTCGATCGTGATTAAGTTGACAAGATGCTCTATTGGCTGATCCAACAAGAAGATTTTGTCACCTTTGAGGATATCGAAGATGTGGAAATCTAGGATCACTCTGTTGCGCCCCTCAGGCACAACTCGGATAATTCCTTTGTTTTCCAACATCTGGCCGTTGATCCCTTTCAGGTGCTTATGAAAAATCACCGACAACTTCTTGTGTGTCAGTCCCCTCAATAGGTGGAGGGCATTAAAGCTAGGGTCGACTAGCTTCTGCTTCCTTTGTCATTCCTTGCTCGTAACCGCAGATAGACCATTGGTCTGCGGTCGTGACTTTCGGAATGAATTACTCAAACTATGAGCGTGCACACCTAACGTGGCAGATCCTTAAGGGAATTCTCTTGGTCTGGGGGTTTTTGTTCGCTCACGTTGTGTGGTCGGAGGCGATGGATCTAATGAAAGAGTGAGGATTTGCTGTTTGGTTCATGGGAAAGTCGGTGGGAGGGTCAAAAACTGATCCTAAGGATGAGCACTATGTCTCAATCTACCAACGTTCGTTGTATGAGCACCATACCAAACTTCTCCCAGGTTGCTCCAAGTAGCTCATCTCTGATCTTTGGGGATGGGATAGACAAACAGACAAACTTCAACGTTCACTTTGATCCAATCTCCTCCAACTCCTCTTGCACTCCGATTGTACCAAAACTTTGCTTCCCCCGTCAGAGAAAAACAAGAAGAGTTCCATCTTGGTTCATCCCGGGAATGTTAGGAGAGAACTTCTCCTCATCTATTGCAAGGAGTGTGAACAAACGATGGCAACGAGATTGGGGCAGATCTCGAAGCCATCAGATAACGGGATGGAAGGATGGTGGCAATTCCAAACACTCGCGAAATGGAACCGCCTGATAACTAGGAGAAAACTCCATGTGGTAGATGGTTATGGGGATAAAGTGTACGGCTAAAAAAAATCCTACACTAGTGTTGCTACCGTTCCCCGGCAACGGCGCCAGAAAAGCTTGTTGGCACTCCTTAGCCTAACTAAATCCGCAAGCGCACGGAGTACATTGTAGCCTTTCACCAGGGGAGTAGAAACCTGGATGTCAAATCCAAGGAACGGTAGACGCGACTAGCCTAGGAATATCTTAACCGGACCCACCAGGGGAGGAAAGGGTAAAGGGTGTAGAGAGCTTAACCTTAGTTAGCCACTCGTTACCCCAGACAACCTATCTTAATCTAACATGATCTGCTTCAACGGCTAGAACGGGAAGAACTCAGAACGGGGTGAGAGAGGGGTTCTTCCGGGCTCAGCACTACTATTATGAGTACACCCGAACGTGGTGGAGTACAAAGGACGGATAGGGCTGTCACCACCTGCCGCCTACCACTGCAGTTCCATGGGGTGCAACACAACCTGAGGTGACTAGCCAGCACAGGCACCACGCCTAAGCTTTCAGCCACTGACCTCCACCCAACGCGAAGGGCTATAGAGGAAACCCCAAACAAGAGTCGCTGTCACTCGCGCAGACTCAGGTACCCACAGATCATATATAGCCAAGATAAATTGCTGAAAGTAAAGAGTAAACTAGCGAGATACTAAGGCAAGAGACCGAGGAACTTACTAAAGATATCTCTGAAGCTTTATTCCTCGGGGGCGGAAATGTTGAGACGAGACCGAGGAAGAAATCCCGGACTCTCTCTACAAAGCTCGGCTGTCACCCGAGCAACTCACCCACTCTCTCTCTACTCTACTCAACTCTAAGATAATAGTGGACTACATCTTGAGCCTTCTCTTCTCTCCAATGGATGGTGTGTCTTGTGTGGGGGTGAAGGGTGCCTTTTATAGCCCTCCAAGGGCGAAGGCCTGCGTAGCAGTGACGCACACCTCCTGCTTAGCATCCACGCGAAAGATCAAGCGTACAGGCCACGCTTCCAGGCCGGCCGGCCTGAAGGAGGCCGTTCGGCCTGTGATTTCCGCCATCTGGCGCAATCTTTCTTGTGGACGCTCCTGATGATGTCCTAAGGTTGGTAGTTGCTGGTTTGGCGACGGTTACGACAGTTGGAGGCCGGCCGGCCTAGGGGAGGCCGTTCGGCCTGGCCCTGGCCCCTCTCGGCCCTCCGTTGCACCGACTCGCTCATCAACGGTTGCATGTTGTCCCTTGAGGCGGTTTTGGTTGCGTTGAGTTGAGGTTGTCCAAGAATCAAAGGTAGGTGGACCCTCCAATCCATGGCTAGGCCTTTCAGGTCTTCGGATCAAACCGACATCAAACTCACGGCTCATGATCATCCTTGGCGTGTTAGATAGCTTGTGGATCAAAACCGTGGCCAGAAGAGGCAGAAGGGGGCCGGTCGGCCTAGGCTAGGCCGGCCGGCCTAGCCCTATGCCAGTTTGTCCTCCTGTTTTTCCTGTTTGTTCCTTCGCTCAAAAATTGCACAAAACTTGTGGAACTCATTAGTATAAATGATATTAGCATGATTATCACTATATGAGCATGAAATCCGGAGAAATGTTGGCGGTAAAAGTCATAGATATCGACCGCCGAGTTTAGGTCCTTGCTAGGAGAGTCTAAGGAAAGGGTTGCAGAGCTTGAGACCTTACTTTCTGAGACTGGAAATAAGGCGATGGATTTTGAGTCTTTGCTTAGTGAGTCTAGCAAGAAAGTGGCTGAGCTTGAAACTGAGTTGACAAGTGCTAGAACAGAGATAGTTGTGTTGAAAGACGCTCCTGTTGTTTCTGATGAACTTGAATGCTCTGTTTGTGATGTGCACCTTTCTGATTTGGTTGCTCTTAAGGAAAAACACATGACATGCCTTGATGAACTAGAAGAAGCTAGGGTTGAGATTGCTGAGCTGAAGTCTAGATTTTCTTTGCTAGGTGCTTGTACTTCTTGTCCTACTTTGCATGCTCAGTTGCTTGAATCTCGTACCATGATTAGTTCTCTTGAAGCTGAATTGAAATCTTCTATTACAAACTCTTGTTCTGCTTGTGATGTTGTTGCTTTGAAGAATGTTGAGCTGGCACAATCTGTTGATCGTTTGCAAGATGAGAATGATGAATTGCGTCAGTGTTTGAGAGTGGTTGTGAGAAAGAGAGAGAGCAAGCCAGTTCCACCTCAAACATCCCAACACCACCAGAGAGAACTCCACCAAAGAACAGCTTCACACCTAAACCCAACCACCTGTTGAACAAGCTTGATACCACTCCAGATCCTCCCAAGTTTCCACCAAAGACAAACAACTTCCAGAGGAGAGTGACTTTTGTGAGGAGTGGGGCTTACCAGAGAAGTGAGAAGCCACAGCCGAGAGAAACCCCAAAGCCAAAACCAGTCCGCTTCCATTGTGATCATTGTGGAAGGGATGGTCACCTAGAAGAGTTTTGCTGGAGGAAGAAGAGGGAGGTGAGACGAGAGAAGGAGTTGGGTAACAGGGACATGTACTACTCTTCCCGTAGTGTGCCTGTGTCTTGTTCACCCTTGCCTAGGAGAGAGGCTTTTGTGCGTACAGTTCCTTCGTTGGGTAGTCGTGGTGTTCCAGCTCGTGGTGAGTTTGCTAGGCGGCCTCCTGCTCGTGGTCAGTTTGGTGCAGCGAGGTTTGACCATAGCTTTGAGGCTAGGAGAGAGTCTAGGCCGCATTTTCCCCCGCGTGGTGCTAGAGGTCCGACAGTGAGAGATGAGAGGGTTTCACGGAGTAGCGTTGATTTTGCTAACCCTTCTTTTGAGCAGATGGCCCGACACTGGTTTAACTCTTTTTGTGCTAACCCCAGTGTCGAGTCGTTCGCTCATTCTCGTTCTCGCTTTTGATTGTGCAGGTGGGAGGTTTGGAGAACTTTTGGTTGATGGTTCTGGCTGTTCGAGACACATGACAGGAAACAGGAAGTGGTTCTCCAGGCTCACCCCGGTGGTGTCTAGGCAGTACATCACTTTTGGGGATAAGGGAAGAGGTAGAGTGCTGTCTGAGGGTGCTATTCAGGTGAGTGATAGTTTTGTGTTGAAACGGGTGGCACTTGCCAAGAATCTTGGTTTTAATTTGCTTTCAGTTTCTCAGCTTCTTAATGAGGGTTATGAGGTTCGGTTTAAGAGTGGTGATTCTCGGATTCTTGATTCTCGAAGCGATCTTGTGTGTATGATTATTCTCGAGGGACAGATTTTTCGTGCTGATTTTTCTCGATCCTTTGGTCCTTCACGGTGTTTGATAGCTGGTACTTCTTCTGAGCTTTGGAAGTGGCACAGGAGATTGGGTCATGTCAGCTTTGATTTACTCACCCGCTTGAGTGCTCTTGACCTTATCCGCGGGTTGCCCAAGCTCAAGTTTGAGAAAGATTTTGTATGTGCACCTTGTAGGCATGGTAAGATGGTTGCAGCTTCTCATCCACCTTTGACTGATGTGATGACTGAGCGTCCAGGGGAGCTTTTGCATATGGACTTGGTTGGTCTCGCTCGCGTTCGCTCAGTCGGTGGGAAGTGGTATGTTCTTGTTGTGGTGGATGACTATTCTCGGTATGCTTGGGTGTTTTTCTTGGTGTCTAAGGGAGAGACTTTTGATTTTGTTCGAGATCTGATTTTGAGGTTGAAAAACGAGAGTAGTGGTGGTGCCATGAGAGCTATATGCAGTGACAATGGTACGAAATTTAAGAACACTCATTTTGATGCCTTCTGTCGTGATCTTGGTCTCGAACATCAATATTCTTCGCCATATGTTGCTTGCCAAAATGGTGTTGTTGAGAGGAAGAATTGGACACTTTGTGAGATGGCCAGGACGATGCTAGATGAGGATAGGACTCCCAGAAAGTATTGGGCCGAGGCAGTGAATACTGCTTGTCATGTATCAAATCGGATTTTCCTTCGTGCTTTCAAGAAGAAAACTTGCTATGAGCTTTTTCATGGTCGTTCACCCCGTGTGAGTCATTTTCGGGTGTTTGGTTGCAAGTGTTTCATTCTTAAGAAAGGAAATCTTCATAAGTTCGAGTCTCGTTCGATAGATGGAA
The DNA here is from genome assembly GCA_015476505.1 of Urochloa ruziziensis. Lineage (NCBI taxonomy): Eukaryota > Viridiplantae > Streptophyta > Magnoliopsida > Poales > Poaceae > Urochloa > Urochloa ruziziensis. The sequence goes on along the minus strand of CM027126.1, from coordinate 2,815,248 downwards.
TTTTTCTTGGTTATGCTAATCACTCTCGAGCATATCGTGTGCTCAATCTTGAAACTAACCAAATCATGGAGACTTGCAAAGTCACTTTCGACGAGACCATTCCGTGTAGCTCTTCTGTCTTTGAGTGTGCAGGTGACGAGGAGTTGGGACAGTCCATCTTTGAGGAAGAACAGATTGATGATGAAGATGATGAGGAGAATCATGCACCGTGTGGAGATCGTGTACCTTCTACTTCCACTACTACCACGACTTTCAACGACGGCCCCTCTGCTACTCCTTCGTCGAGTCGCGCACATGATCGAGTTCAAGTGGAAGCTGATGTTGAGGGGGAGGCAATCTCGAGGCGAGAAGCTCCCCGGTTGGTACAGAAGAATCATCCGACTTCGAGGATCATAGGTGACTTGAATGAATGCACTACACGGTCAAGGTCACAGAATATCTCCCATTTCACTCATTCTGCTTTTGTTACGTCTTTCGAGCCCAAAAATGTTGGACACGCTTTATCTGATTCTGATTGGGTCAATGCCATGCATGAAGAGTTTGGAAACTTTGAGAGAAATCAGGTGTGGGAGTTAGTTGAACCACCTCCAAATTGTCATCCTATAGGAACCAAGTGGGTTTTCAAGAACAAGAGGGGTGAGGATGGAGAGATAGTGAAAAACAAAGCGAGGTTGGTTGCTCAGGCATTTTCGCAGCAGGAGCAGATAGATTATGAGGAGACATTTGCTCCTGTTGCCCGTTTGGAGGCAATTCAGATTCTTCTAGCATTCTCAGTTGCTAAAGGGTTCAAATTGTACCAAATGGACGTGAAGAGTGCCTTTCTGAATGGGGTGATTGAGGAAGAAGTGTATGTGAGGCAACCCCCTGGGTCTGAGAATGAGAGGTATCCACACCGAGTGTTCAAACTCCACCGAGCATTATATGGCCTAAAACAAGCACCCAGAGCGCGGTATGGTAGGTTGATGGGGTTCTTGCTTAGCAAGGGGTTTGAGATGGGAAAGGTTGATAAGACACTCTTCTTGTTGAGGGATGGAAATGATCTTTTAATCGTTCAGATTTACGTGGATGATATCATTTTTGGTGGCTCTTCTCACAGTCTTGTTGCCAAGTTTGCAGATGATATGAGCAGGGAATTTGAGATGTCGATGATGGGTGAAGGACCGAAACGGCGACCAGAGAGGGGGGGAGTGAATGGGAGCCGATAAAATTTCTTCTCCAACCAATCCGGCTATTTCCCAAATCAACTCCGATGCCTCCGAAAGCGATCTTGCCAAGATCACATAGCCACTGTCAAGCTACTGACCCTAGGAATAAGATCAACGTAGCGGAACTCGAATCGATCAAAATGAACACAAACTGAATCAAAAACCAACTCGACCCTTGCTGCCAGGGGGGCGGTTAAACCGCCTAGGGAGGGCGGTGAAACCGGCCTGCCCTGGGAGCCTCGGGAAAAAGTCAACTCGAAAGTGGATCTCCCAAACCGCTTGAGCTCTTGAGATGAGATTTTGGCCAGATGATATACACCTCCAGTGGAGTGTTTTCTCAAGAAATCTCGGCCTCTAACTCTCTAGAACTCTCGAAATCTCAAATCTAAGGAAGAACGCCATGAACTCGAGTTCATCCCGAAATCCTCAAATCCAAAGTGATTCCCGGCGTTTGGGGGCAAGATATCACCAGCAAAAGAGGCACAAGTCACTTATACATGAATCCCCCAAAGAAATCCGAGAGAAAACGCCCTAGGAAGTGAAGAACGAAAATCCCCCAAAAATAGCTCCGAAAATACCTCTGAAAAAAGGAAAAAGAAAAGGAGCTCATGGATTCAAATCATGGCACAAAGATGAGCAGCACAAACTCAATCAACCAACCATGAATTCACCTATACAAACTAGGAATGATTCAAAGTAGTTCTAGGTGGAAGGGATGAAAGGGAAAATACAAGTCCAAAGAGAAACCAAAGAGATAACTAGCGAGATAGCAGCCACCAACCCCTAGGGGGCCTATTAGTAGTCCAAGTGGTGGTGCTCTAAAGACTAAACTACCCCTAAGTGATACATACCCCTCAGGGGCAAATTTGACATTTGGTTTCAGATATTTTCCGGCTGGGACAGCTTCCACCGCAAGCTAACTTCCCTCCGACGCAAGCCTTGCAGTCACGCCGCGTGTCCTCCGGATCGAAGCTCCTCAACGCCGATTTTGGGCCACCACGGGGGGAGGCGGTCAAACCGCCCCAGGGGGCCGGTTAGACCGCCCCTGGCTGGGTGAGCAGCCCCTCGGCCCATCTTCGCCACGTCGAGTCCACGGCCTTGGTTTTGAGGCCCAAACCAAGGGAAACCGTCCACCGATGATTTTGTGGCCAAATCACCAAACCCCGCGCGCAAGCTTCGGTTGTTAGCCGCTACCTTGCACCGGTTTCTCGTCCGCGTACGAGCTTCGGTTGTGAGCCGCTACCTCGCACCGGAACCACGTCCCCTTGCTCGTTCTTGCCAGCATGTGAACCGCACTTGATCCATCTAGCCACCGGGTCCCTCGAACCAAGCCTACTTGTCTCTCCGCTCCTCGAAGGCCGCCATGGCTAAGACCTTTCGCGCCTGTTCTTCACCTGCACCAATGCAATCAAGCCGCATTCTACACCTGCAATACTTGAGCCAAAGGAAACGTCAGTCCACACCACGTTGTCAATCACTCATCACACCAGGTAGCGACCATCCACAGGTCCTCGGACACACCAGATGGATCAAGTGCGGTTCACAAAGTGGCAAGACCGAGCGAGGGGACGTGGTTCCGATGCAAGGTAGCGGCTCACGACCGAAGCTCGTACGCGGACATGAAGCCGGTGCAAGGTGGCGGCTCACAACCGAAGCTTGCACGCGGGGTTTGGTGGTTTGGCCAGAAGACCATCGGGATCTAGAGCTCGCCAATCTTGCGCTCGGGCTGTTCTCCCATTGCTACTTGTGGTTGATGTTCGACTGGGCTTCTTCTTGGAGTGCTAAGTGGTGATTCTTTAGCCTTCACTTCTGATGTTCCTTGTTGCAGCTACTCGCTTGATTGTGCCTGCGACTTTTTTTCATACAAAAAGAAAATATTTTTGATTTTTCTGAGAGGCACGAGTCCATCTCATATTAGGGTTAGTGAAAGAAAAACATATACAAGAACTATACAAGATCAAGAATATACAAGAAAAATATTCACAGAAAATTATGAACAAGAAAATATTTACAGATGCAAAAACCAATCTAAGATTTGATCACTTGTTTCCCCGGCAACGGCGCCAGAAAAGCTTGTTGGCGGCGCAAACGCACACCAAGATCCACCGCAAGCGCACAGATCATTGTAGCACTTCCCTCAAGAGAGTATTCCCCCAAGGTTTATCAATCCGTGGAAACAAGGTCACAAACCCTAGATTAACTATGCACCGAGAAACATTGATCTAGTTGCAAGATGATTGCGAATATATGATCAAGCATAAACACACATGAACAAGAGGTAACTCATCTAGGATAAAGCCTAGCCTATGCATATGTTGTAGTTCTAGCTAGATTGGCAAGCAAAACATAGTTCTCATTCAAAGCATATTTAAATCTCTACCCTCCGGTCTGACTCCCGAGGATCACCACCTTACACGGGTCACACCTTGTCACGATGCTCCCTATCAGCGTAGCAAACACATGAGCACGAACACAAGTCCGTGTCATACTACTCGAATAGATCCAGTATGCACCTCTAGTCACCATGACTACAAGAACACCCTATGCAATCTTCGTCGACCATAGATTGGAATAAGCAAACTCGAAAGAGAACGAAATCATAGAAGGAGGCAAATGGATCGCAAGAGAATCGGAACTCATCTATTACTTCACCATGAATGATTGTACATCACAAAATCACAACCGTGGCCATACCTTCTTGTGACTCCTAGCTCCAGAACTCCGGCGTGATCTTCCTCGCAGGGTGATCCCGTAGGCTAGAGCCTAGCCTAGGCTAGCCTCTAGACAACTGCACGACCCTCAGCTCTTCATAGATGGATGTCCCTCAAGTTCCTCGGCTTCTGCTTCGAATGATTGGGTATCGGCCGAAAGATGAACTATTTATAGCCCTGGGAAACCCTAGGTCAAAGGGGAAGGTGAGGCGGCGAAGGAAAGCCTCAGGCCGGCCGGCCGGCCAGAGGGGGTCTGGGCCGCGCGGCCTAGGCCTTTCCTTGCCCCTCTCGTGCTCAACTTTCTCCCCAAGCTTCCTTGGCGCTTCTAGAGTCTTCCTTCCAATGCATGTGGACAAGGGTAAAAGTGTCATTTAACAGCGCCAACAGCCCTGTACATTGTGTGCCAAAGAAAGGAGGACTGACAGTGGTGAAGAATGAGAAGAATGAATTAATTCCGCAGCGAACTATTAAGGGATGGCGTATGTGTGTCGACTATAGGAAATTGAACAAAGCAACAAAGAAGGATCACTTCCCATTGTCGCTCATCGATGAGATGCTTGAAAGATTAGCTAAACGTTCACATTTTTGCTATCTTGATGGGTTCTCTGGATTCTTTCAAATCCCCCTACACCCATATGATCAGCATAAGACCACATTTACGTGCCCGTATGGAACCTTTGCCTATAGAAGGATGCCTTTTGGTTTATGCACTGCACCGGCCTCGTTTCAGAGATGCATGATGGCTATATTCTCTGATTTATTGAAGAAATCATGGAGGTATTCATGGATAACTTCTCAGTGCATGGCACAAGCTTTGAAAATTGTCTAGAAAATTTAGATAAAGTTCTAAAGAGATGCAGAGAAGTTGATCTTGTTCTTAACTGGGAAAAGTGTCACTTTATGGTGAAACAAGGAATAGCCTTGGGTCACGTGATTTCTGAGAGAGGAATAGAGGTGGATAAAGCAAAGATTGAGACAGTTGAAAGACTACCACCTCCAACTGATATTAAATCATTGAGACGCTTCCTCGAACATGCAGGATTTTATAGAAGGTTCACTAGAGACTTTTCCAAGGTCACCAAGCCATTGACACAACTTCTTCAGAAGGATGTAACCTTCAACTTCAATGATGAATGCCTTAAAGCATTTAGAACCTTGAAAGAGTCACTCATAAGTGCCCCCATCATTCAACCTCCAGATTGGAATCTCCCATTTGAGATTATGTGTGATGCAAGCGACTATGCTGTTGGAGCTGTTCTTGGGCAGAGAAAAGAAGGCAAGGTATATGCAATTTATTATGCGAGCAAGACGCTCAATGAGGCCCAAGTTAATTATGCTACTACTGAAAAAGAATTTCTTGCTTTGGTATTTGCTTTCGAAAAATTCAGATCGTACATTGTTAATTTGAAAGTGATTGTCTACACTGATCATGCTGCAATCAAGTACCTTCTGACAAAGAAAGACGCTAAACCAAGGCTAATTCGCTGGATTCTCTTGTTACAAGAGTTTGATGTGGAGATTAGAGACAAAAAAGGCACGGAAAATGTTGTGGCTGATCACTTGTCAAGAATGAATCGAGATGATGACAAACTAGAGCCTATTGAAGATAGAATGAGAGATGATCATCTATACAGAGTTTTTGATAGAAGCAACTGGATGGGCAACATTATTCGCGCATTAAAAGGGATTCCCTTAGATCATTTGGATAGAAATTCTAAAAGAAGAGTGGATGCAGAAAAGAAAAAGTACTACTAGGATGCACCGTACCTATACAGATATGGAGAAGATGGAGTGCTGAGGAGATGTGAACCAAAGGAAGAAAGAGAAAAAAATATTGAGGAAGTGTCACGCATCTGAGTATGGTGGACACTATGGGCACTTCAGAACACAGGCAAAGGTATGGGCTAGTGGATTTTATTGGCCAGAGATGCACGAGGATGCAAAGAGGTATGTTGCAACATGTCCTGAATGCCAGAGAACGGGAAATATATCACAGAGAAATGCAATGCCGCTGAATTATAATTTGCAAATTAATTTATTCGATGTTTGGGGCATAGACTTCATGGGACCTTTCGTTAATTCGCATGGCTTCGAACACATCCTAGTGATGGTGGATTATGTATCAAAATGGGTAGAAGCACTCCCATGTAGGAAAGCGTCGATCGAGGAATCAATTAATATGATAAAGACGGTTATATTCCCTCGATATGGAGTACCGAGGATCTCGATAAGCGATGGAGGATCACATTTTACTGGTAAGGACTTTGGCAAATGTTTATTGAAGTTGGGGATCGAACATAGAGTCTCTACTGCTTATTATCCTTAGACAAATGGCCAAGCAGAAACCTCAAATAAACAAATAAAGGATATTCTCAAGAAGACATTGTTCAAAGGTGGAAAAGATTGGGCAAAGAAGCTAGACGGAGCATTGTGGGCATACAGAACAACACATAAAACACCCATAGGTATGACCCCATATCAATTTGTTTATGGAAAAACATGTCATTTGCCCGTTGAATTAGAACACAAGGCATATTGGGCTATAAAAGAGATGAATCTTGATGTGGATGCTACGAGGGTAAAGAGAAAAATTCAAATAAGTGAGCTTGAAGAAACTAGATTGAAGGCTTATCATAGTGCGAGCATCTACAAAGAAAGAATGAAACGATGGTACGACAAGCGAATACAAAAGAAGGAATGCAAAGAAGGAGACAAGGTCCTGCTTTTCAATTCAAGATTTAAATTGTTCGGCAAAGGAAAATTGCAAAGCAAACGGGATGGACCGTACGTCGTACATTCGGTGTCACCTACAGGAGCGGTAACGATCATGGATATCAAAGGAGATCAATATGTAGTGAATGGACAGCGGTTGAAGGTTTACTTGGAGCCGGATATCATTCCCCTTCATTACATTGACATTTATTCATTTGAAGATGACGCCGAACGTCAAGCCTAATGACGTTAAGCAAGGTACGTTTGTATATAGTTTTGAGTTTTATTTTTGTTTTAGTCTCTGTTTTGTTTCTGCGTAAACCTGACGAACCATAGGCTATACATTGAACATAGTGGACCCCGTAAAAATTTGGGCTGCTCTGGGCTTAGGAAGAGCCCAGGCCGCGCGGCCCAGGCCCCCTCTGGCTGTGTGGCAAGGGGTGTTTTTGCCCCCGTTTGACCTCCGTCAGCCCTGGTTTTGTTCATCTCAGACCCTTTAAACCGCGTCTTGAAGATTGGAAAGTTTAAACCAGGAAAGAATGGGCTTCTCATCCAAGTCTTTTGGCACATAAATAGACGCATGTTTCTCTTCTAAAAGCCATCCTTTCCCTTCAACGTAAACCACCCAAATCAAAACAACGAACCATGAGAGGCAGCAGGAACCCGAGCATCAAGCCTGGAGGCAAGGCGACGCTGGAGGCCGCGTGGCTAGAGCTCTCCAGGCGGCGCGGCACAACCTGTTCCAGGGGCTACTGTCGAGCTCCTTCGACAGGAGGTGCGCCGGTGCGATCTACAGCCTGTCTTTTGTTGGCAGCGCAAACGCACACCAAGATTCAACGCAAGCACACAGATCATCGTAGCCTTTCCCTTAGAGTATTGTTCCAAGGTTATCAATCTGTGGATCGACTACGAACTGCCTAGGGTTTTCCATCTAATCTAATGGATCTAATCCTAAACACCGGTCGCGTAAAAGCTCAAAGGAGCCTTGCACCCAACCACGCACAATTCACACTTCCAAGGTATGAGTGCATAGGGACGCTACGAGGCTTTTCACAAAACACCCTAACAAGCATAGTGGCCACTATGGTTTCGGCAACAGCGCATGAACCCCGACTCCCAGGATTGACCTACACTCAGTGCGCAACATAAGTGGGTCAATGGCATCCAGAGCGCGGACCTCATGACGCAGCATGAGTCCATCAAGCGCAACGCTAGGGGTATCCATGGCGAGAACGTGGACACTCCCTCAACGGGACATTGCTTACGGAGCAGCGCCAAGAACCTCAGGGTGCATGTGAATTTGAGGTCGTCCCCAGGTAATATCGAAGCTCAGACTTAAGAACCCCCGTCCCCCATCTAGTGCCTTTCGGGAACCACTAGCAAGCTAGAGACGTACAAACTACTTGTCCAAGACCAGAGCCATAATAGTTCCGGTGGTGGCGACAGGTTCCTGGGTTGCCGCTTTAAGAACCGGACCTTACGGAGAGACACTAGAACAAGCACGAAGCAGATGTTCTAGCTCCCTGAACCAAGTTGCTAAAAAGCAAGTTTTACCATCATGTTGAAGTGAACCATTAAATCAAGATTAACAATTAAAGAATGGTGATAGTAGCTGCGCTTAGCGAGGACTACCCATGAATGCATAAACCTGGGGTATAACAAGGACAGGATAAAAGTAGCTAGGTACAACCTTAAGGCAAAAAAATTAAGACACATGCATATGTATGAATTATTTAGAGGTGTGTAGGTAGCAAGGATTGTTCATGCTATACTTGCCTTAAATCCAGTATAACAGCTGCATGCCTAGAATGTCTTCAATTCTAGTTCTTCGAGATCCTTGAGCGAAGTTTCTTCTCCTACTCGTAGCAATCCTCTGAAGCAATCACTCTAAAGCAAACATACAAGCAACAAACAGAGACAACTAAGAACAATACATCCATCAAAAGAAAAGCTTTAAAAGAGCGTTCTAAATGATAGGGCTCGCAAACGCATAAGAAACGCTGAAGACGGAACTACGGGTGGGAAGAAACAACTATCGAAAGATTTCTGGTTACAAGGCAAAAGACTAAATGTTGGATTTATTTTAATTAGGTAAAATCATGTATATAGGTTATTTAAGAGAAATACCCTATTTGTAATTAACACAACTTATGTTTGCATTTGGAAACACGAATTAAACCTAGTTTGGTTTTATCATAAACGTTCAAGTAGAGATTAGACCAATTAAACAATTATGTTTAGAAAAGGAGAGTTGTATGAAACATCTAATCAAATAACTTTATTATTCGTGTTCAACTAATCAAATTATTATTAGAAAGCAATTATAGTAGTATTAATCATATTAGCTTTATTTATTGAAACCGAGATATAACCTATTTAACTTTTATTTACAAAACCAAATGAAATATATATTAGTCAAGTTAACATTTAATTTAGAAACACCAAGGTACAGCTCTTGTTGGATTTTATTTAGAAACACAGTGACAATATTAGTCAACTTAACATGTCATATGAAAACCGAGATGTGAACCTAAATTGCTTTTATTAGGAAAGGCATTTACATAGACATTAATCAAATTAATTTAGAAATAATTTATAAAAGCATAAGCTAGGTTAAACTGTACCACTATCGTATACTTTATGTTAAAACGAACGTAACGCAACTTGAACGGGTCGAAACGGAGTTGAAACGTAGAATATATGGGCATTTAAAGGTTTCAAGGGCCTATTGGCGATTAACTATAGACGACAGGGGCTAGCAGTGAAGTCTGCATAGACTCAGTGAATAGTCACTGCGAATAGACGAATCTCCGAGGTTACATCTATAAAAGATCAGGGCATGGGTTGGGTATTGTAGGACCGAAACGGGCGACCAGAGGGGGGGTGAATGGGAGCCGATGAAAATTTCTCCGAAAGAAACTCGGCCTATGTCCCCTTTACAACCCGACGTGCCTCTCTTCTAATTGCCAAGGTGACACAAGTCAACTCGTGACGTGTTCACCCTATGAACAATTAGGAATATCTCAAAGCGATGCGGAAGCGAATAAAAAGAGCTGCGAAAAGCTTCACATTAATTGCCGGCTAAAACAAAATGTTTAGGCACAATCTGTTACTGTAGCTCAATCCACAAAAATGCTCTGCCACACATCACTCATGCTAGTACATCCAAGTCAAAGCAATATCCAGACGAGATATGTGAGCTCAAATTAAATCGGCAGTGATTAAACAAGATAACAACTAGCTGAGATAATTAAACTAATGCACAAGCATGGATTGCTTTCACTGGACAGAGAAACAAAGTGCTGAACAACTCAAAACACACGCAAGAGAAGAAAACTAATTGAAGCACACTTATTACTTAAACAAATGGCACTGTATCTTGAAAGTGACGCAACACAGAACTAAAACCAACTTCACGAGTTGTTGATCTGAAAACAGAAGCTGCGACCTGCTGCTTACCTGTTGCTTACCTTGCGGAGCAAAGATCAAAGCTTGGGCTGCTGCTTGCACTGATGCTGTTCCTTCCGTGGCGGGACCACGCACCCGAGCGACTGCAAGCTGGGCCGCTTGCTCGCACGCTCGCTGGCCTGCTCTGCTTGAAGCCTGGCTGCTGCGCTGGGCCGTACGATCCGCTTCCAGGCCGAGAGCTCTGCTGGGCCGCGTGATACTTGCGCTAGCTTGCTGCACGCAACTGCACGCTGCCAGCGATACGCCTGCTCGCCTGTGGCTGGAGCACGAGCTCGCGCGACCTGCACCAGAGACAGCCAAGAACAGAGAAGAACACACCCACAAGCTCGCGACTTCAAATCAAAGGATCTCCTTCAATGCTCGACCAATCGAAACAAAACTTGAGCCATATATGTATCTTCTCAAGAACTAACGGATCCAAGAAAAAGATCTTGAAAAGCTCAAGTATCCATCACGAATTTCTGGAGAAACCAAGGTCAACGCTAAGAACACAATTTTGGGAAAACTCCAAATCCGGACCGAATCCGTGAGGGATTTGAAAGGGATCACACCATAGATCATAGATGCTCACAAGTATCCTAGCAACAAAAACCCCAACAAATTTCACGAAATTCGCAGCCAATCGCGACAAACGAAAAATCCCAAAAATACCTTCGAAAATAACAAATCACGAATTCAACTGGGAGCAAATAATTTCGCACGAAATTGATGTTTGGATTACTTCACCATGTGCGATTACAAGCCACTTGCTAGCACAAACAAAGCTAGAATGGCAAAAATATCAAATCAAAGATCCCTCCTGTCTCTCCCTCTCAAACCCTAGAAAAGACCCCCTCACAAACAAATGAGATGTTCACCACCTACTCTCTCCAAAGTATGGCTGCCCACAATAGCCACTCCTCATATATATAGACGCCCTGCAAATGTCCAGAACGCCCTCACATGAAGCATACAACACAATACCCCTTAGAGGCAAATTTGACATAGTCGCGAATATTACTCCGGCTCGGACCGCATCCGCCGCAACCTTGCTTCCCTCCGACGCAAGGTTTGCGGCCACGCCGCGTGTCCTCCGGTCTAGGCTCCTTGACGCCCACGGCTCCTCCTGATGGACCGTGCCACGCCAAGTCCTCGGACTTGGTTATGAAACCCAAACCAAGAAACCGTCCTCCTGATGATTTTGTGGCCAAATCACCAAACCCCGCGTACAAGCTTCAGTTGTTAGCCGCCACCTTGCACCGGCTTCACGTCCGCGTACGAGCTTCGGTTGTGAGCCGCTACCTCGCACCGGATCCACGCCGCCTTGCTCGTTCTTGCCACCATGTGAACCGCACTTGATCCATCTGGCCACCGGGTCCCTCGAACCAAGCCTACTTGTCTCTCAACTCCCTGGAGGCCGCCATGGCTAAGACCTTTCGCGCCTGTTCTTCACCTGCACCAATGCAATCAAGCCGCATTCTACACCTGCAATACTTGAGCCAAGGGAAACGGCAATCCACACCACGTTGTCAATCACTCATCACACCAGGAAGCGACCATCCACCGGTCCTCGGACACACCGGGTCCTCAATCTCCCCCTTGATGAGTGCATTGACAACACACATAGTCACCATAGATACAAAAAGAAAATAGAAAAGAAATCGAGAAACAAACGCTCAAGCAAGTGACCAAAAGCAAGAACAAGCCGAAACGAAGTCACTTACAAGAGAAAAACTCAGAAAACGCCGACCCTTCCATAGGAAGTGAAAAGGGCTCAACACCATCGGCACAAGAGCAAAAGCACAAAGCACAAATCACCGACCCTTCCATAGGAAGCGAAAAGGGCTCAACACCATCGGCACAAGAGTAAAAGCACAAATCTCAAATCTCTAAATCTCCAATTCACTTTTCAGAACACTCAAAGCACTCCCCCTGCAAAGATGCAACTCCCCTGAACAAGTGAATTTGTGCGTGCGAAAATTTGTCGAAAAACTTTTCAAAAGCGACCAGCAGTGTTTTCCTTCCAGAAACTCTTCAGAAATTCTCCCCCTTGTTGACAATGCACAAATCAAGGTGAAAATGCAAAAGATACAACTACAAGCTCCCCCTGAAATGTACAGCCAAAGTACAAACTCAAGGTTCAAAGATTCAAACTCAAACTCCAAAGCTCCCCCTGGAATGTGCAACCAAAATGCAAATCCAAGGTTCAGGTTCAAACATCAAACTCCCCAAGATATACACAATCAAAGTGCCAACACAGCAAACTCACAAACTCATGCAACCCTAAAGCAATAAGCAAAGTCTTCTCCTTTTCAAATCAAAGCCTTCTTCTTTTCAAATCAACTTATGCAATTTCTCCAAATGAATCATGCCAAAAGTTATCAATATAAGAAGAACCACACTTGACACCAAATCAAAACATGAACTCCAAAGCATGAATAATATGATATATGGTGCAAGTGAAAAACCAACCTAACAAGCTTCACAAGTAGACCACAAAGCACTTGCAAGTGCTAGGAATGGCAAAGCACTGAAAGGAGTAAACAATATAGCTCAAAGGCGCACACAATCTCAAAGTGATACTAAGTCACAAGCAACGGGAGCAAAGCATTTTATCAAGTATTCATCATTATTCATCATTATGTAAAACATGTCACCACATGAGCAAGAACTAGTCATGGATAGCGCAAGCATGAATGGAAACTAGTTCTATGCCAAAACTCATACAAGGTAACCAATTCTCATCAAAAGCTCATTGTAAGCACCTTGAAAGCACCAAATCCATGCTTTTTACTTCATTTCTTTCGAAGCTCGTTGAGACCATGTGCTCACTTCTTTGGCAGACAACATGTCACAACATAAGCATTCAAGTTTTAGCATGGACAAAACAAAAGGAACTTGATTAGCAACTGATTATTTCATTTTGATGTTCATAAAAACTAAAGTTCACATGTCATGCCTTTGCGGCATAAAGAAGCACTTGCTACTCCTCGGATGCAAACGAGGCTAAACACTCACAATGAGAAAGTCTTTGACCCGATTGAAAAGAACATGGGTCCCAAACATGAGCTAAAATAAGGAACTATCATTCATACGAGAGCTACACAGTTCTAGTCAAAAGCTCATGGGTGAATGGTGATAAAGATCATTAGTCAAGTTAATTCACACCATTCTGAAAACAAGCTGGCTCAACAGATTTATGTCAAAGCATCAAAGTGAGACTAAGCTTGCACATCTCGCCACACATTCACAACTCAAAGTGCACATCCATACAAAGCACAAGAAAATGCTAAGGATATATAGGTGAAGCTCAACTATACAATGCAAGATGCTCATATGATACATGATGCAAATGCAACTCTAAAAGAATGAGGACTCAGCTCAATATCAAGAAGGCACATGAGGGTCGAACCAACAAAGAAAAACTCCATAGCCAGCGAAGAACCGCTAAGGATCCCAATTGGGTACCATAGAAAGGATACCAATTGAAGGATCAAAATTTGATACCACATGAGTAAGATAAAGTCCAACTGAAGGCCCAAAATGTGATACCAACTAAAAGCTCAAAAGCGGATACAAAATCACCAAGCAAATCCTTGGTCCAACTCCCCTTCAAATAAAGCTGAGCTCCTCCTCAAACAAAGACGCCTAGCAAAAGAAAACTAGGAAAAGGTGTAAAAAAGCGAATGGAAAGCTCGAACATAAAACAAAAGGAAGAGAAATCTAAAAGGAGGAAAATGCAACCCAAAGACAAGGCAAGCCCAAAACAAGATAAACCACAACTCGTGATACAAGAAGCAATGATGATACAAATGTGAGGAATTAAAGCATTACAACACGATATCGATTATATGAATAAGAACTTGAGCCAACGACATGTCAATAAGGTGCAAAGGATCTACACAAAAGATACAAACTACAGGGATACCAAATGAACAACATGCCATGAGCAATTTGAATCATATGGAAAACATGGCAAGGAGTTCATGTGGATCACACACTATCATACAAAGGTGACTAATCCACAAAAATATATCACAAAACTAGCATGACAAGATATACAAGAAGATCATACATACTAAGAAGAAAGGTGGCTAGCCTACCATGGTATATACACCATCAAGCAACATACACAAGTAAGCAAAAATAGTGTACAAGAGATATACTCACAATACAAAGTGTACAAAAGGCCACATTGGGGCCATCCAAAAGGTGTGGAGAACCATCAAACCTTGATCAAGCAAAAGACCAAGAGTCATCAAGCTCATGTTCTCCAACCCGCGTCCTCGTACCTACACATGAGAGGACAAACAAACCCGAGTCTTGTATCCCGAAGGGTTAGCAAGCATATACTTGAGAACCTAAGACTTGGTCACACAGGTAAAATATGTGCTCAACTTATCACGTGGGTTAGCATGATGCAAATGCCGGTTCAAACGAGAATGCTTCGGAACACACTTAGAACCATGCCTCAAAGTAGAAACTCGAGAAGAAGCACGAGTGCTACCACTAGCAAAAAGGCAACGATCCCCCGAGGTCTTTGAAGAAGAACCAGTAGAAGCACCATGAAAATCATGTCGTGGACCAACACGAGAAACACTAGAAACATTCCACGATCACGAACTACCCAACTAGAAAAAGAGTCATAAAACCCATCAACAAAATGCGGCTTCTGACTAGGCACACAAGTGTTCATGCCATGAGGTGGGCTATGAACAACCAAAGGCCTAGAAGCACGAACTCGCCGCATGCGTCTCGCACGCGTATAACAAAAGCTCTCTTGGTGCCCATCCTTGTCACAATAAGAGCAATGGTACAAAGGCCTATCTGTAGTCACGGTCCGAGAGGACAAATCACCATTCTCATTCAATCGACAAGTCCCTTGGGGCTTAGAGCATGAACCTCCAATATCTAACTTTGTGCCCCAATTAGGATCACACGTACCATGGGAAAGGCTACGTGGCTTCCTAAAAGCTTTAGCACGCACACGTCTCTCATGTTTGATACGACGAAAGCAAAACTCAACGGTATGCCCATCTTTCTTACAAAAGGTGCAAAGGAACTTCGGTTTGGGAGCATGAGTTCCGAAAAAGTAAGAAGCACCCTTGCCGCTTGAATTATCTTGGACAACACCGGAAGAACCAACAAACTTAGGAATAGCTATGGGAGAGCTATCCAAAGCACCAACACAAGCACCAACATCTAAAGACTCACGCTCAGCACAAGAAATCAATTCCGATTGAGAAGAATCAATTTTGGAAGTACAAATGTCAGAGTGACGAGAATCCTTAGAATCCAAAGACTTAGCACAAACACTCTTGCATCTAGTGAGCAAAATACCATTCTCAAACTTGAGCCGCTCACAAGTACCACATGGAGCATTTTTTAAATTAGTCATCTCCTTCTCAATGCACTTGGCATATGTGGTACGCAAGAAATCATTTTCTTTCTCAAGGTTGGCACTCATCTCCTTGTACTCAACCAACTTGGCGCTCATATCATCGCGCATCTGTTTCAAAGCCAAAACTTCACTTTCTAATTCAATGCATGATGTGCAAATGAGACCACATGAATAAACATCATCATTCACATCAAGCAAATCATCATGAGTATCCAAAGAAGTAAGGCAAACATCATCATCAAGAACCAAAGAGCACATGCTACAAGGTATAGACTTCATCTCACAAATTTCAGCCTTAGCATGCTCAAGTTCATCCAAACAATTGGTGTGAGTCAATTTCAATTCTTTAATTTCAGCATGCAAAGACTCACAAGAAGCACATGGTAAAGAAGCATTTGACTTCAACAAAGCAATCTCAGACTCCAAATCACAAATCTCATCTTGTAATTTTCTACCATCCTGAGCATGTCAATTACCAAACTTAACACTTTTCTCCAATTTAATATGCAAGGCATCACAAGATTTGCATGAAGAAGAAGAAACATTTGAATTATCAAGTTCAAACATGTCAATTTTCTTCTTAAGCTCAATTATGATCTCGCCATCAGCACAAAGGAGAGTGAACAAGTCAATTATACCTTGGAAGAGTTTACTTCTACTCATCTTGTAAAGCTTACGTTGAAGATCGTCTTCTTGATGCACTTCTTCCAAAAGACGCATAAATGCCATCCCTTCATTAAGCTCATCATGCTTCTCTCCACCTGAGGACAGAGACACACAAGAAGTAGGGCTTGGTGCCATAGCTCAAAGCACCGGTTAGAATTAGTCAAAAGCAAGCTCAAATCCCGAAAACCAAATCCGAAAGCAAAATCGCCTTCTCCCTTGTCGCCCCGTGGATCACAAAGCCAATAAAGGTGGAGTGATCCTTAACCGACTCTGATACCAATTGTAGGACCGAAACGGGCGACCAGAGGGGGGTGAATGAAAGCCGATGAAAATTTCCCTGAAAGAAACTCGGCCTATGTCCCCTTTACAACCCGACGTGCCTCTCTTCTAATTGCCAAGGTGACACAAGTCAACTCGTGACGTGTTCACCCTAGGAACAATTAGGAATATCTCAAAGCGATGCGGAAGCGAATAAAAAGAGCTGCGAAAAGCTTCACATTAATTGCCGGCTAAAACAAAAGGTTTAGGCACAATCTGTTACTGTAGCTCAATCAACAAAAATGCTCTGCCACACATCACTCATGCATAAGCTAGTACATCCAAGTCAAAGCAATATCCAGACGAGATATGTGAGCTCAAATTAAATCGGCAGTGATTAAACAAGATAACAACTAGCTGAGATAATTAAACTAATGCACAAGCATGGATTGCTTTCACTGGACAGCGAAACAAAGTGCTGAACAACTCAAAACACACGCAAGAGAAGAAAACTAATTGAAGCACACTGATTACTTAAACAAATGGCACTGTATCTTGAAAGTGACGCAACACAGAACTAAAACCAACTTCACGAGTTGTTGATCTGAAAACAGAAGCTGCGACCTGCTGCTTACCTGTTGCTTACCTTGCGGTGCAAAGATCAAAGCTTGGGCTGCTGCTTGCACTGATGCTGTTGCTTCCCTGGCTGGACCACGCACCCGAGCGACTGCAAGCTGGGCCACTTGCTCGCACGCTCGCTGGCCTGCTCCGCTTGAAGCCTGGCTGCTGCGCTGGGCCGTACGATCCGCTTCCAGGCCGAGAGCTCTGCTGGGCCGCGTGATACTTGCGCTAGCTTGCTGCACGCAACTGCACGCTGCCAGCGATACGCCTGCTCGCCTGTGGCTGGAGCACGAGCTCGCGCGACCTGCACCAGAGACAGCCAAGAACAGAGAAGAACACACCCACAAGCTCGCGACTTCAAATCAAAGGATCTCCTTCAATGCTCGACCAATCGAAACAAAACTTGAGCCATACATGTATCTTCTCAAGAACTAACGGATCCAAGAAAAAGATCTTGAAAAGCTCAAGTATCCATCATGAATTTCTGGAGAAACCGAGGTCAACGCTAAGAACACAATTTTGGGAAAACTCCAAATCCGGACCGAATCCGTGAGGGATTTGAAAGGGATCACACTATAGATGCTCACAAGGATCCTAGCAACAAAAGGCTTCAACAAATTTCACGAAATTCGCAGCCAATCGCGATGAACGAAAAATACCCAAAAATACCAACGAAAATACCGAAAATAACAAATCGCGAATTCAACTGGGAGCAAATAATTTCGCACGAAATTGATGTTTGGATTATTTCACCATGTGCGATTACAAGCTACTTGCTAGCACAAACAAAGCTAGAATGGCAAAAAGATCAAATCAAAGATCCCTCCTCTCTCTCCCTCTCAAACACTAGAAAAGATCCCTCACAAACAAATGAGATGTCCACCACCTACTCTCTCCAAAGGATGGCTGCCCATAATAGCCACTCCTCATATATATAGGCGCCCTGCAAATGTCCAGAACGCCCTCATATGAAGCATACAACACAATACCCCTTAGGGGCAAATTTGACATAGTCGCGAATATTCCTCCGGCTCGGACCGCATCCGCCGCAACCTTGCTTCCCTCCGACGCAAGCTTTGCGGCCACGCCGCGTGTCCTCCGGTCCAGGCTCCTTGACGCTCACGACTCCTCCTGATGGACCGTGCCACGCCAAGTCCTCGGACTTGGTTTTGAGACCCAAACTAAGAAACCGTCCTCCTGATGATTTTGTGGCCAAATCACCAAACCCCACGTACAAGCTTCGGTTGTTAGCCGCCACCTTGCACCGGCTTCACGTCCGCGTACGAGCTTCGGTTGTGAGCCGCTACCTCGCACCGGATCCACGCCGCCTTGCTCGTTCTTGCCACCATGTGAACCGCACTTGATCCATCTGGCCACCGGGTCCCTCGAACCAAGCCTACTTGTCTCTCCACTCCCTGGAGGCCGCCATGGCTAAGACCTTTCGCGCCTGTTCTTCACCTGCACCAATGCAATCAAGCCACATTCTACACCTGCAATACTTGAGCCAAGGGAAACGTCAATCCACACCACGTTGTCAATCACTCATCACACCAGGAAGCGACCATCCACCGGTCCTCGGACACACCGGGTCCTCAGGTAGGAAGGATCTGAAAGGTATAGGGTGTTCTCTGTAAAATAACCAAGACACAAAGTATTCTCAAGTTATTACGGAATTCCTCGGGGGCTAGATCGCAAAAGCGGGGGGCTTCTTCTTCCTTCGGTCACAGCCGGCCAGCGGCTCTGGACGGCGAAATCGCCGGCACTCTGGGCGGGGATGGGCTCGGCCGGGGCGCGGGATTGGAGGAGGAGGTGGAGACGGTGCCGTGAAGGTGCTCACCAGCAGCGGGGGCGCAGTGCGTCGGCCGGAATCGGAGGAGGACAACGGCGGCTCGGGCTTCGCGGGCAGCACGGGATGGCGGCGCTCCGGCGGCGTGGTGGTCGACGAGGAACGACGGCGGGTGTGCGGCTCGGCTCGGTGAAGGTCCTGGCGAAGGCCGCTTCGCCCGGCGGGCAACGGAGGCGGCGGATCGGAGCGGCCATCGCCGGCGGGCGGCGCTCGGCTCCGATCGGTGCGGCGACGGCGCTGCGCTGGGGCGAGGAAGAGGCGGCGGCGGCGGGGTCAGCAGGGGTGGGCGGGGTCTCGACGCTCCCCCTTTAGGGCTTGTTCGTTTTGAGTCGTATTGAGGGGGATTGGGTCGTATTGGGACGTATTAAATCCCTAACAAGTCAAAATACATCTCAATACACTCTAATACCTCCCAATACCTTTGAGGAAGGTATTAAACGAACAAGGCCTTATAGGGGCGCGACGCCCTAGGATGGCCGGGCACACAGGCCGAGGAAGGCCGGCGGCGCTGGCCGTGCGGGAGGCGACGCGCTGGGCCTTAGCGGGCCGGGCTGGCAGGCGGGGTCGGGTCCGCTGGATCCGGCCCGATCCGCTAGGGTTTCTTTTTCTTTTTTTTTGAAAATGATTTCGCGTGCAAAACAAATCCAGGAAATCTGAGAAAATCCCAAAAAATCTTAGGAAAAATCCTAGAGGTCGATTGGGACACGTGGAACCCAAATAAAATTCCTGGAGCTCGTGAAAAGGATTATAGAGCCTTCTTATAAATAGAAAAAGTTCTAGGAAGAGGAGAATTAAATTCCAGAAAAGTCCAGAAAATTTTCAGAAGAACCTAAACGTCGCATAAACGCATTTTAAAACCTGAGCACTCATGAAACACCAGAATGCATCGGCATGAATGCAATGCACAATATAAGTTTATTTAATTTCAGAAAAGCAAACAATTATTTTTCCTACACTAAATTCCCTGTAAAACAAATAAAGGTTGGAAAAATTTTAAAATTATGAGAAATCGTTGTTAATTTTTAATTTCTAATCACATCCTGAAATCCAACAATTTCAGGGCGTGACACCACCATTCTATATCTTCTTATCATTGAAACCCTCACATTATGGTTATAATCTCATGATCATTGGCTCGGAAGGTAAACAACCATTAGAGGATTTTCTTAGTTTGATAATATTTGCATTAGCTTGGCTAACCTTTCCTATAGCTCCACTATATTGAGAGAGAATCTTTGAGAGAAAAGGATTTGCAAAATCAAGATAGGATAGCCACTTTATAAATGAGAGACTTGTGAGGACTTGGAAAAGAATGTTGGTCTAACTCTTGTTGCAGGACGATTTGTTTTGATTAAAAAGGAAGAAAAATCCTCCAAGAAAAGTAAGAAAATGATGTGCTGGTGAGTTTCAAGTTCCTTAGCAAAAGGAAAAAGCTGTGGAGATGATTTGGCTTGAGTAAATGATTGAACGCCCATGCTTTGATTATCTTTGCTGCTTCGCTGATATTTTGTTTAAAGGACTTGTATGATCTCGCTTGCATGAAGTGTAAAGATTAACTCAAGATCATTTGCAACCCCGTTGAAGAAGGTAATGGTTTGACTTGCTTGAGGACGAGCAAGAGCTAAGCGTGGGGCTCTGTTCGCCTAAACGGTCGTTTAGTCCGTTTAAACACCGTTTAAACGATAAACAGAGGTCGACTGTGTCGTTTAGCCCTAAACAGTGGATTAAACGGTTGGGCCGTTTAAACCGTTTAAAATCATCTAAACCGTCTAAACACACTCGAGTTAATCATGATTACATAAGTTAATTAACCATTAAATTCATAATTTAGTCAATAGGATGATTACAACTACCATAATGAACTTCGAAGTAATTAAAATCGTATGTATACGAAGTGTTGTAGGATATAGATTTCTCCCAAAAATATAATTTGGTAGAATACTTACTTTTTAGATGTGCAAATATATAGAACTTCTAGCAAGTTTGACTTTTATGTACACAAATATGTATGTTTTAGTGTTCCAATGCAAAACCGTTTAGGCCGTTTGACTCTGTTTAAACACCGTTTAAACGGACTAAACGCTAAACAAAGGGTGACCGACTGTTTACAGTTTAACGTTTAGGATAACATTGGCGTGGGGGGATTGTTGGCGCTGTTAAATGACATACTTTTGGTGTTGTTTACATAACGATTTCATGCTTATTCTTATGCTAACCCCGCCACTTGGCACTGAAATAAGCCTGTTTCCACATGTGTCTTGTATTTTGGATTATATTGTGATTTTGTAGGAAACTTGACACATTTGGGCTAGTTCTGGTGATTTGACGATGGGCTTAAAGCATACATGGGTTGATGATGTGGAGAAGGATTAACACGCGAAAGATGAAGTGGATCAGGGTCAGAAAAGGCCCTGGCCGCGCGGCCCAGCTTGTTTCTTGGCCCAATCGTGCTCCCATTTCTTCGAGGCGAAGCATTCGTCAACCCTAGCCTATATGAGCAGTCATTTGCCAGAGACGAGGAGAGCCGCACCAGAGAAGACGAAGACATCAAGCAACCACTAGGGATTGATCAAGATCCAATCTAGAAGTCATCCACGTGGAGGAAGCGGAGCCGGGAACCCTAGCGGAGACACCGGTGGTGCTGAACCCTAGAGGACAGCAAGGAGATCGTCTTCACAAGGAGTTTACCATCATGATTAGTGCTTCAACATCGATCTACATGGGGGTAAATCCTTCATATGTTCATGGGGTTGTATGGTGACCTTGAGATGTAATCGTTGAATACTTGTTTTGATCATTGATCTACCATGTTCTTATGGCTATGTTCTTCATCTATCTCATGCCCTAGCTAGGCTTTGAATTGGCTTGTACCGCACTCTGCTTACCATAGATCGTTTAGCCATGAGTATGATCCTCATAGCTCAGTAGCAGATTACCCTTGTTTGGTGACAGCTTGCGGGAGGGAAAACTGCTAAGCTCGGTTCATGTTCATCTTTGTGATAGATTAGATCGGTTTCATCATGTGATGCGACGCATCTACAAATGATCCTAGACCCTATGAGTATCTGTTTCTCATATCTTGTGCTCATCATCAACCGTTCTTGCTAATCTAGATTAGATTGATCTATTAACTGTATTAGATTAGATCTGATTCATATCTAAGTCTTTACCAACTCGATTAGTTCTTAGTTAAGCGTAATAACCCACTTGTTCCATGGATTGATAACCTTGGGGGAGTACTCTCTTGAGGGAAGAGCTACAACTGATCCGTGCACTTGCGGTGGATCTTGGTGTGCGTTTGTGCCGCCAACACAAGGCTCGTCTAAGTAGGAACTTGAGACTGGAAATTTGAGAACTGCATTGAAGGAGCGTCAACTCCATGACATCCTCTCTCATCCCATGATACTCCTCTCTTCTCTCCTCGTAAATAACTCTGTCATGTCAGCAAATTTGTTGATGTGACATGTTATTTAATGCTTATGACACTTCCCACTGAGACTGGCCTAACATGAAGCTAAATTATTATAATCTTACTGAGGCAAGGGCGCTAAGTTGAGTGATTTGGCTTAGCACTTATGAGCTTTTAACAAAGCTCAAGAAAATATCTTAAGTTGGTTATTTTGAGGCGTATCATTTTTCATAATTAATTCAGGAATGTGACCGGAAGGTTCAGGGTTCAAGCCCCAGCCTCTGCACATTTATATGCATGAAAGACTGAGCTAAACAATCTGCCCCTAGACCCCGCATACTGCGGGAGCCTACGACACTGGGTACGCCTTTTTTTTAATTCAGGAATCTAAATGAACCAGAGTGGCATATCATTGTAATTAATTAACCGGCCCATAAGGTCAGTCTCAGTGGAGTTTCATGGACATTAAAATAGGTTGTCATGTCAGCAAATTTTAATGTTGTGGCAGTGTATTAATGAATAGAGAGGTGAAATGAGTTTCATGGTTATGAAACCCTATTTACACAGTTATCTAGATAGCTTGTGTCTTTGTATGTAACCATGGAAACAACAATAGAAGAAACTATGCATTGAGAGAGGATATTCCATCATAGTTTCAACTATTTTTTAGATGATGTGACATTGTAGGTAATTGTGTTCATGAAACTTCCGCCAAGAATGGCCTAAGACACTACGGCCAGTCCTAGTGGAGAGTTTCATGGAGTTCCATTCTCATTAATTAGCATTACACATAGAATTTTTTTATGACATGGCATCAAATTTATGAAGATAGAGATGAGACCGGTTTCAACCCGATGAAACCTCCTATACACAGATACCAACACACTATAAGTCATGAAATTAAATGTTATTGGGAGCATATGAAACCGCACCATGGAATTTTGCATTGGGAGAGGTAGTTTCTAATACCATTTCTTTTTTTTTTGTTGCTTAGGCCAGTCCCAATGCATGTTTCATAGAGGTTTCATACACATTAAATAGGGTGCCACATAAGTAGTTTTGATAATATGGCAAGAAGTTAATGAGGAAAGAGATTAAAGGGGGTTTTTTCATGTGGATGAAACCATGTATGCACAGTTTTCAACTACTTTGTGGGTCTTGCATGTATTGTCTATAAAACATCAACATGAAACAATGTATTATGAGAGCTATTTCATCCATCAATTAAATATGTGGTTGTTTATGTGCCGTTCTTGGAAACATAAAATGAATCCTTCCACTGAAACTAGCCTTATATAGCTATCTTAAAAACATTAAAATGAAACTCCTATATATTGGTATTAGCCTACTAGGTACCCACTTGCATCCCTACATGTATATCTTGGTCATTACAGGATGGAACCTGTCATTTGGCGTTTTTCTTTGAGTGAAAGATGAAACTTTACCACCTAGTACGTCTTAGTTGATGCAATGTGGTAATTTATGTTCTGTTATTGAGAAAGGATGCAAACTTTCCTTTCCCCTCCCCTCCCCTCCTCTGGCACCTCTTTTAAGGCTTGTCACTCTAGACTAGTTTATTTTCATTAGTGTTTTAAATAGCGGGTCAAGGAACATTACCGTATTACTTTGAAATAGTTAATAATGGAGCTAAATAACAAAAATAAATATATGAAGGACCGAAACGGCGACCAGAGAGGGGGGGAGTGAATGGGAGCCGATAAAAAATCTTTCCAAACAATCCGGCTATTCTCCCAAACAACTCCGAAACCTCCGAGAACAATCTTGCCAAGATCACGTAGCCACTGTCAAGCTACTGACCCTAGGAACAAGAAACGAGCAGCGGAACTCGAACCAATCGAATCGAACACCAAAACGACCCGAAACTCGGCTCGATCTAACACACCCAGGGGGGGCGGTTAAACCGGCCAGGGGGGGCGGTTAAACCGCCCGGGCCTGGGAGCCTCGGGTAAAAGTCAAAACAAAAGTGGATCTCCCAAACCGCTTGAGCTCTTGAGGCGAGATTTTGGTCAGATGATCTAGACCTCCAGTGGAGTGTTTTCCCAAAAGATCTCGGCCTCTAACTCAGTACAACTCCCGGAATCGCAGATCTCGCGAAGAACACCATGACCTCGAGTTCATCCCGAAAATCTCAAATCCAGAGCGATTCTCGGCGTTTGGGGGCAAAGGATCACCAGCAAAAGAGGCACAAGGCACTCATACGTGAATCCCCCAAAGAAATCCGAGAGAAAACGCTCGGGAACAAGAAGAACGAAAATCCCCCAAAAATAGCTCCGAAAATACCCACGAAAATAGAAAAAGAAAGGGAGCTCGGGAAATCAAATCATGGCACAAAGATGAGCAGCACAAACTCAATCACATAACCATGAATTCACCTATACAAACTAGGAATGATTCGAAGTAGTTCTAGGTGGAGGGGATGAAGGGGAAAACAAGTTCAAAGTAAAACCTAAAGAGATAACTAGAGAGATGACAGCCACCAGCCCTGAAGGGGCCTATTAGTAGTCCAAGTGGTGGTGTCCTAAAGACTAAACTACCCCTAAGTGATACATACCCCTCAGGGGCAAATTTGACATTTGGTCTTCAGATATTTTCCGGCTCGGGCACCTTCCACTGCAAGCTAGCTTCCCTCCGACGCAAGCCTTGCAGTCACGCCGCGTGTCCTCCGGATCGAAGCTCCTCGACGCCGGTTTTGGGCCAGCCCAGGGGGGGCGGTTAAACCGGCCCTGGGGGGCGGTTAAACCGCCCCTGACAGCCCAGCCAGGCCCAGCTGCCCAAGTCCGCCTCGTCGAGTCCTCGGTCCTTGGTTTTGAGGCCCAAACCAAGGGAAACCGTCCACCGATGATTTTGTGGCCAAATCACCAAACCCCGCGCGCAAACTTCGGTTGTTAGCCGCCACCTTGCGCCGGCTTCTCGTCCGCGTACGAGCTTCGGTTGTGAGCCGCTACCTCGCACCGGAACCACGTCCCCTTGCTCGTTCTTGCCAGCATGTGAACCGCACTTGATCCACCGGCCATCGGGTCCCTCGAACCAAGCCTACTTGTCTCTCCGCTCCTCGGAGGCCGCCATGGCTAAGACCTTTCGCGCCTGTTCTTCACCTGCACCAATGCAACCAAGCCGCATTCTACACCTGCAATACTTGAGCCAAGGGAAACGTCAATCCACACCACGTTGTCAATCACTCATCACACCAGGAAGCGACCATCCACCGGTCCTCGGACACACTGGGTCCTCAATCTCCCCCTTGATGAGTGCATTGACAACACACACATAGTAACCAATTGATATAAAGAAAATGTAAAAGAAATCGAAAACAAGACTCAAGCAAGTGACTAAAAGCAAGAACAAGCCAAATCAAAAGTCACTTAGCAAGAGAAAGCTCCAGAAACGCCGACCCTTCAAGAAGAAGCGAAAGGGCTCAACACCATCGGCAAAAGAGCAAAAGCACAAAGCACAAATCACAAACTTCAAATCCTCCAACTCACTTTTCAGGACATCTCAAAGCACTCCCCCTGCAAAGATGCAACTCCCCCTGAACAAGTGAACTTGTGCGTGCGAAAATCACTCGAAAATGGCTCAAACCAACACAACTCTTGTGCTCTCAGCACAGGGGCGGTTAAACCGCCCAGGGGGGGCGGTTTAACCGCCCCTGGCAGATGACCAAAGTGCAAAATCCCAAATTTGCACAAACCAACTCGCAACGATGCCGTTCCAACTTGAAAACCTTCCAAATATGCCCAGCAAGATATTCCAATGATCAAACTCTCAGAAACTTCGCAAATTTTCAGAAAACCTCATTTGGGCAAAAACTTCAACCTCTCACACAATTTCGACAAAATCTAGAGCAAAATCTTTCTTCTAAATTCAGCAGCGACTCCCCCTTGCCAAATGCTCCAGAAATTCTCCCCCTTGTTGACAATGCACACATCAAGGCAAAATGTACAAAATGCAACTACAAGCTTCTCAAATATACAATGAGCAATACAAAATGCTACAAGTTAGAGAAGAGGCATACAAGCTAGTTCATCATGTCACACGGGCATTGCCATCAAGAAGGTGAAGACATATATCCAATTGACAAAGCCATGAGCAAATTGTGGATTTTTATCAAAAAGGTCACCGCATGAGCAAAGTCCTAACCATGGATTGTTTAAGCAAAAATAAACTTCATCTCACCAAAATCATGAAAGGACAAGCATTCTTGACAAAAGATCATCATAAACGCCCAAGTTCTACCTCATGTCATGTCAAAGCACGGAGCCATGTGTTCACTTCTCATGGGAGACTTCTCCGGCAAACAACATGCAACCGCTTAGCACCCATGTGTGCAAGTGTGTGCAATGGTGAAAGCATAGAGACATGAGCATAATTTCTGCAATATATTCTTTTTCTCAACTTTCTTCTTTCATGCATAGACATCTCATTTTTCAAGTTTTTCAAGTTAAGCATGGTACATGAAATGTCTTTGCGACAGAAAGAAGCTTATGCTCCTCCACAAGATAAAGCATGGGCTAAACATTTACAATGACAAAGGTCTTTGACCCAATTGAAAAGAATATCACACCCTAACATGATCTTAAGCAAGATATAGCCATTTCGGCTCAAACAAGACATGCAAAGGCATTTACTCATGGGTGTAGGAAGTTAAGTTCAGTTTGTCATTTTAATTCGAAAAGAAGCTATCTCAACAGAATATATATCAAGACCATCAAGAGCATAGCCATCCATCCAATCAATCCCTAGCCAGCCTGCCTAAACTCTAAAATGTAGCAAGTTGTACCAATCACTGCATATAGGAGAAGCTCATCCTAAGATATGATACAAAAGATGAAATCAAGATACAAAAGCAAGAAAAATATACATCAAGATACAAAGATGGTACACAAATATACATATGCTACAAGAGAAGCCTCCAAAACTCAGCTCAGAAAACCGCACACACACCAAGTTCCCCTCGCAAGCGGGTGAAGGTAACTTGGTCAAGTGGCTTAGTGAAAATGTCTGCAAGCTGGTTTTGGGTAGAAACGTGGGCAAGCTCAATATCTCCTTTCTCCACATGATCTCTCAGAAAGTGGTACCTCACTTCTATGTGTTTGGTTTTGGAATGAAGCACGGGATTTTTGGCTACGCTTATGGCACTGGTGCTATCACAAAGAAGTGGAACATGGGACATGTCTAAGCCAAAGTCTCTCAAGGTGTATGTGATCCAAAGCAACTGAGAACAACAGCTAGCAGCAGCAACATACTCGGCTTCAGTGGTGGATTGGGCTACGCTAGACTGCTTGCGAGAAGACCAAGACACAAGAGACGATCCAAGAAACTGACACTGACCAGAAGTAGACTTGCGATCAACACGACATCCAGCAAAATCCGCATCAGAAAATCCATGAAGTGCAAGAGTGGAATCGGCAGAATACCAAAGACCCAGCTCAGGAGTAAACTTGAGATACCTGAAAATCCTCTTGACGGCCTGACGATGTGACGTCCTCGGTGAAGCCTGAAAACGAGCGCACAGACACACGCTGAACTGTATGTCCGGCCTCGTCGCCGTCAAGTAGAGGAGGGAGCCGATCATGCTCCGGTACTCCTTCTGGTCCACTGGTTCTCCGTCCTCATCCGCATCCAAAGCTGTAGTCGTACTCATCGGCGTAGTCATCGGCTTGGAGTCGCTCATGTCGAATTTCTTGAGAATGTCCTTGGTGTACTTGCTTTGGTGCACAAATGTCCCATCCTTGGTTTGCTTGATCTGCAGCCCGAGAAAGAACTGCAACTCTCCCATCATCGACATCTCAAATTCCCTGCTCATATCATCTGCAAACTTGGCAACAAGATCATGAGAAGAGCCACCAAAAATGATATCATCCACGTAAATCTGAACGATTAAAAGATCTTTGCCATTTCTCAGCAAGAAGAGCGTCTTATCAACCTTCCCCATCACAAACCCCTTGCTAAGCAAGAACCCTCTCAATCTACCATACCACGCTCTGGGTGCTTGCTTTAGGCCATATAAAGCTCGGTGGAGTTTGTACACTCGGTGTGGGTATCTCTCACTCTCAAAACCCGGGGGCTGCCTCACATACACTTCTTCCTCGATCACCCCATTCAAGAAGGCACTCTTCACATCCATTTGGTACAATTTGAACCCTTTAGCAACTGCAAATGCTAGAAGGATCCGAATTGCCTCCAAACGGGCAACAGGAGCAAATGTCTCCTCATAATCTATCCCCTCCTGCTGCGAAAACCCCTGAGCAACCAACCTCGCTTTGTTTCTCACAATCTCACCACTCTCATCCCTCTTGTTCTTGAACACCCACTTGGTTCCTATGGGATGGCAATTTGGAGGTGGTTCTACTAACTTCCACACCTGATTTCTCTCAAAGTTTTCTAGCTCTTCATGCATGGCATTGACCCAATCGGAATCAGATAAAGCGTGTCCAACATTTTTGGGCTCAAAAGACGCGACAAAAGCAGAATGAGCATAATGAGAGATGTTCTGTGACCTCGACCGTGTAGTGCGTTCATCCATGTTCCCGATGATCTTCGAAGGTGGATGATCCCTCTGTACCAGCCGGGGAGCTTCTCGCCTCGAGATTGCCTCCCCCTCAACATCAGCTTCCACTTGAACTCGATCTGGTGCGCGACTCGACGAAGGTGTAGCAGA
This sequence comes from Urochloa ruziziensis, assembly GCA_015476505.1. NCBI lineage: Eukaryota > Viridiplantae > Streptophyta > Magnoliopsida > Poales > Poaceae > Urochloa > Urochloa ruziziensis. Next base: position 2,786,293 of record CM027126.1, on the reverse strand, counting down.
GGGGCCGTCGTCGAACGTCGTGGTAGTAGTGGAAGTAGAAGGTACACGATCTCCACACGGTGCCTGAAATTCCTCATCATCTTCATCATCAGGCTGTTCTTCCTCAAAGATGGGCTGTCCCAAGTCATCATCACCTGCACACTCAAAAGCAGAAGAGCTACACGGAATGGTCTCGTCGAAGGTGACTTCGCAAGTCTCCATGATTTGGTTAGTTTCAAGATTGAGCACACGATATGCTCGAGAATGATTAGCATAACCAAGAAAAATTCCATCCATCGAACGAGACTCAAACTTGTCCAAATTTCCTTTCTTCAAGATGAAACACTTGCAACCAAAAACCCGAAAGTGACTCACACGGGGGGAACGACCATGAAAAGCTCATAGCAAGTTTTCTTCTTGAAAGCACGAAGGAAAATCCGATTTGACACATAGCAAGCCTGTGTTCACCGCTTCTGCCCAATACTTCCTAGGAGTCCTATGCTCATCTAGCATCGTCCTAGCCATCTCACAAAGTGTTCTGTTCTTTCTCTCAACAACACCATTCTGACAAGCAACATATGGCGACGAGTATTGATGTTCAAGACCAAGATCACGACAGAAGGCATCAAAACGAGTGTTCTTAAATTCCGTACCATTGTCGCTACGAATAGCTCTCATGGCACCACCATTACTCTCGTTTTTCAACCTCAAAATCAGATCTCGAACAAAATCAAAAGTCTCATCCTTCGACGCCAGAAAGAACACCCACGCATACCGAGAAAAGTCATCAACAACCACAAGAACATACCACTTCCCACCAACTGAGCGAACTCGAGCGGGGCCAACCAAATCCATGTGCAAAAGCTCCCCTGGACGCTCAGTCATAACATCGGTCAAAGGTGGGTGAGAAGCAGCAACCATTTTTCCATGCCTACACGGTGCACAAACCAAATCTTTCTCGAACTTGAGCTTGGCAATCCTCGGATAAGGTCAAGAGCACTCAAGCGTGTGAGTAAATCAAAGCTCACATGACCCAATCTCCTATGCCACTTCCAAAGCTCAGAAGAAGTACCAGCGATCAAACAACGTGAAGGACCAAAAGATCGAGAAAAATCAGCACGAAAAATCTGTCCCTCAGGAATGATCATACACACAAGGTCACCTCGAGAATCAAGAATTTTCGAATCACCACGTTTAAAGCGAACCTCATAACCCTCATCAAGAAGCTGAGAAACTGAGAGCAAATTGAAACCAAGATTCTTGACAAGAGCAACTCGCTTCAACATGAAAGTGTCGCTCACCTGAATAGCACCCTCTGACAAAACTCTACCTCTACCCTTATCCCCGAAAGTGATGTACTGCCTGGACACCACCGGGGTGAGACTGGAGAACCACTTACCATTACCTGTCATGTGTCTCGAGCAGCCAGAATCCATCAACCAAAAGTTCTCCAAGCCTCCCACCTGCACAATCAGAACCGAGAACGAGAATGAGCAAATGACTCGACACTGGGGTTAGCACAGAACGAGTCAAACCAGTGTCGGGCCATCTGCTCAAAAGAAGGGTTAGCAAAATCAGCTCTACCGCGTGACACCCTCTCGTCTCTCACCATCGGACCTCTAGCACCACGCGGGGGAAAACGTGGCCTAGACTCTCTCCTAGCCTCAAAGCTACGGTCGAACCTCCCTGAACCAAACTGACCGCGAAACGGAGGCCGCCTAGCAAACTCACGAACAACAGGAACACCACGACTAGCAACTGCAGGAACTGTACGCACAAACGCGTCGCCTCTCGGCCAGGGTGAACGAGACACAGGCACACTACGAGAAGAGTAGTACCTGTCCCTGTTCCCCACCTCCTTCTCTCTTCTCACCTCCCTCTTCTTCCTCCAACAAAACTCCTCAAGGTGACCATCCCTTCCACAATGCTCACAATGGAAGCGGACTGGCTTTGGCTTTGGGGTTTCTCTCGGCTGTGCCCTCTCTCTCGGCTGGTAAACCCCACTCCTCACAAAGGTCACTCTCCTCTGAAAGTTCTCTGACTTAGGTGGAAACTTGGGAGGATCTGGAGTGGTGTCAAGCTTGTTCAGCAGGTGGTTTGGTTTGGGTGTAAAGGTGTTCTTGAGAATGGTTTTTGGTGGGTTTGTGGGAATATTTGCGGTGGAGCTCTCTGGATCTCTCTCTCTCTCACCACTACTCTCACCAACCTTCTCAGAACCAAGCCCACAACCATCAGCTCTCTTGAAACTCGCAATCAACATCTTGAGCTGAGGCTCACGACCAGACAACCAACCCAAACACTGTCTCAGCTCATCGTTCTCACCCTCCAATCTATTCACACACTGTTCTAGCTCAACATTCTTTAAAGCAACAACATCACAAGCAGAACAGGAATTCGCAATGGGTGATTTAAGTTGTGCTTCAAGTGAACTAATCATGGTGCGTGATTCAAGCAACTGAGCATGCAAAGCAGGACAAGAAGTACAAGCACCTAGCAAAGATGACCTAGACTTCAACTCAGCAAGCTCAACTCTAGCACTCTCTAGTTCATCCAAGCAGTTCATGTGTTTTTCCTTGAGCACAACAAGATCAGCAATATGCACATCACAGAACGAGCACTCTACCTCATCAGACACAAGAGGAGCATCTTTCAAAACAGCAATCTCAGACTCAAGCGAAGCTGCTCTCTCCCTAGACTCGCAAAGCAAAGACTCAAACTCCATGGCCTTCTTTCCAGTCTCAGAAAGCAAGGTCTCAAGCTCAGCCACTCTATCCTTAGACTCTCCTAGCAAGGACCTAAACTCCCTCTTCTCTTTGTTGGTCTTCCTAAGCACATCATCGCGGTTATCGACCAACTGCTCTAACCTAGCAATCTCCTGACGCAAAGAGGTGGGATCTGTCAATACCTCATCCTCGGAGTCGGAGTCGGAGTCGTCCTTGCCCTTCACGGAGTCGTGCGCCATGGTGCAGTAGTCGACGGCGGCGAAGGAGATGCCGTTGAAGTTGCGGTTCAAGCTCTTCTTCTCCTTGCGGCGGCCGCGGTCTTCATCTTCACTGCTTGAGCTTGACGAGGTGTTGGTGGAGCTTGTGTCGATGTCGCTCGCATCAGCCACCATCGCTCGAGATCTGTTCTTCTTGTGTCCACCGTGCTTGTTCTTGGATCTTCTCTCGTCCTTGTTCTTGTTCTTGGCGCGGTACTCGTCCTTGGGCCGGTGCTTGTGGTCGTCTCGCGGGCGGTGCTTGCGGTTGTAGTCGTTCTTGATCTCCTCGGGGCACTCGGCGATGAAGTGGCCCATCTTCCCGCATCTGTAGCACGTACTCCCGGCGCGCCTCGAACCCTTGCGGTTCTGGTACATCCTCTCGAACCTCCTCGTGAGCAACGCGAGATCCTCCTCGCTCAGCACCTCATACTCCTCATCTGGAAGGGACACAAGAGAAGACAAAGCAAAGTGTCTAGGAGTGTTAGCATGTCCATATCCAGAGCCACCGACTAGAGCCAGACTATGGGGATCAGTCGGACTCTTAGCCTTGGCAAGCAACTGCCTGTCAACCTCAGAAGACTTCAACTTCGAGAAAAGCTCGTCAACAGAAAGAGTCTCATAGTTTGCCGACTCCATGATCGCCTCAACCTTGGCACCCCACACGGATCTATCAAGTGCTTGCAGGAGCTTGATAGCTCGGTCATGATCCGAGTATGGGAGCACGGTAATGTTGGCTTTCATGTTGTTGACAATAGACGTGAAACGCTGAAACAAAGCATCAACAGACTCTCCAGGCAATGAGCAAAGTTCTCATACTCTCTCCTGTACATCGAGAAAAGCCTAGCCTTGACATGGCTATCACCACCGTGGGCTACCTTGAGCTTCTGCCAGATCTGGCAAGCTAGGTCCTCGCCCAAAACACGCTCGAACTCCTCGGCAGACAAAGAACGGAACAAGTAGTCGACAGCTCGGGCATTCGCCTCAAATCTCTCCTTTGCATCCTGGGCATCTAAGTTGGTGGGATTGACATAGTTTTCATCTTTCGTCACATCCCACAGCAACTTTCCTTTGCCTCGCAAGAAAGCGCCCATACGCGCAACCCAGTTCGGGTAGTTCTTCCCATCGAAGTGCGGAGGCCCGGAACCCCGATCTTGGTACGCCATCTTTGGATCTTAGACTGGTTAGAGTCGCAAAGACCCGTAACCGGCTCTGATACCAATTGAAGGACCGAAACGGCGACCAGAGAGGGGGGGAGTGAATGGGAGCCGATAAAAAATCTTTCCAAACAATCCGGCTATTCTCCCAAACAACTCCGAAACCTCCGAGAACAATCTTGCCAAGATCACGTAGCCACTGTCAAGCTACTGACCCTAGGAACAAGAAACGAGCAGCGGAACTCGAACCAATCGAATCGAACAACAAAACGACCCGAAACTCGGCTCGATCTAACACACCCAGGGGGGGGGCGGTTAAACCGGCCAGGGGGGGCGGTTAAACCGCCCGGGCCTGGGAGCCTCGGGTAAAAGTCAAAACAAAAGTGGATCTCCCAAACCGCTTGAGCTCTTGAGGCGAGATTTTGGTCAGATGATCTAGACCCCCAGTGGAGTGTTTTCCCAAAAGATCTCGGCCTCTAACTCAGTACAACTCCCGGAATCGCAGATCTCGCGAAGAACACCATCACCTCGAGTTCATCCCGAAAATCTCAAATCCTGAGCGATTCTCGGCGTTTGGGGGCAAGGATCACCAGCAAAAGAGGCACAAGGCACTCATACGTGAATCCCCCAAAGAAATCCGAGAGAAAACGCTCGGGAACAAGAAGAACGAAAATCCCCCAAAAATAGCTCCGAAAATACCCACGAAAATAGAAAAAGAAAAGGGAGCTCGGGAAATCAAATCATGGCACAAAGATGAGCAGCACAAACTCAATCACATAACCATGAATTCACCTATACAAACTAGGAATGATTCGAAGTAGTTCTAGGTGGAGGGGATGAAGGGGAAAACAAGTTCAAAGTAAAACCTAAAGAGATAACTAGAGAGATGACAGCCACCAGCCCTGAAGGGGCCTATTAGTAGTCCAAGTGGTGGTGTCCTAAAGACTAAACTACCCCTAAGTGATACATACCCCTCAGGGGCAAATTTGACATTTGGTCTTCAGATATTTTCCGGCTCGGGCACCTTCCACTGCAAGCTAGCTTCCCTCCGACGCAAGCCTTGCAGTCACGCCGCGTGTCCTCCGGATCGAAGCTCCTCGACGCCGGTTTTGGGCCAGCCCAGGGGGGGCGGTTAAACCGGCCCTGGGGGGCGGTTAAACCGCCCCTGACAGCCCAGCCAGGCCCAGCTGCCCAAGTCCGCCTCGTCGAGTCCTCGGTCCTTGGTTTTGAGGCCCAAACCAAGGGAAACCGTCCACCGATGATTTTGTGGCCAAATCACCAAACCCCGCGCGCAAACTTCGGTCGTTAGCCGCCACCTTGCGCCGGCTTCTCGTCCGCGTACGAGCTTCGGTTGTGAGCCGCTACCTCGCACCGGAACCACGTCCCCTTGCTCGTTCTTGCCAGCATGTGAACCGCACTTGATCCACCGGCCACCGGGTCCCTCGAACCAAGCCTACTTGTCTCTCCGCTCCTCGGAGGCCGCCATGGCTAAGACCTTTCGCGCCTGTTCTTCACCTGCACCAATGCAATCAAGCCGCATTCTACACCTGCAATACTTGAGCCAAGGGAAACGTCAATCCACACCACGTTGTCAATCACTCATCACACCAGGAAGCGACCATCCACCGGTCCTCGGACACACTGGGTCCTCAATATATATTATCCCAAATACCTATAGCGAAACTTTGATTTTAACATATTTTGAAACCAACATGGCCTCTAAACCATGTATTTGTGATTTTGGTGATTGAGTGACAACATAGTCATTGGGACTAATTGTTTGTCAAGTATGTATTTGTAGGCTTTTTAGGTCCCAAGGATGAAATCCAAGTTGCGGTATTCTCATCCAAATGGTACTGAAAATCCAGACTTAGTATTATTTTGAGACACGGTCAAATGGCGGTTTGTTGTGAACAAGATTAGAAAATGACCATAGACTCGAAGAAGATTGAATTGGATGAGTCGCAGCAAGATTGCATGGATCTATCGATCCGGCCGAAGCAAGGTTGTACGGGTCGGATCGATAGACCACCCTAGGTTTGCGGGGAAGTGAAGCAGTCAAGCAATGGATCAATTGATCCGACCGAGTAAGAACGCAGCGATTGGAGCATTGGACCATCGTCCGATCGAAGAAGGGCGGCTGAGATGAAAGCTGATCGATTGATCTGATCGAGGGGAGGAGAAGGCAGTCAGAGTTTTAGGCTCAACGGCGAAGATGTGCATGGATCTATTGATCCGATCGAAGCTCGATCGGAGGATTGAATCGAAATATTGCGATTCACTCAGAGAGCTTGCACGCCGTGAAGAAGCAACAAGTGCATGGATGGATTGATCCGACCGGCAGTCAGATGATTGGGTCGGATCAAACGACCTGGGTCGGATGAAGCGACCAGTTGAAGATTGCGTCAGCTGTCAGAGTTCAACTGACTAGTTTGGAGTTCAAACAAGACGATCGGATGATCCGACCAGTACAAGAAAGCATAGGTCGGATTGATTGACCAGAGAAGGGTTGAGGGGCGCAATGGCTAGTATGAAAGGTACTTGCAAGGATCTATTGATCCGACCGGGGCATCAACAAGCGGTCGGATCAATCGACCCGTGCAACAGAGAACTAGCCGTTGGAGATCTTTTGAGCAACGACTCATTTGAGTTGTTGGGCTATATATACCCCCTCTACTCGCCCATTTGGAGGTAGTTGGAGTGTCCAGGAGTTCTTTGAAGCTATCAACACATCAAGATCACATCCAGCCCACCTTGGTGCTATAGAGATCAAATCAAAGGCCTTTAGCACAAGCTTTGTGAGTGTTAGTGCTAGGTTAGACTAGGATTGAGAGAGAGCAATGTATTGCTACCTTGTGTGTGAGGTTATTGAGTGAACCATTTGTACAAGAGATGTCGGCCGGTGCCTTGGAGTCTTGGTGACTCGCCGGCAAGTCTTCGACCCTCCGACTCGGTATGGAGAGGCGACGACGATCGTGTGCAGGGGACGTGGAGACCCCCTTCATTGTGGAGAAGCTCCTTAGTGGAGAATGGCATCAAGGTGACCGGGATAATAGGGGACGTGAGGCTTGTCTTCGTGACAAGTGACTCATCCGCCTTGGCGTGAGCCTCCGTGGCGAGTCAAGACCTTGACCGGGAGATCTCATCTTGGTGACCGGGAGCATATTCTTCGTGGAGCTCCAACGTGTACTAGGGGTGGCATTTGCCTACCGATATCACGGGATAAATCGCCGCGTCAAGTCTGCATTCACTAACCCTCTCATTTACGTTTCCGCATTTCATACTTGCAACTTGAGTGACTTACTTTCATAGAGTAGTATCTTGCTAGGATTGGCTCTAGGTTGCAAAACTCTTTGGGTTAGGGAGCAAACACTTAGGTAAATCTTAATTGCACATCTAGATAGCATGTTCTAGTTTATATCTTGTGAAAAATAGATGTTGTCATAGGTTATGGTTTTAGAAACGCCTAATTCACCCCTCACCTCTTAGGCTAATACGAGCACCAATTCCTTACATATTTTTATTATTCCTCACCTTTTAATATTTATACAACCAATTGAACCGCAGTTCCTAAAAATTGGATTTTTCATTTCACTTATTTATTCATAAAGTTTAGATTGGGGCTATCCGCAACTACATCCTATAAACTTGGTGACTGATCGGTGTCGTATCAGTCAGTTGTATAGCCGGTAGCGCCACAATATCATAATTTTTTTGAAACACATACAGATGCTGACGCACATATATGCATGTTCAATCATATAAATACATGCACATGGCTCTATCCTTATCCTTATGAGCACCTTCAAGACTGAGCGGGTTGATTCTCAATATTGACGAAATCAATATTATTGTTGTCGGTGATATGATCTCCGGCAGTTTTCCACGGGGTAGCCTACGGAAGTGATTTGTATGTAGAGAAGATCGCAAAGATCGGAAGCGAGATGGTTAGGGTGGACAGACACAAGGATTTAGACAGGTTCGGGCCGTCAACTCGACGTAATACCCTACGTCCTGTTTTGGGGTGTTGTATTGCGTGGATTGTTCTCTATGAGAGACTTCGTGATGAGTTGTTGTGATTGGAGGGGGTCCCTGCGCGCCTTATATATCGAGGGGCAGGGTTACAAGTCGGTTTGTATCCGATCCTATCTCTAAGGATCGTTTCCTTCTTTACAAATACTCCTATTCTAATTAGAACTTCTCTTTTCAGATCCTTCCTACATGCGCCGACTTGTCCCGCACGTCATCAGGTCCAGAACGGTGGGCCGGGCCGCCCCCTATTGGAGGGCTGTCAGGCCTGCTCGTGAGGTACCCGGAGACTATATCCCCCACAGTAGCCCCCGAGCACTTCTTGGCCGATCGTTGGCTGTAATTGATCTGTCTTTTTCTTGCATGATCCGAGTGCTCCCAAGTTGTCTAGGACTTTATCCGAGTGGTTTCGAAGAAGATCCGAGTGGTTTCGAGGAAGATCCGAGTGCATGCTCAAACGTTCCTGAAAACGATTCTTCAATTGTAGCCGTAGTGAGGGGAAGAAGTGCTCTTTTTCACGACGCGAAAGCGAAGTGTATACACTTAGCCCCCGAGCCTTAGGCAATTTTAGTATGAAATTGGCCAAGGGTCTTCAACTTTTCTCCGTCAAAATCTTGATCTTCAATGGCGTGCACCTCCTGGTGCACCCATTGGGTGTAGCCCCCGAGCCTTGAGCAGAATAGAATATTCTGGTCGAGGGTCAAAAATAAAATATTGTAAAGCTCTTTTTGAACTTAATCCATCAATGGCATGCACCTCCAGGTGCACCCATTGGGTGTAGCCCCCGAGTCTTGATTCGACTCGGCACGATCGTGTCAAGACTCTAAAAGTTGTGGATCCTGACTGAATTTTTCAGCCCCCATGCCTCTGGGCATGGATTTTGGATAATTTTCTCCTTTTTAGGGCATTTTTATTTCCCCTTATTAAGGAATCTTTTCTCAAGTTCTTTGAACTCGGCGTGACTCCCGAATCGTGTCCCACGACCCAGCTTGACCATATGGTAAATCACCTTCTCACAAGATTTATACTTGTCAGCACTTAACCCAGATTTCCGAGCCAATTTAGCGATAGTATCGCATGCCTTACGTAAAAATCAATTGCAAGGTTGCAATATTAATTGCAAAAATAAGCCTGGCCGTCGACTAATTTTAGCCTCACGACCGAGTGGTTTCTGCCCCTGAACACTAGCTCAGGAACCCACGTAATTGTTAATTAACAGAACCGAAAGGTCGTGCTATATTTTAGCCTATCAAAGACTTAAGTCAGCCCATTTAGGCCCATTGTTTCCTAGGGAAACTAACGGTTGCCTCATGAAGCCAGAATATCGCGAGATATCGCGACTCCATATCGCATCTTTGAATTTAAAGCGACGCGACGTGCTAGCGTCGGTTGAGTTCCCGAGACGAGCATCGCGCTGCGCTCGGGAGGAACGGTTTATTATAAGCCATCCCCGCCGCAATCTTCTTCCTTTCCTCGCCCTGAGATAATAAATCGATTTGTTGCCGTTTGTGTGTTCAATTACACCCATTGGGTGTAATTAGTTGAAAAACTGACGAGGCTGGCCCTTCTGGTGGTGGCGATCCTGCAAATTAATTTTTGTAGATAATCTGTAGTATTGGTAGTAGAAGTACTTTGAACAATGTTTAATCCTTTGTGTTTGTATATAAGTTTTTATGAAAGTACTACTCCCTTTCTTTCTGCGCTGGCCTTAATTTCTGAGTGGTTGACCTGTTACGGAGTAGATTAGCCTCGTTGGTCTTAGTCTCATGCCGCCGAGCTTTGTCGTGCGTGTAGAGCTTTGACTTGGCGAGTACTTTCCCCCACGATTTAAAGTTTGTTCCACTCGTACTTTATGTGCGTGACGCGAAAGAAGAAATTCGAGTAGTAGAAGATGAAATCAACTTTATTGATAACTCAAATGACATTTATAAATCTGCCGAGTCGAAACTGGGGATGATTATCCACAAAAACCACTCGGAGAAGATTATTAAAAAATATCTTAAAGAAATAAGAGATTAATACTTAACTTAACCACTCGGCGCTGATCTCTGGCTTCAGGCGCCTCGTCGGCCGGGGTGAGTTCATCCTCCGACACGGGGTTAGGTGGCGTCGATGGTGCTACCATGTAGCAGTATGACCCGGCTCCGGGTCTTCCTTGCGCGAGGTAATCTTCCTCGGACTCGGAAGCATCGGTTATGGGCGTGCCACGTTCCGAACTACTCGGAGTTGACCCTCCGGGTGATCCAAATTGCTCCGGCTCCGTAGAGAAGTCGGACGCGGTGTAACCTTCTTGCAAGTCGTCCAGGATTGAGGGTCCCCGTGGGTTTGACTTGTAGGAGTCGCTCTCAGAAGGGGAATCATCCGCCTGGACAATCTCTTTCATCTTCTGCTGCTGGGTAAGCGCACGGAAACCGGGGGTCTGGATGGTAATGACCTCAGGGCTTGGAACGCGCGCCTGCTGAGCGTTTACGCTCTAAGATGACTCGGCGACGCGACTCTCGAGAGCCGGATCGGAACCGAGTGGTTGCTGATCTACTCCCGACTGGTTGGTCCTCGCGTTTTGCGATGGACTCAGCGGGGCAGAAAGACGCGATCAGATGCGATCGGACCGGATTGGGCCGTGATGTCCGAAGTCGGTGCCAGAGAGGAAACCTCCGTGGCGGTTGTAGCTCCTGCCGTTTGGGTATCCAAAGCGGCGGTGGTGCTCCCCAACCGGATCTCGACTCCGTCGACGCCCGGGAGGTTGCAGCTGTCCAAGATCTTGACGCGGTCCATCGGGCTCACCAAATTGATCTCGGCGATATCCCCTACCTGGCGCGCCACTGTCGGTGATATGATCTCCGGCAGTCTTCCACGGGGTAGCCCACGGAAGTGATTTGTATGTAGGGAAGATCGCAAAGATCGGAAGCGAGATGGTTAGGGTGGACAGACACAAGGATTTAGACAGGTTCGGGCCATCAACTCGACGTAATACCCTACGTCCTGTTTTGGGGTGTTGTATTGCGTGGATTGTTCTGTATGAGAGACTTCGTGATGAGTTGTTGTGATTGGAGGGGGTCCCTGCCCGCCTTATATATCGGGGGGCAGGGTTACAAGTCGGTTTGTATCCGATCCTATCTCTAAGGATCGTTTCCTTCTTTACAAATACTCCTATTCTAATTAGAACTTCTCTTTCCAGATCCTTCCTACATGCGCCGACTTGTCCCGCACGTCATCAGGTCCAGAACGGTGGGCCGGGCCGCCCCCTATTGGAGGGCTGTCAGGCCTGCTCGTGAGGTACCCGGGGACTATATCCCCCACAATTGTCTTGCTATTAATGGACATATCGCCTACCACTTAAATTTAAAATTAAATATAGAAAAATGTGAGGACCCATATATTGTGTCGAGGACTTAAATCTGCATAATCAGATTCCACAACAAGAAACTTTAACATCAGTTCGCACAATCTCATGATTTCAGTTACGGAGCATGTTCACCGTTAACTAATTTGCATTTATAGCACATATAATACTAAAAATCTCATTTTGAATATTACTAGAAATCAATGCGCAACTTTGCCGCGCAATTACAAGGAGTTTTCTGTGTAGAAGACCAAAATCCAATTGAGGCCCATTGTAGAAATGTTGTATCTTACGATTGGAATTAGCAAGCGTCTCATACTCGATAGCTCTGTGCGTGGTCTGGACGTTGTCCTGAGGTCATTATATGTCAGATCTACTTCATATGTCGATGCAGTTTAGTGGTACGTGTTATATGTGTTCTTATTCAATCAGGCTAATGTCCCATATGCCTCAAGGCATCGTTTCGGCTCTTTTATGGTTGCATCAATAAAGGTTTTGAATTAATTGGAAGCAGAAGTTGGTGCTTTCAGATGGTTAACAAAGAAATATTTTCAGGGTTAATATATAACTCGATTCTTTAAAAGCTAGCCTCTTACATTGATTTCTTTGTAGGATTTTTATGATTTGCTTCGGATGTGTAATTTTACTTGTGTGAGAAGGGATGAAATGTTAGAACCGTATATATATATATATATATATATATGAAAAAGTGATGTATATCTAAAACTCTTATATGTTCCAACCTTCTGCATTAGTTATAGGAAATTAAAATCATCGAGCATGGTGTGCATCTCCTGTGTTTACATGGACTCAACTTATGTGGCCGGTTGTAACTCGCAAGAATGTTCAATCTTGCTGTACGCGTGAGCTGCGGCCGCACGAGGTGGGGAACAAGCAAGGTGCAGCCATGACAAGGAGAATGGAGTCGGCGCACGACGAACGAGGTCGTTGATGGCTGGCAAGATAAGCAGACGGTGAAGGGCGGGGGGCAGCCAAGAGGTAGAGAGGGGACGCCGTATATAGACGCGAGAAGTCACGAGCGGAGCGGGACGAAGTTGGACAAAGCGCGACGAAGTTGGACAAAGCGTTGAGACGTTGTAGCACTACACCCTCGTCTCAACCGTAGAAATAGGATCCGGCGGCCGAGAAATGCCGGTGACGTGGCCCAATGGATGGCCTGAGCTTGGCTCAGGTTTCGTTTTTTAGAAGATTAGTATTTTTTTTAGTAACTATTTTGTCTTGTGGCCTGAACTGATGGATTCCTATCATAACTAACCTCTTAGGCGCCAAGAAATCGGAGCCACCAGAGACGTTCTACCCGTTGTAAACGAATCATTACTTGACGAATCCTGCCGTTTCTACTTGGGCCGGGCTGTGTTCTTTTGTTGGGCTGGTTCCAAGCGTCTTATTCAGCGAAGGGAGGCGCGGCCAACCTTCAGCTGCTGTTTTTTCCTCCGTCTGTCATAGGTCCTGCCAATGTCCGGCAAAGAAATCAGCCTTCTCATAGCTGTCGCCGTCCGGCCAATACAACTAGCCCTCTTCTCATCTTCTGCACTGGCGTGCCAGCGGCGGGAGGACCTTCCAGGTGTGAGCGAGCACTTGCGACCGCGTCGTTGTGATCGGCGGCTCCGCCATCGAGTGCCAACCTCCCACAACACCATGCCTGCTTTTTCGTCTGCAGATGAATCCAAAGCTTGCACCACTGCCGACTCAATTAGTTGTTCCGAAAGCTCAGTTTTGTTGATGTTTTCTCTATTGAACGACAAAGCCAGCATAGATGTCGAGTGAAAGCGCAGATGCTGCGCCTCAGCTCCTTGCAAGGAGGATGTTGACAAATGACAACTGCAGGGCTGGGGAGGCGGACAGCGGACGGATGAACAGGCCAATGTCAGGAGGCGGTGAGGAGCAGCTGCCCAGGTGACTCTTCCTCATACTCCTCGGGACTCCAAAATCACGCCACCATCCTCCCTGACGCGTGCCTGCCTGTCTCCCCCCGTATCTCAGGCACCGTTGCCTTGAAGGGAGTCTCGTGATTGGTGTTCTCAGGCTGTCCGCACTGGGACGTGGGAGGCAAACGGTAAAAGCCACGTGGCCTACATACAGTTTGATATACAGATTTAAAGCCCGCAGCGGCACACTGTAAACCGATCGGGACATCTCATTCGAGCTCTCGACGGGACAGCAAGCGTACGTAGAGTCCGCACGGCACAGCGCCACGTCGGCGCAGGGCCCGCGCAGCGCGCCCACCCAACCACCCGCGACCGCGAGCGGCAAAGAGAGAGAGAGGAAGAGGAGAGGGAGGAGGCCGCCGCCGCCGCCGGGTCATGCCGAGCCCCGCCGCTGCGGGAGGAGCACCGCCACGCCTGCGGGTCCCGCTGCCCCACGACCGGCGCTGGAGCTCTGCTTGGTTCGTCTTCGCCGGCCGGGCCACCCGCCACCGCCGCCGCCGCGCCTGTGAAGGGGATCCGAGCAGCAGAGCAACAGGAGGGCCCCGCTGGGGAGGAAGGAGGAGCCTCACCGGGGAGGGAGGAGGAGCTCCTCCTCCACCATCGCCGGCGCCGGAGTTGAGGAAGGAGAGGAGGCGGCGCGCGGAGTTGAGCTTGAGGCCTCCGCGTCCGCGCCGCCGCCGCCGCTCCCCAGCCGCAGATCGAGCCCCGTCACCACGCAGCCCGCTTGGAGCTCGAGCTCCTAGATCCGCCGGCCATGGCGCTCGAGCTGAAGGGTGGGGCCAGCCGCAGGGCCCCTGCTCGCCTCGCCGCCTAGCCACAGCGGATCTCCAGCCGCCGCTCCACTTCGCCTCGCCGGCGGCACCGCAGATTGAGGCCGCGAGCTCGCTCCTCGATGCCGCTCGACGTCGTGGGCCCCTGCTCGACTTCCACGCGCGCTGCCGGGAGCCGGCCGCCGTCCATGCCCGCCGCGGGCCCCTACTCCTCGACACCGCGGGCCCCTGCTCGACCTCCACGCGCGCTGCCGGGAGCCGGCCGCCGTCCATGTCCGCCGTCGGGAGCGAGGAGGGGAGGGACGGTCGGCGGAGTGAACGAGGAAGGGGAGAGCGAGCGGGCCGAACAGAGAGAGAGGAGGGAGGGGGATCAGAGAGAGATGGGAGGGGGAAAAGATAAAAAAATCTGACGCGTGGGTCCTGCGGCTGGTAGTTGGTATAGAGATTGGGATATAAAGGTTGACGAGTGCAGAAGAAATGAGTATAGAGTAGAGAATCTTGATGACCAGGACAAAATATTTCTTTTAAAGATTGGAGATAGAGGTTCACCAGTGCGGACAGCCTCAGCTGTAAACATCAACAGTGATCCTTCTCCTGCACACTCCATTTTACTTCTTTAATTTCTTTCATATTCTTATATTTAGTTATTGACTCCAATCGAATTAGTTTTTCCTAAATCAGTTTTCTTTATTTCTCCTAGCCGCTCAAGATAATTTGCTTCCCATCAGAACATAGAAGGTTCATGTTTATCTCATCTCTAGGGCATGTACAACAGTATAGACAGCTGCTGTCTATTCGAGTTGCCATGTCACGTAAAAATGTTTTTATAGAAAAGAGAAGTCAAAGTTTTGCTTTGGTGACCGTGTCGCTGTCCTAAACGACTTCTAATACTGAACCGGAGGGAGTACGTGCCCTAGGAATTCACTACCTGACATTAGTTCCGTGTAGTTTGCAGCGTGTGCCATTAATTGGCTTAATTTTTTGTGCCATATTGCTTAGTTTGCATTTTTGGCGAATGGCAAAGTACATTTTCTTATGCCGACAACTGCTCTGCATGTTCGAATTTTATCTTTGATCCGCACACCATAAGTGCACATGTTTAGCTGCAACGAAGTTAGAAATTGCTTTATAGAAGGCAATATAGCTGCAAAAAACAGGTCTTCTGAAATTTTGATTCTTTTACCAGTCTATAATGAAAACAATCATGAATCTTTATTTAATTATATGAAGCATAGAGATCCTATAAGAACTACGGTACAATGTAATTCTGATTCCATCAGTGTTCGATGCGCCTATATTCTTGATTAGGAAACTCAGGATGCGTCACGTAACTGCAACATCCATTCTAATTTGAGCAGCCTATATGGCAAAGGTGATACAGCTTCGATTAGAGATAATAGGATTATATTGTTAAAGCAGCAAAGTAGGTTACTCCATTGAATTCACACTGATTCTATTTTGTACATCCAACTTACAGGATGCACAGATATGTTACATATTTTATAATTTGCTTTCTTTTCAGATTCATCAATAGCTTTGATCCTCGATAGACACACTTCATTTGAGCTCAGGGTTCCGTACAGCTGAAAACGTTTGCTCTTTAATTTCTTTCTTTTTTGAAAGATCAATTCATTGTTTCATTCAACTCCTTTTAGATACAATGCTTCATTAAACTCTCTTCATACGTATTCTCATTTTGTCGTGCATTTATTTGTTTAGCTAACCCTGTATGTATCAGTTCTGAGATGATACAATCATACATATGATTTGTGTCAGGATAATATATTTGTGTTTTGAGATAATCCAATCATGCCGATGAGTTTTGTTGCAGGGTAATATTGTGATACTTAAAATCCAATTTGTTTTGTGCCAAAATATTCTTCTGCACTAATTTTTGTTGATATTGCAAATATGCTTCCCAAAATAACTAAAGCAATCTTAATGGACGACGTATGTTGCTTAAGAAACATGCTTAACAATGACGATTTAGGACACCGACTTCTTTTCTTTTTATGAACATATGCTAGCCATCAAGATATTGATTTCTACTATTTTTAGGACCAGACCAAGCTTACACATTCATTTTTTTAAAAAACTCATGGCTCTAATATGCTCAATTGGTTCCGACATATCTACAACTTTACATATTCAGTTTTTAACTGTATGTAACTTTAGAATAGAAAAAACTATATGTACCTTTTTTTCTTGAGTGTTATGTGTGAAGGTGTATATTACACTGTTAACATACTTACAAGCAATTTTCTGAGAAACATTGTTTTACAAAGTGTTGGCTATTACTGATAGCAAGGCTACTGCATTGGTTTAATTTCTTCACCTCATGTCAATAAATGGTGGTAATCCAGGCCCTAGGCCAGTGTGAACGTTCGCTACAACATTATCTATATCAGTATTAAAAGAAAGAACTTATCATTATCACACGTTCAACATGTTTTTTTTTCGAACGAACGGCACACGATGCGTGCGTTTCATTGATATAGCAGAAAATACAAGACTGTCCCTGGAAGGCCATAATCAGGCAAAACAAAAGAAAACTAAAAAACTAAAACAACTAGCGGGTCGGATTGGGACATCGATACCGCAACACTCAGACAACCTCAGAGGTTTGGTTGGCAGATGGCACTCCACCAAACACTCCACGTCGCCATCATCCGAGAGGCACCACCAAGAACATGAGACGACACGAGTGCAACTTACAGGAAGCGTCTGGACACGCGGAGCTCATGCCTTCGCCGGCCACCTTTTTGTCGACGACACGAGGGCGCGGCGCGTCAGCCGGTGCGCCGCACGCGTCACCACCCTGTGCTGTGCGTGCGCCGACGCGGACTTCGGGCGGCCATTATCCATGTCCAGGCCCATACCGCAACTCCGTCCCATAAAATCGGCGTGGCAGAAAGCCAGGCCATTTCACTCTTCCGAGCACCACCGACTGCACGAACTTGCTAGAGACCGAGCGCAGAACAGATCGAGAGGTAGCAATGGCGCAGGCGCAGCCGAGGCGAGAAGACGACCCGCTCCTGGCGCAGCAGGGCGACGACAAGGCCCAGCTCGACCCGGGCCTACAGGATCTGCAGCAGCCGGAGCAGGCGGCCATCCGGTACGGGCACGTGTTCGCCGTGACGGGGGACCTCGCGGCGCAGCCCATCTCGCCTCGCGACGCCGCGGCGATGCGCTCCGCCGAGGACAGCGTGCCGGGCGTCCAGGTTCCGGAGGGCGCCGGCGGCGGGTTCAGCGCCGCGACGGCCATGGAGACGGCCGCGGCGTACAACCAGGCCGTGGGCGCCGTGCGCCCTGGCCAGGCCAGCGAAGCCGCCGCGTCCCGAGGCATCACCGTCACCCAGACCGCCGTGCCGGGCGGCCGCGTCGTCACGGAGTTCGTCGCGGGGCAGGTCGTGGGCCAGTACTCCGTGGCGGACCCGCCGCAGGCAGTGGAGGAGGACGCCACCAAGATCACCATCGGCGCGGCGCTGGAGGCCACGGCGCGGGCCGGTGGCGGGCGGCCCATCGACCGCGCCGACGCCGAGGCCATCCGCGCCGCCGAGATGAGCGCACACGGCGCCGACGTCGCCATGCCCGGCGGCCTCGGCGACCAGGCCCGCGCCGCGGCGCGCGCCAACGCCCAGGCCACGCGCGACGGCGACAAGGTCAAGATCGGTGACGTCCTCGCGGTGAGCAACCGATCGATGCGGCAGCTCTGAATGTTTGCAAAAGGCTTCCGGTTAACGAACATGCTCTGTTGTGCTTGGCAGGACGCGACGGCGAAGCTGGCGGGAGACAAGGCCGCGGGGACGGAGGATGCGACGAGGGTGATCCAGGCGGAGACGTTCAACGACGCCGAAGCGCACGCCAGGGCCGGCGGGGTGGGCGCAGCGGTGACCACGGCGGCCAGGCTCAACGAGGACAACAACCTTGGCGACGCTTGATGAACTTTGTCCCATTTCCACTGTGTAATATGACACGTAGGTAGGAAACTGCGAGGTGGAGCAAGCTAGCTCCACCCATGTGTGTAGCTAGTTTGGTTCCCATGTTCCCATGTAGCTGTTGTGTGCGCGCAGAAGCAGAAGTAAAAAGTCAGTTCCTGTGATCGTCTATTCTGGCACATGATGCTCAGTTATGCTCACAAAAATGTCTTTCGAGAATTTAGTGGAAGGAAATATAGCTGACGAGTAGAATGTCTGATTGTCCGGATCGATCCATCAGTACATTGAGGGAGAAGGGTTTAGCAGGTGATACAATCAAATGCTTTCATCGTAAAGTATGATTCATCATCAGTAGGGAAAAGAGTTCCTCCAGAAAGAAAAATGTCACCGGGAAGGACCAGAAGTCTTTGCATCCCGTCTGCCGTCATATTTTTCCATATAAGAACAATTACAAACACACACGAATAAGAGGACCTCCGCAAAAATTACAGGTAATGAAGAGTTGAAAAATGCTTGATCATTATGAAATTCGTGTGTGTTCGGAATTGTTTTTTTTTTTTGTGTGTATATCCTTGTTTTTTTTTGCGGTATATCCTTGTTGACTTTTCAAACCTCCAAGCAGTAATGAAACAAAGTTTGCCGTTGGCTCATGCCTGCTTACCACAGAAGCGTGTGCTTGACCAAACACACCTACCTACCCATGGCGCTCCCTGCATGTCGTAACGAAACCAAGCAGTCCGTTCTACTCTATAGTCACATCAATGGCACTCCTGACAACAAAGCAACCTTATATAAAGTTATAATCTTGCCTTCACTCTATAATCTTTCACCAGTCGCCACTCGAGTGCGAGCGAGTAAAAGAAACCCTCAGCGACACGCTCACTAGCGAAGCATGTTTACCAGATTACCACCACACGCAGCAGCTACTCTCCATCTGCTACTTGCCGGGGTCCTGGCGGCGATCGCAACCACGGCGAGGGCCCAGGTGGTGGTCTTGCCGAACTGCAACTTCCAGGCAGTGGACCTGGTGCCGTGCATGGCGGCAGCGGGCGGCGCCGGTGCGGGAGGTGGCGGCAACATCAGCGACGCCTGCTGCTCGTCGCTGAACAAGGCTCTAGACGCAGGGCACCGCTGCGTGTGCTCGCTGCTGCTGTCCAACGGCGTGTTCGCCTCCCTCGTGACCAACCTCCTGACGCTCCCGCTCGTTCTGCCGCTGCCTGGGTGCTTCCTCTTCGCGCCTTCCCTAGCCGCCTGCCAAGGTACGCAAAGATTCAATCTTATCTTTACATCTCCTGCAGTACTGATACGGTCATAGTTAACAAATTAAAACTAGGAGCACTTATGAACAACTAATGCTGTTACTCATGACCAATTAAACTCTACTCGTTTCAGCGACACTGCAGCAGCAGACGAGCGCACAACCTGCAGCAGCTGCGAGCACGGGAGGCGGTCCTGGTGCGGCGCTTCCATCGCCGCCGCAGGCCGCCGCTGTGGCGGCCACACCGCCGGTGAACAAGCGTGCAGGACGGGAGCAGGCTGACGACGGGAGGACGAGGGGAGGAGTTGGTGATGGCAGTAGCGAGGCTCCTAGTCCGGCGGGGAGTGCCAGCCGTAGCAATGCATGCCGAGGTCCCAGCTCCGACGAGGGGAGAGCGTGCATACTGACCTTCGCGGTGGCAATGGCTGTATTCTGGTTCAACCATATTAACGATTCGTAGGGCATTGTGAATCCAGAGTTGAAGAGGCTGATGGATCGGACAATCAGGATCTGTTGTGCTTCCTGTTTTTCAAATGCATAAAAAGGAACAGAGAAATGAAAGAATGCTAAGCTCAGATACATTGTGGATAGTAGCCAAGTTGAACACACACAAAATTTTTGCATGTAATCCACTATGGGTCCATAGTGCTGCCAAGGTTCACAGCGGTACAAAGAACACTAGACAAAACTCCTCCCTGGAGTTGTTCTCAGTATAAGGAATGCAAGAAAAGCAGCATAATATTCTAAGTTTATAATACTTCAATCAAATGATAGCAACACCGAAGTTGAATCATTGTTTGCCATGGAATGGCATAACCAAGGCTTGATGCCTGTAAACACCACCAAGTATTGACGCACATTTGTCTAGCATAAACCACATCACTTCACCGTAAAACTGCAGTGCATCTACACATCTAACAAATTGCTTTCAGCCAGGTCAGAGTAGTTGGAAGAATACACCTCGTTAACAGTAACTTCGAGTAAAAAAAATAAAGCAAATTC
Source organism: Urochloa ruziziensis (assembly GCA_015476505.1). Taxonomy (NCBI): domain Eukaryota; kingdom Viridiplantae; phylum Streptophyta; class Magnoliopsida; order Poales; family Poaceae; genus Urochloa; species Urochloa ruziziensis. Next base: position 2,765,891 of record CM027126.1, on the reverse strand, counting down.
ACATGTACTCTGCTGCTCACTGGCCGTAGTTGAACATTAGAATTTGCAAGCATTGCATTTTGGTGGAACAGTTGCAAGACTGAAGGCTGGGAGCTAGACAGTAGGCAGGTATTACAGTACAGTGATTCGTGAAAGAAGCAAGGTAACACTGTTCCGTTCATAATTGGATAGTCACTGGAACACACCTGCAAATCCTATAAACTACGCTGCTAAATCCCTGATGATCTCAAGGTGTTATCAGAAATGATAGAAGTATGGCGATCCTAGCAAATAAGGTGAAGAAGCACGAATGTATGATGAAATTGTGTGCAATAAATTCAAATGATAATGATTCATCAAGCTAAGATGATGTTACTGGTATTTGTTTGGTATAAATGTGGACGTAGTAGAAATACCAGCTCTATCAGTTCTGTGACTAATAGTTGTCATATTAAGGTAACTTTTCAGAGTTGTCTTCATTATGTATTTTGTATGATCAATGGATTTAATTGATAAAATGGGCGGCCTTTGGTGCAGTGGTAGAGCCTCACCGCCTGTGACCCGAAAGTCCAGGGTTCAAGCCAGCCTCTGCATATTTATGTGTAGGAATCATCTGCCCCCAGGTTGCGTACGCCTTTTTTTAATGGATTTAATTGATGTAATATGCAAGTTAAAGTGCTTACCAACAAATATACAGGGTTCCAAACTAAAAATAAGCCTAGCTGGTAATTTTGTGACTAACAAATGTTTCAAAATGGAAGTAATATAATTGAGCATTTTAAGGATGCTCAAGGATGAAATGGAAGTAATATAATTGTAAACATTCGCATTTTAAGGTAGAAATGCAGAATTGACAGTTTTAGAAACTCTATAAGGTTGAGAATTTTTCATAAGGATGCTCAAGGTCAAACAGATTTACTCCCTCTGTTTTTGTTTATAAGGCGGAGTCAAACTTGGCACAGTCTCCCAAAATACACTTTGACCATTTATTTGTCTCATCATATTATTTATGATCATTAGAAAAATACATGTCATTACAAATCTAACCATTTCAAATTTGCAATATAGAAGTTAAAAATTACTATCTAAATCAATGGTCAAAGATCGCAAAGTTTGAATTTTGATATGTGTGCGCCGTGTGCGCCCTATAAACATAAACAGAGGGAGTAGAAGCTATCAATTGGCAAACATGTACTTGTCAAAGGTTGGACAATACATTACCACGCTTTTACGCATTCAACCTCTTTAGCTCAATCCCCTTCAAGAAAGATGAAACTGGCTGCTCAAATTGATAAGAAGCAGTTTTCTTCAACTGATGCTTCCACATTACAATGACAGTTTGCCACTATTGTTCATGTGCCACATATTAATTGGTGCAACTCTGCAAAAACATTTTAGGTACAGAGGGCAAAATTTGACACTTCATAGATTCTTTAGCACATAAGTCAATCTTAGTCTCTATTTGTTAATCTTTAAAGGGTATGCGACTCACTACCACTTTCTGCAACTGCAAAGAGAGTTGGCAGAGCTCACACAGCTGATTCTCGGTTGAATCCAGCAGGAGCTCTGCCAAACAGTTTTTCAGAGAGAAGTGATTATGTGCTGATTCTGAAAAGCGATTCTCTAAATGAACTAAGAGGCTGAAAGCTGGAAAAATTAGCATCTCCTGATACTGTGAGGTGATTCTCCATTCTGATTTTTAAAAATTTATGCTACAGAATTAGAGAATCACTTTCAGCCAAAGAATCACTTCTATAGAGAATTCGAGTCAGATGGAGCTCTACCAAACAGGCCCTAACATTTTTTTTCTCAGTTATGGTGCCATTTCATATGATCCCTGGACTAAGGGAAAAAGGGAAACCTCATTGAGAAATGCTACCTCTCTGTCACCTTCTTGGGAGCAGTTACAGCCATCTTTGAATTGTTTTGATCAATATTCATTTTTTTTTTCAGTTTCTTCTGCAGATGTCTCCGCTCTTTCCAGGGTTTGGATGGTGAGCTTTAAATCTTGCTTCTTCATCCTACTAACACTGGACCCATTTGGATGATGTTTGCTAAAAGCATCCTGCAAAAAGGTAGACAAAAAGGAGAAACATAAAACATCATCAGCAATTACAAGACGAAAAATATATGATAGTTACTATATTGTTTTACATTATGCAAGCGACTTGTAACATTGTTCTGAAAATACCATAAAACTACTAAACGAAAGTTGCTCCTATTTTTAACAGCCATCCTTTGGGAAAACTTTCGAGCCAATGATACACATTTCAGAGGCAGTCAACAAGACATGAATACACTCATGACAGTGCACTTGGTAATTGTAAAACACAGTTTGGGTTAACTGAAACAGCTCAAAGCAGGACAGCTGCTAAAAGGGATCAGGACATTGTGTCTTGCAGGAGCAAAATGGCCACAACAGATCATTCAGGAGATTAGAGATTGCTTTTCCTGGCATGCTACTCTTGTGTGAGTTTGCATTGCTGTGGATTGGGGACCTTTAGGCCACCAATTTTGTACACTCTTCTTCTCTATTAATACAAGCCAGGCAGAACCCCAGCTGTTAGTTTAAAAATGAAGAGAGATATTCCGTAGAGATGTTGAGGCATATGTCACCTGAAATTTCAAATCAGCTCCTAGATACAATGTATCCATTGTAACATGGTGATAAAAAGGCAACATGAGCCTAGTTGTTTTACTGGGTAGCGCATGTTATAAGTGTTGCTAGGCAGTTAGGGCCTGTAACTTAACAAACCATCTTATTTCTGTTAGTGAATGATGAAGTGCAACTCTCCTGAGTGTTCCAGGAAAAAAAAGAAGCAACATGGACCTAGGTCCTTATTACCCTGTTTCTTGAATACCACATATCAAGCAGTAGACCCGAGACCAACTAGCTCCAATAATTTATGGCCAATTATAGAACACCATTCACTTTCTCTGTACTTCCACATGGTTTTTGTGTTTCGTTAACCTCATAACAGACTGCAATTTCTTCATTCCTTTAGGACAACACAAAATAGTACATGCTAGGGCCTGTCAAAACTGAAACTAACTAGTAACACCTTTGATCAGCAGGTTTTCCCTAGTTTTCAGAACCGTAGATGAAGTCGAGTGTCATTTACTAGAACAGTAAAGTTGAATTGCTCCTCTACTTGCTGCTGGCTGCATCAGAGCATCCAGTGCTATGACCTGGAACAACTCTAGCAGTCTACCTGGCACCAGGAGCACAACACCTCCAACATCTCGCTGCAGTATCAATCTAAGATTGAGACACACAGTATTCTTCAACATTTATTAGATTATGGACCTAGATGACCACTTTAATGATTTGTGGACTTAGATGGGATCTTGGTGATAGTTTGAGAACCTGGGATGAAATTTACTCTAATAATTAAAACAAACCATGGAGTAGTCCTGGAAGAAAAAAAAACTACTAGTATTGTCCAGAAACTGGTTAGTTTTTCTGGAATGTGTAAAGAAGTTGGCCCATAACTGGCACTGGGAGAGTTAGCCCGACCGGCCCAACCGGGGATGAAATCTTGCTACACCTCAAAAGCTAGCCCAAGAGGTGAGGGACTGTTAGGTATATAGAGTTGTATTTGGTCTTGTATAGTCCTAACTTGTACTCCAAGCCTATACGGCCTATATAATAAAGGTCACCCCCCCTGGTTTAGGGCGTGTGGTGTTTGCCCAACTCTCTACATGGTATAGAGCAAAAACCTAGGCCTCCCCCCCCCCCCCCCAACCCGCGCGCCGCCTCTCTGGCCGCGCGGCTCCTCCTCTTCCGCTGCCTAAGGCGCCGCCTTCCCTGGCCGCGCCCCCTCCCCTCCACCACATCGACGCCGCCCCCCTTCCTGGGCGCCGTCTCTCCACCTCCACCACAGATTTTCTCTGTTGATGTCCACGATCGCCCACGTGGACTCCTCCGCCGTCGACAGCGACTCCGACTCCTCCATCGGATTTTCTCATCTGTTCGACGACGCCCTCCCTACACAGATTGATCTCGCCATGGCGCTTCCCTACGCCTCGATCCCTGTGCACTCCTACGTTCCCATGAAGCTCGACTTTAGCGCCGACACCTTCGCCAAGTGGAACACCTGCTTCGAGGCCCTCTGCGGCACCTTCGGCCTGCTGTCCCAAATCGATGGGACGGCACCCCCCGATCCCCTCACCCCGGCATGGCTCCAGGAAGACGGCTGTGTCCGCTCCTAGATCTACGCCACCATCTCTGACGTCATCCACGACTTCATATTGAAAGACGCCCCCACGGCGCGCAAGCACTGGGCTGCCATCACCTCTCGCTTCACAGCAAATCAAGCTCCCTGCGCCATCTTCCTGAGTCAAGCCTTCACAACCCTGACTCAGGGCGATCTGTCCGTCGAGGCCTACGGATAGGAGATGAAGAAGGCGGCTGATCGCCTCCGCGCCGTCGGCAAGCCGGTCGACGATCCCACCATGGTGCTCAATCTCCTTCGCGGCGCCAATCCCCGCATCCAGACCACCTGCGACATTATCGCTGGTGATCCCACCAAGGATTTCGCCGCTGCTCTTGACATGCTTGCCCTCACGGAGCTACGCTTGGCCGAACAGGCCAAGATGGTCAACTCCACCGCCTTCTCTGCCTCATCTGCCCCCTCTGCTTGTGCTGCTTGCCGCTCCTCGACGCCCCAGCAGTTCGTGGCGCAGCAGCAGCAGCAGGGCGGCGGCGGCGGAAACGGCGGCGGCGGTCAACCCAAGCGGAAGAAGACCTACAACCGCAAGGGCGGCAGCGGGAATGGCGGCGGCGGCGGCAACCAGCAGCACCCTCGTGCCCCTAACCCTACTGGCCCATGGATTTGCATCAATCCGTGGGGACAGCAGCAGGGTCAGGGGAGCGGGCAAGGTGGATCCAGCAATGGCGGCCCAGTTTGGCGTCCCCGTGGCGGCCCAGGCCTCTTGGGAGTCGGCCTCATCTCCGCTGCAGCAGATGTCGCTGCAAGGCGACACGTGGGTGCTTGATACGGGTGCTTCTACACATATGCACAACTCCGAAGGTATACTTCACTCTCGCCTTCCAGTTGTTGATTCTTCGATCATAGTAGGCAATGGTGCTCGTATCCCTGTCACGACCCGTGGTTCATCTACCCTTGACACCAACTCCACCAAATTCTTTTTGAACAATATTCTTATTGCTCCTTCACTTGTTCGCAATTTATTGTCCGTTCGTCAGTTTACTCGCGATAATGGTGGTTCTATAGAATTTGACGCTTTTGGTTTCTCTGTCAAGGAACCCAAGACGGGACACGTGATTCTTCGCTGCAATAGTTCCGGGGATCTTTACACCTTTGCTCCAGCAGCACAGTCTACTGCCAGTGCCTTAGTTGCAGCTTCTTCCTCCTTATGGCATCGTCGTCTTGGTCATCCCGGTCCGGCTATCTTAGCTAGTCTCAGGAAAAACAATTTGATTTCTTGTAATAAAGTAGATCGCCATATTTGTCATGCTTGTCAGCTCGGCAAACATGCCCGTCTACCGTTTCAATCCTCTAGTTCTCAAATTGTTTCTCCCTTTGAGATTGTTCATTGTGATGTCTGGACATCACCGGTTCCTAGCATTGCTGGCTCCTCCTATTACTTGGTGTTTCTTGATGATTTTACTCACTTTTGCTGGACGTTCCCCCTAAAGCACAAGTCTGAGGTCGGCAAACACTTTGCTGATTTTATTCCCTACGTTCGCACACAGTACGGCTTTAACATTAAATGCTTTCAGGCTGATAATGGGACTGAATTTGTTAACAACGCTATGCATGATCTCTTGGCTGCACATGGCATTGTTTTTCATCTTTCTTGCCCCTATACCTCGCCACAGAATGGTAAAGCTGAACGTGTTCTTCGTACCCTCAACAACTCTGTGCGTACTCTCTTGATCCATGCGTCCATGCCACCCAAGTATTGGGCTGAGGCTCTTGCAGCTACCACCTATCTGCTGAACCGGCGCCCGTCCTCCTCCATTGGCAACGATGTCCCTGCATAAATCCCCTCCCTCCTATGAGCATCTCTGTGTTTTTGGTTGTTTATGCTATCCTAATTTGCAAGCCACGTCTTCACACAAGCTTGCACCACGCTCCACTGCGTGTGTCCTTTTAGGATATCCCTCCAATCACAAGGGGTATCGCTGCCTGGACCTCTCCACCCGCCGGATCATTATTTCTCGTCACGTTGTCTTTGATGAGTTTAGTTTTCCGTTCGCTTGTCCTTCACCTCCTGCCACTAGCTCTTTTGATTTTCTCATTGGTCGCGACTTGGATAGTGCACCTTGTTTAACTGATCATGCAGCTGGTGGCTCTGTTCCTTTGGATTCTTCGCTTGGCGGGCGTGGTCTAGTGCCCCCGCCACGCACCGACGATCAGCACCAGGCGCCTGCACCTGGCGCTCGCGGCTTGGTGCCACTGCCGGCCTGTGGTGGCTCTGCGCCTGATGGGAATGGTCTTGTACCCCCATCCGGCCCATCCGCTGCTCCTTCTCCGGGCGGGTGTGGTTTCGTGCCCCCGTCAGGATCTCTCGACGACGCAAGGACAGCCGCTGCCAGCGGCTCCGGTGCGACCACGGTCGCCCCATCCTCTCCCGCGCGGCCACGTGCGGCTCCAGCTGTTCTCCCGGCTCCACGAGTGCCTCCAGGCTTCCCTGACCGACCATGCCATGGGCAGTCTCCTGCTGTTGTTCCTGATCATGGTGCACGAGTGTGTCCCTCTGAGACTTCGGCTGCACCCGTGGCACCAGAACCTGTTGCGCCTCCTCCATCGTCGTCGACCCCGCCTCCTGTGGCTGCTGTGCCTCCACATGTGACTGATCCGCCTGTTGATCGTTACAAAGGCTGGCACTTTGCTCGTCGTCTGCATGCCCCGCTGCCGGTCAAGACATATGGCGCCTCAGCTGCTGGCCTGCAGCCACCAGCACCTCCACCATGGCCCATGCGTGGTGTCTCACCACCGCCTACTCTGCGTCGGCTTACGCATCTTCAGTCTGGTACCATTCCGCCTGTGAATTACCGGAACCTTTCAGCTGATCATGCGGCTGCTTCTCCTATTCCGGCGAACTACCGTAGCGGTTTGGCTGATCCAAACTGGCGAGCAGCGATGGCTGAGGAGTATCAGGCGCTCGTTGACAACGGTACCTGGAAGCTGGTTCCACGGCCACCGGGTGCAAATGTTGTATCTGGGAAGTGGATCTTCAAGCACAAGTACCACTCTGACGGGACTCTTGCTTGGCACAAGGCGCGATGGGTGGTTCGTGGTTTTTCTCAGCAGCACGGAGTCGACTACGATGAGACCTTCAGCCCAGTTGTTAAGCCACCATCGGTTCAGGCTGTGTTGAGTGTTGCTGCCTCCCGCTCTTGGCCTGTTCGACAGTTGGACGTGAAGAATGCTTTTCTTCATGGACATCTTGAAGAGACTGTCTACTGTCAGCAACCGCCTGGCTTCGTTGATCCTGCTGCTCCTGATCATGTCTGTCTTCTTCAGCGCTCTCTCTACGGCTTGAAGCAGGCGCCTCGGGCGTGGTTCCAGCAGTTTGCCACTTACATGCGTCAGCTTGGGTTTTCTTCTATAGCGTCGGATGTCTCCCTCTTCGTGTATCATGAGGGCGGCCACACTGCATATCTGCTACTGTATGTCGACGACATCATTCTCACTGCCTCGTCGCCAGCTCTTCTTCAGCGCATCATCGATCAGCTTCACTCTGAGTTCGCTATGACAGACCTTGGGGATCTTCATCATTTTCTCAACGTCTCTGTCACGCGCTCCTCTGATGGATTCTTTCTTTCTCAGAGGCAGTATGCAACCGAGTTGCTACAGCGGGCGGGTATGTCAGAATGCCATTTTACGGCAACTCCAGTGGACATTCGGTCCAAGCTTTCTGCACTAGATGGGGCTCCTGTTGCAGATCCTTCCGAGTATCGACGCATTGCTGGTGCTCTTCAGTATCTCACGCTCACTTATCCAGACTTGGTATATGCGGTTCAACAAGTTTGTCTCTTCATGCTTCATGCATGATCCTCGCGAGCCACATCTGGCGCTGCTCAAGAGGGTTCTTCGATATGTGAAAGGCACACTTTCCTCTGGACTTCATCTGAGTGCTGGCTCGGTTCAGTCCCTCACCGCATATTCAGATGCAGACTGGGCAGGTTGTCCGGACTCTCGTCGCTCTACGTCTGGCTATTGTGTCTATCTTGGTGACAATCTTATCTCTTGGGCGTCCAAGAGACAGACCACCGTCTCTCGTTCGAGTGCTGAGGCGGAGTACCGTGCTGTGGCTCATGTTGTTGCTGAATGTTGTTGGCTGCGACAACTCCTTCAGGAACTTCATCTTCCTCTAGAGAAGGCTGCGGTTGTCTTTTGTGACAATGTTAGTGCTGTTTATATGGCTGCTAATCCGGTTCACCATCGACGCACGAAGCACATCGAGATTGACATCCACTTCGTCCGTGAGAAGGTTGCATTAGGGGAAGTTCGTGTCCTTCATGTTCCTTCATCACAGCAGTTTGCTGACATTATGACCAAGGGTCTGTCTGTACAGTTTTTTACTGACTTTAGGTCCAGTCTTGGTGTTCGTGATGCTCCCCCTGCGACTGCGGGCGGGTGTTAGGTATATAGAGTTGTATTTGGTCTTGTATAGTCCTAACTTGTACTCCAAGCCTATACGGCCTATATAATAAAGGTCACCCCCCCTGGTTTAGGGTGTGTGGTGTTTGCCCAACTCTCTACAGAATTAATCTTTGACTATACGGCCTAACTTTTAAGTTGGTTCAACTCTCCCCCCACAACCAATGTGGAACTAATCCCAACAATAAAGAGTAATTGTGGAAGTCCACCCTAGCAATTTTCATCCACTTGGCACTGCCAGCGTGGATACTAGTCCACACAACGATGCAAGTATTATCAATAAAACTAGCGACTTACAGTTTAGGAAACAAATGCTGTTCCAGAATTGTTTTGAAAGCCAAAGATAATCAAATTCCCTCAAGTACTTAGTGGGAGTTATTGCAAAGAACCTTGCATTGCTAACAAGTTACTCCCCCTGTTCATTTTTATTGGGTATATTTTGGCTATCCAAAATCAATCTTTGACTGTATATTATTTTATTAACAGTCACAATATCACATTCATTAGGAAGTGCTTGTGAATATCGATTTTTTGGATCATAACTCATGTAGTATTAGACTAATTGGTCAAAATTGTGACCTTGTATAGTCCAAGTATGCCTTTTAAAATAAAAATGGAAGGGAGTACATAGAGTTCATAATTCTGTTGTGAAAATAATGCTTCTGTACTTAGTTCACACTCATGCCAAGATTCTTTCATTCTACTCCCTCCGTCCCAGAAAGAATGCATTTCTCGTTTCCCAAAAAACTTCAGAATCTTAAGTTTGACCAATTACAAATAAAAAAATATAAATATTTATGATATGAAATATATATCATTAGATTCGTTTTGAAATGTAGTTTTTTAACAAATTTATTTAGAGTCATAAATATAAGTACAATTTGCTAGAAACTTGGTCAAACGTGCACTACTTTAACTGGCACGCATTCCAAACGAGCGTTCTTTTTGGGACGGAGGTAGTACTATATAACAACACTGCTGGAAGACTAATGTATAAAAGTATGACATACAACAAGAATTAGCAAATATTTCCATCGTTCGTTGTAAATATAAGAAACTACCATAGAGAATGCTAATAGAAAAAACACAGCTACCTGGGGTCTTGCAACCTGCGAAGAGTTACCTTTGAAAATTGTGTCTGCACAGAAGCTGCCACACCAAGAGGCTCCGCATTGTTAGCTGGCGCATTATCAGGTGAGTTGACTTCAAGAGTTGTTTCTGGATCTACACCTCTTGTTCGAGCTTCATGGTTGCTAAATGCATTTTTCAGATTTCTCCTTCTTGTCTTTCTAATATTCTGGCCATTGTTTTTCTGATGAACCATGCCATTATTTTGATCATCATCTTGCGTGGCTACTCTTTGCATATCACTTTGCACTTTTTTTAGTTGTTTCTTTGCCACTTTCTTCGTTTTCTGTACACAATTTGATGGACCATTTACAGCTTTGGTTCCAGGTACACTTTGTTCTGGTTCCTTTGTCTCAGCTTCCTTACTGCTGCACAATTCTTTCTGTAGTTTGACTTTGTTTTTCATAAGATGTGATCTAGCCTTTTTGTTGGATGTAGTTCTTTTCTCTTGCTTCTTCTCTGATGTAGAGATTTTTGAAAAATTGTGCTGAACAGTTTCTTCTGGAGGCCCATATGGTGATGATGTGCTAGCATTATCAAGTACCCAAGTGTACTCTGCTTCCCCTTTCTGTACTGTTCTTTCTCTATGGTCTCTCTCATTTACATGACTTGCCTGTTTGTCATTCGAACTAGAAATGGATTGTTTTGGTTCTTGTGCTAATTGCAAGCTATCTCTCTTCAGATCTATAGGCACTTCCCTGCTTCGCTGAGATGATGTTGCAGTCACAGTGTCCGTCATTATTGCAGTTTTATATTCTTCTTCACCTATCATGTTTATATTATGAGCCAACTCTTTGTGGTGAGCTGTCTGAACATCGTTTGCTGAAGTCCTAGGTGCTTCACTTTCTTGAATGTCATTGACAGCATTCACACTAATGTCCATTGCTGTTTTCTTGTTCCTCAACTCCGATGATGATTGGTCAAAACCATAAGTAGACAAACCATCAGCTCTTTCTGAAATTACATTGATGTTAAACTCATGAGAATTATCCTTTGCGTGAATTGTCTGGTGATAACTTATGAATGGCACCGATGATTTTGTGCCTTGAATAATCTCCAGATTCTTTGCACATGTCTCTGAAAATGCCTGTTCACTTTCCAATTCACAAGGTGTTGTATTAATCATATTGGGATCCAGATTATGACAATCTGCAGAACCAAATTGTGTTTCTTTTTCTGATGTATTGATATCAGATGTTCTATCATTTGCACCAGTTTCTGTATCACTGTTATAAGCAGGCTCAAGCAGTTCAATTTCTCCAATATTATTGTCATTTTTTACACTAGTGCTCATGACTGCTTCGCGTTCCATATCCAGAGTCTGCTCAACAGTTTCCTCAATCTTATCACCTGACAAACTGAAGCCAGATAATTTGCTACTATCTGACGCATCATTAACATAAGCCTGGTTACCATAAATGGAAGAAATTTCTCCGTCATCTTCAACTACTAGGTGTGGAAAGACAATACCATAATTTTCTTCAGTACTAATTTGTTCAATGATTCTTTCTTCTGGTCTGTGGATCTCTTTAACCATTCTTCTGATTTCTGTAATTCTTGCATCATCAGCATTAGCAACTGTTTTGCAGCTAAATGAATTTCTTAGGACAAACCAGTCCCTCGATTCCTTGGCCCACTTGATATTATTCATCAGTTCTTTCCTGTCTAGATGTGGTCTTCTCTGTAAACTACCTGGGGCCTTATTTAGCATTGTCATGTTAGCCTTATTGATTTCATCCCATTTCATCCCAGGCATATGCATATAAAGCGATCTCCTCAGCATGTGTGCCTTGCTTTTTGTCTGGATCAGCTTGGACACAACATACACAAGGCAGACACCGCATAATGCTGCCAGACCGCTCCATCCGAAGCTCCGCAAAGGAGGCGCATTTCTCTGCACAACTGAAACCTCCTCATTAACTGGTGATTCCACCCGGTCAGCTGCTACAAACTGAAACAGTGAACTGTCCTTTGGAGCCACACACTTGCCATGTCCGAGCTCCATAGCCATCACGCTTGCACGAGACAACATGCATTCTGAATCAACACCCCCCGCGGCCACTGCAGCCTCACTGTTGTCAATGATTTCATCCTCACCCACCTCAATGGGTACCGCATTTCCATCTGGACCTTCATAAACACTGAAAACAGGACCAACCTCAGTTCTGCAGAAAGTGATATCCTCCTCTGCGATTCCAGTCACATCCTGCTCACTGCCCAGTTCGGACTCTGAAGCCACATTCCCACTTCGAAAAGCACCCGAACCACCAGAAATTTCCAAGTTCTCAAGATTAGACAACGGTTCAGCATCCAAGCAATCAGATTTGGGTTCTTGGCTGTCCAAAGACTCTAACTTGGGGGGCTCATCATAAGGATAACGCACCTGGTGGGGAACAATCGGCGGCGGCCGGACCGGCGAGGCCTTATCCCGCAGCGCGTTTCGGCGCCGGGGCAGCGGCCGGGGGAACCTCGCCGGAACGAGGGTGACCTCGCAGCGGGAAGCCGCGAAGTGCCTCCAGCATCGGATTTTGAGGACGGGGGCGTTCCCGGGTGCGAAGGAGGTCGGGTTGCCGGCGATCTGGGTGGAGAAGCGGGGAGGCGCGAGGAACGTCGAGGAGGTCGGAGTCGCCATTTTGCGCTGGATGCAGGAAACTAGAGGAAGAGGCGGATGGGAGGCGAAGGACTCGGAGTCTGGGCGTGGATGGCCATGGTCATGGCGGCGGCCGGCGGGACGAGCTAAAACCCTGGCACGCCAAAATCCTGTCTTCTCTGCTTCCCCTTCTCATTGTGTTTTCTTGCATTTCTTTTTTTTTCCACTAAGGGCCACGCCCGAATTTCATTACTTAAAGGGTAACGAAATTACATAGTTATGAAGGTTCAGCAAAAGCAACCTAACAGACCAAGCTGTCTCACCATCAGTGGGTACACAGGACCCGAGCTGGTGGCTCAAGAACTACAAAACCAGCAAACCAGTTCACAGATTTAGCCAAAGCACCTAGAAGCCAGCACAGAGGGCTGCGCGAGACTAGGCAAATTACCACTATGACAACCATCATCTAGATGACAAAAGCAGGTTTTCAAAGTATTTGTCTTTAGCTTTTCCTTCACACTCCAGGACTCCACTCATCAGTTCTGCAGCGCTAGGCTTGTGTCTCCCGTTGTTGGCATTCTTGGGTGGAAATACAGCGCCGCCTCCTTCAGTGCTTCGGCGCCGGCTTCCATCAGCATCTTGTCTTCGCCTTTCTGCAGCCCTGTCCAATAAGAAAGAAGAGAGGAAGCCACACAAATGACTTCAGTTGGAGATCGTATTACTTTCTTTTAAAACATACAGAATTTCTTGCTTTCCACAACGCCCAGCACACTGCTGCTAAGCCACTCATATGAATTCTTCTGCAATTATTCATGTACCTAGCTACCCAGACCCAAAATTGGTCAAAAGAGGTTGGCCTGCAAGGCGCCCCAACTATCCAAGCAATAAGACTCCATAAGTATCTTGCAAGTGAACACTCAAAGAAAAGATGATTCACACTTTCATTATTGCAGCAAAAGGCACAACTCTTATCTCCTTGCCAATTTCTTCTCACTAAATTATCTTTGGTTAAAATTGCATTTTGTTGCAATAACCACATAAAGATCTTGATTTTTAATGGCATCTTAGCATTCCAGATTCTCTTATTAGGATACTCCGTTTCCGAATTACATAAGAAGGTATACATGGATTTAACCGAAAAACGTCCAGATTTTTCTAATGTCCAGATTGGACTGTCTTTTTCTTCTGACAAAGCACAGCCTGCTAAAACATCTACAAGCAATCTTAACTGATTTTGAAGATCAACATCCAACCATCTGCGAAAAGATAGTCTCCATCTTCCTGCTGCCATCGTGGCTACCTTACAGTGTTGATTATTGCAGATTTCAAAGAGCTCTTAAATTTTTCTTTGAACGGGACCTTCCCACACCAGGGATCCTCCCAGAAATCAGTGTTCTGTCCATTTCCTATTCTTATTACCCTCCCTTTTAGATAGATATCTCTTACTTTTAACAGGTCATTCCATACAGGAGAACTAAGTTGGGAATGTTTCAATTGTACTAGATTTTTGTTTCTCATATATTTTTTTCCTCACAATTTCCTGCCAGACACCCTCTCCTACTTCCAGTTTCCACCACCATCTGCACAAAAGACTAATGTTCATCTTGCTTAAATCTTTAACACCCAGCCCACCTTTCCTTTTTGGTTTGGTAATTACTTTCCATTTCACTAAGTGGTATTTTTTCTTCAAACTCCCCCCATGCCAGAAGAATCTTTTCCTAGTTCGGTCAAGCCTTTTGATAATTGTCTTGGGCATCAGATACATTGACATGTAGTAAGTTGGAATACTACTTAGACAAGAATTCAGTAGAATTAATCTTCCTCCATAAGATAGAATTTTACCTTGCCATCCTTCCAGTCTTTTAATTAGTTTTTCATCAATTTGTAGCCAATCTGCTACATGTAGTCTAGATCCTGATACAGGAACACCCAAATATTTGATCGGCCAGCTCCCAGTGGCACAGTTCAGCATTTCTGCAAAATTCAGAGTTTTTTTATCATTTTGTGAAATTGTCAGCACTTCGCTTTTATTGAAATTTATCTTTAATCCAGACATTTGTTCATACATATAAAGCAATAATTTCGTATTCAAGACATTTTCCTCAGAATCTTGCAAACATAGTATTGTATCATCAGCATACTGCAAGATGACAGCACCTTTATCTACCAATTCTGGTACCAATCCTTGAATCAAACCATTTTCTTGTGCCATATGTACCATTTTTGCAAGAGTATCAGCAGCTAGGTTGAACAAAAGGGGAGACAAAGGATCCCCTTGTCTGACACCTTTGCCACTCTTGAAATAGCTTCCTACTTCATCATTTGCTTTAACACTAAGTGTCCCACTGGTCACGACATTCTTGACCCATTTTATCCAGGTTTGATTGAAACCTCTATGTTCTAGGCAATCAAAGAGAAATTCCCAACTTATCTTATCATACGCTTTTTCAAAATCTAACTTTAAAATTACCCCATCTTTCTTTCTTATTTTTGTATCGTGCAAAATCTCATGCAGACACATAATCCCGTCCATAATATTTCTACCTTTAATAAAAGCTGTTTGGCATTGGTTTATAATTCTGCCCATACATTTCTCAAATCTACACATTAGAGCTTTGGTAATTATTTTGAAGCAGACATTTAGTAGGCATATTGGCCTATATTGCTGGATCTTGTTAGCCTCTTTTAACTTTGGAATTAATGTGATGGTCCCATAGTTTAAGCGCCCAGTATCCAAATTGTGACTTTCAAATTCTCGCAGTATCTCCATCAAATCAGACTTCAAAAAATCCCAACCCGACTGAAAGAATTCTACCGGCATGTGATCAGGGCCAGGGGCCGTGTTTTTCTCCATGGAGAACACTATACCTTTCAATTCTTCCTCAGTAAATGATCTCGTAAGCCTTTCATTTTCCCCAGGGTTTATTTTTTCAATTTGCTCCCATGCTTCCGGATTAAATTTGAATTTCGGACTATCAGAGGGTCCAAATAACTCTTTATAATAATCAGTAGCATGTTCTAAAATTTCTTCATCCCCCTCTATAATATTATCATTGTGTTGTAAAGAATATATACTGTTTTTCCTTTTCTTCCCATTTGCCACCCTGTGAAAGAAATCTGTATTATTGTCTCCTTTCAGCAACCAGTTTGTGTTTGCTCTTTTGTGCCAATAAAGTTCTTCTTCCTCTATAATTCTTAGCAATTCTGTTTGGATAAATGTTTTCCTTTCCATTAAATGAGCAGGTAGTACATGAAGTTCCTCCTTTTTCTATAATTCCAGTAACTCCTTTTGAAGAATATTAATATACCTTCTATTCTGGCCTTTCAAATTATTACCCCATCCTTTCAGAAATTTCTTGCATCTATTAAGTTTGATATGCCATTTTTCAACCGCATTTTTTGCAGAAATCTGTTCCTCCCATATTTCCTTCATTTTTGGTAAGTACTCTGGATGTTTGATCCAGGAGGTTTCAAAAGAGAATGCCTTCGATTTTTTTATCTTTGTTTGTTCTGTACACGACATCAAAGGGTTGTGGTCAGATATAAATCTTGGTATTTTCCTTAGATTAGTTAGTCGGAACATATCTTCCCAGTCTTCACTAATTAGCACACGATCTAGCTTCTCTAGTGTGGGGTCTTCCTGATTGTTTGACCATGTGAAAGACCCTCCATTTAATGGCAGGTCTCTTAGTTCATAAGTGTTTATAATCCAATTGAACAGGTCAGTGTGTTTATTTCCGTTAAACTGTTTGTTTTTTTCCTTACTAAATCTCAAGATATTAAAATCTCCCCCCAGCATCATGGGTACTTTCCTTGTGGCACAAATATTAGCTACTTCGGCAAGGAATTGATCCCTTTTATCTGCATGTGCTGGTCCATAAACTATTCCCAGGATGAGTTGTTTCTGGTATTTTTTATCAAAAACGTTAGCTAGGATTGAAAATTCTTTCTCTTCAAAACTAATTACATCAAATCTGTCATTTTTAATTCCACATAGGATCCCCCCAGACTGCCTTTAGAAGGCACCCAGTGCCAGGCAAAAGCTCTGGCTGGATCAACCTGTCTAAAGAATTTATCAGTAAAGGTTTTCTTCATTGTTTCTTGCAAACCCACCATGTCTACATGAAAATCTTGAAGTAACTCCTTAATGCTAGAGGCTCTTCCTTTTTTAGAGACCCCTCTGCAATTCCAAATAAGACCTATCATAATTTATACTTTTTGATTGAAGTTGCTTTTCTGAGATTATATCCAGAGCAAATCCTAGATAAATCTCCTTCAGGGGGGCGGGGAGTTACCATCAAGAGGATGGCTCTCTTTCCCCCTGGGTTTCACTTTCTTATTCTTTCCTTTCTTTTTATCTTTCTTTTTTGACCTTCTGATTGACAAATTAATAAAATTTTCTTCATCAGAGCTATCTGACCTCCATTCTATGAACTTAACCTTCTCAGAGGGGGAGGTTAACTTCTGTAACCACTACAGACTCCTGTCCTGCCTTGTCATTTTTTTCACTTAGATTTGCTCTAGCAATTTCCAGATCTTTCAGAATATCAAAGCTTTCAAGTACAATTTCATTTGTGTTAACCCCCATCATACCAGATTTAACCACAATTTTGTTATTGGAAAGTACTGCAAAGGAATTGACAGAATATGAGGTATTACCTTCCAAGTTCCTCTTTCTAGTTGCAATTTCAGCTTTTTCAGATATTTTGACTCCTCCCATCCCCTGGTTCTTCAGTCTTGAGCACTTTTTCTTCACCTTGGGCTGGACTCTTGTGCTTTGACATTCCTGTTGCAATTTTAGTCCCCCTCCCTTTGCTTGTCATGTGTCTTACATGTCTCTGAGATGTTCTCACTCCCCTCCTGCTCTGTCTGTTGCCAACTTGTCATCCCCTCTGTGGTTTTTGAGTCTTCAGTTACCTTGCCATTCCCTTGTTGTGGCTCTACTCCTGACACCCCTGTTTCTGAACTGACATATTCACATTCTGATCCCAGCATATCCCTCCTTGGTGACTTTTGCACTGTCCCATCTTCTTGCTCGAGTATCCCTGAGTCGTACTGAATCGCTTCATCAGTCCCCATAATGATGTCCTCTTGGCTTGACCATTCTCCAGCCGGGGCTTCCTGTGTACCAGTTGCGGGACTAGGGCACACTGCTTCTATGTTCACCATCTCTTCTCGAGGATTTACTTCCAATTCCAATGTTTTAGTTGACACATCATCCCTTTCTTTGCCTTGTTCATCTTGTGGCAGAGACACCATTTTGACTCCCTTTAGTGCAAGCTTGGCCTCAATTACTGCCAGTGAGTCATACTTGTTTTTCCACAAATTTGTGCCATATTCATTAAGTCCTACCGATTTATCCTCTCTGATTTGCATCTTACAAATCTTCCTGATTTCCATGTTTTTCCAAGTCCCAAAGTTCAGGTGTTCACCTCCAGGAGATATTAAATTATCAAAACACAGCCCTCCATCCTCACTGCTCTCCTCCCTAGCCTCATCTTCAGGTGACTTGATCTGGAAGCCTTTATCTTCTCCCTCTCCCTCTAGAACTTGTGCTTTTTGCTCTTCTTGTGCTTTAATCTGTGATATCCCCTCATCCTGAGGTTGTTTACCTTCCTGTTTGTTCCCACCCTCTCCTGCTTCACACATTTTCTGCTTCCCCTGTCTTTGGTTATTCTGTGAGGCACCTGCATGAGTGCTGTTCTCACCTTGCTGTTGGGAGAATTCTCCTCCACCCCTTCTGGGTTTTTGTGGTGAGGGATTCTCCTCATTAGCATTATCTCCTTTCCTTGTCCACACATTTCCTGATGCATTAGTGGCCCCTTCAACCACCACTTCTCTCTGGAAGATGAAATCATAAAAATGGAAGTCTAGCAGGCCTTCCACAGTAGCTGGGACCTCTGTTATGTCTTTGCATCCAATCCTCACTCTCACATATTCCCACCTTTTCAAATTTCCTTTATCGACCTCTAGAGGGATCCCCACTTGTCTATTTTTATTGAAGCATTTGGCACCGTCCGCATTTGCATCCCAGTGAAAAAGGAGAAATCCTCCACCTTTTGAGCCGTGGGGAACTTCATTTGGTACATGTTATCAGATAGTTTCTTGGCAAACCACCTCCAAGTCGAGTTCTGTCCTGCCTGAGTTTTGAATTCATTCTCAATTTCCTTAGCTGAGACCACTCCTTCCTTCACCGTGATAAGTGCCCAATTAGCCATATCCTTGCTGGAATACCCCACTTCCTCATCCTGAATGATGTGATAGCCTTGTCCTTGTGCTGCCAGACCACAGAATGGTGCCAAACATTCCCAAGGCATCACTTCAGGACATACTCTTGGAACATGCCCCTCCCTCTTGCATCTGCCACATATCACTGGTTTATAGCACTATTCTGTTTTGTGGCCTAATTTACCACACTTGGCACAAGGGCCCTTGAGAGTTTGGAATTGTTCTCTTTTTCCTTCTTCTTTAGCTCCCACTCTATCCCTTTTGTTGGATTGTTCTGTTTTCTCAATCCCCCCTCCCTCTTGCTGGATTGAATTAGCCAACTCATCTGGTTTTTGCACTTCCTCTGCTTGGACGTTATCCACTTTGGCACCTTCTACTTCCTTTTCCCTGGTTTGGTTCAGATTTTGTCTCAAATCAAACTGTTCCCCCTGCCCTCCCTCATGTTCAAAGTTCCTGTCTCTTCCTCTATTGTTCCACTGATGATTATTGAATCTATCCCCTCAGAAATTCCCCCTTCGGTTGTCCCACTGACCCTGGTAGTAATAGTTTGGATTGCTTTCTGGACGGAAGCCTCCTCTCCCTTGGTTCCCCATGTATCTTCCTCCTCCCCATGGCGGCCTCTGCGCCCCGGATGCACCTCGATCTCCCATCTGTGCTTGGTTGATCCGTGGGGTTGGGGGCGACCGCACAACTTGCGCAAAGGACCTGGAATCCCCTCCTAGGGTTGACCACTGCTTCGGATTCGCGCCACCGAGGGGCGCGGAATCCCGGATTTCAGGCTTCACGCACTCGACGTCAACTGCAATCACCTTGCACCTTCCCACGGCTTCACTTCGCTTCCAGAGATGTTCTAGGTTTTGAGCCCACGGGTCCGCATCCTCTCTCAAATCCGAGCGCAGAGGGCTCGAATTTGTGGTTGATTTTGGTGAATCTGCCGCCGAATACAGAGGATTTGACGGGCTAGGGTTTGTTTCCGGGATTGCGGCGCGCGGTGGAGGAGCGTGGGCAGAAGGCGGGGCTCGACTCGTGGATGAGGGCGATTTTGAGGGTAGAATCGGGTTACCTTGTGAATGCGGGCGTCACGTAGGGAGACAGACGTGCCATCACTCTCAGTTCTTGAACTCCATCATCAATTATTCTTCCTGGACCTGTCGCGCTTTCTTTCGTCGCGGAAATGCGCGTGGAGTTTGTTGGGGGTCGGGCGCGAGATCCTTCTTTATTTTCATATACGATATTTCAAATTGTTCTACAAAATCCCGCAGCAACGCGCGGGTATCAACTAGTTCTAGCTCCATAAGTGCCAATAAACGGAAGGGAAGAATGATTTGTCTTACTTCCGTCTTATCCAAATATTTGTTAATGCTGACCCTTTTCTCGCAAGTTTGATCATTTATCTTATTTAAAAAGTTGTTATAAATATATAAAAAGTTAAGTTAAAATTAAAATACTTTGATAGTAAAGTCAGTTATACCTGCATAATTTTTAAATAAAATAAATACATCATGATAAAAAATCAACAGTGATATAAAATATATTTATGATCAAAAGTTAACACGAGAAACCCTTTTTGATGCGGAGGAGTAAGTTGGGCAAACAAGTCGCTCTCTTCTCCATTTCCAAAGGACAAATTTCAATATTTGACACTGAATACGCAGGCCTCACACTATATAACCCCCAATTCGCAAGCCTTTTGAAATATAACCCTCCGCCTGCGAATTCTTTCGATCTGAGGGATTTCCGCCCATTTTGTTGATTTCGGGATTTTCTTTTTCCTTTTCCTTTTCCTTCTCCAGACCACCTGAACGGACGACTTTGCCCCTGACCTTATCTCTTTAGATCGATTCGGGCCAGGACTTCCCCTTCTCAACGATTAGAGCGGCTCGACAAGACGTACAACGCCGGTGAGTCCTCTCCTCCGCCTCCCTCCGGCCGTCGCCTCCCTTCTGCATCCGCTTTCGTGGCCGCCGCCTCCCTCCAGCCGTCGCCTCCCTTCTGCATCGGCCTCCATGTCGCAGTGGTCGTCGTCATCTGTGCGCAACCGTGGGTCTTCGGCGTCAAGGGTGTAACGCCCCGCCTCCCCGAGGTCGGGCCCGCTTACACCTGGCAGCTCTCTAGGACCTCTAGACTATCCTTACAAACCAAAACATGTCTTTTCTGTGCACTTTGTCCTCACTCATGCACACCCGGGAAGGACTTCTCGGTCGGTCACCCATCCCTAAATTGCTCCGGGCTAAGCACGCTTAACCCTAGAGTTCTTTGGAGATGAGCTTATGAAAAATAAGTTGCAACTTGTTGGTATGAATATTCTATCAATCCTATTAAGCCCTGGGTTGTCACAATCTCACCCCCTTAGGAGACCGACGCCCTCGTCGGTCAACTCCAGGCCAGGAACGTTCCCTCCGGCCACGTCCGTGTGCCCAGTGCCAGCGCATGTGTCATGTTGTGTGACCACTCTAGGCTCACACCAGCCATGCGCACCATGCGTGCGCAACTGCGACCCCACGCGCCCGTGAAACCGCGAGAGTCGGCTCTGATACCAATTGTAACGTCCCGCCTCCCCGAGGCCGGGCCCGCTTACACCTAGCAGCTCTCTAGGACCTCCAGACTATCCTCACAGACCAACACATGTCTTTTCTGCGCACTTTGTCCTCACTCATGCGCACCTGGGAAGGATCCGGTCGGTCACCCATCCCTAAATTGCTCCGGGCTAAGCATGTTTAACCCCGGAGTTCTTTCGAGATGAGCTTCCGAAAAAGAAGTTGCAACTTGCTGGTATGAGTATTCTATCAATCCTATTAAGCCCTAGGTTGTCACAAAGGGCGTGGCAAGGCTCGACGGTGCCGCGGCTGGGAGCAGGGAGGCCGCTAGAGGTCGTGCCGCCGCCGGAGATTGATGATGTCACCGGGTTGCCGCTGGTGGTGTGCCATCACTGCAGGGATTTGAAGCTCGCTGCATTCACTTGTAGGTGGACTAGAAATTGTGGCAAGAGATTTTTCAAGTGCCCAAGGAACGAGGATTGGGTGAGCTGTTTATTCAAATTGGTGTTGACAAGTGCTGATTTTGTGCACTTTATAATGCGATCGTTGTTTGCAAGTGGCAAATAGATGTGGCATTATCATGAATCAGGCTCAGTATGAGAATTACCTTCAGGGCAAGAATGATGCAGTCTCGGCTTTGATGAGAGATGGTGCCCCTCCCCAGTTGATGGAAGAAATTGAACAAGTCCAGTTGGAAGTATGTGAGTTGAAGGAAGAGTTGGCGTTGGTGAAGCTGGGAATGGATGAGATGAAGAAGACAGAACCTAGGAAGAAAACTCCATGTGTTGTAGTGTTACCTGTACTATTTGTGGTGATGTGCATAGCTTGGTTTGCACTGAAGTAGAGTGCACTTGTATATGCACTGAAGTAGCAGAGTGCACTTGTATCTTTTGTAGTGGAGATGTCATTGTATTTGTATGGAATTGAAATGGAGCTTGCTATGAATGAAAAAATGTGCCTTTGTGATATGTTGTTTTGGAATTTTTTAAAATTTTGGCAGCATTTCCCCATAACAAGTGATCCGAGGGATGAATCAAATTCAGAAAATGAAGTCTCAGGTCCACAAATTGCATTCACTGCATAGTTATTCACTGAAGCAAGTCTCAGGTTCACAAATTCAGAAAATAGAGATTACAAAATCATCATCCAGGTTCACAAATTTAGCAAATAGAGATTACAAAAGCATCCAAGTTCACAGTTTACAAAAGCACAACAAGCATACCAACATCATTTAGTTTTACCTCTTCTTAGTTCCATTGAGAGCACACTTTGATGATGTAGTCCTATGGACAAAATTCAAGCAATTCTTACACTGCACCTTCCATGCTCCTTTGGTTCTAGACTTGTTCCCCTTGTCTCCTTTATGTTCCAGGCAGCCAGGGATTCTATTCTTCCTTTGTCTCCCAACTGGTCTAGTTTTCAAGGGTGGCAACACCTTGAACCCAGGGTCGACATGTGGCCACTGACTTGTCAGGTAATGGCGCCCCTGTAAACGCTGAGCCAAGCGCAACACCGTGGCATGGTTCCCATATGTCCTAGCTCGAAGTAACCACCGCCGGCGAGGTGTTTGCACCATGCGCGTGTGTGCATTCGCCGCACCACACTCCCTGTGCCGGCCGCCAGGTCGCAGAGTAGCGATAGTCTTGCACCTTCAGATGGCGACTTGGAATCTTTCTGACCACTACGCTCCATTTAAAGACTTAAGCTGCAGTGCTGCACCACCGACGCAAGTAAATAGAGCAACTATTATTATAATTAATATTCGTTCTATCCGATACTGATACATATGCTATTTTTCTAGATGGCGGATAACATTAGCAAAGAGACAACGCGAGAAAAAAAAATTGTACGCGCAACTGTCTCGCCAGAAATGAAGGAATTACTAAAGAAACGTGCTTGTGGGAAAAAGATCAAGTTAAATCCGGTAATATTTGTTATGAATAGCACATATTGATGTAGAACACATTGGCAAGATGGGGTGTGGGCAATTTTGTAAAAAAAAAATACAATGCATGTCTGAATGCTAGAGCGGGTTATGAAAATTTGAAACCCGAATAAGCTATACGTGATTGTCAGAGGTTGCTCTGTGCAAACAAACATGTCGGAAAAACATGCAAAGAAAATCTTGAAAAAAATATGTCATGCAATATGATGTAACACTTCGACTAAGAATTCTATAGCCATGACGAATCTTTGTATAACTCATCATATTTAGACTGAAATTATTTCTAAAGAATAATTTATCTATTGCCCCCGTTGCACAAGACCACGGGAATGTTTGCTAGTACATCTATACCTTTAAAAGCAAGGTTCGCCTAAAGGAAGTGCTCATATAACTGATTCTTCTGTCCATGCACCAAAGTACTAGTTTATTTGACACCGCAGGAAGCAGTATTTTTAATTATTGCGTCCTACATAAATGGCATATTACTAGTACGTGCCCGGTGGGCAAATTGACCGCCTATTGCATAAATCTTTGATCATCATGGGGGAAGGACATAGTAAATGTATTTCCTAAACGCAAACTTAATAGTTGCCCGATGGAACAATTACGAGAACATTATATTTGTATATAGCGGGACATATATAGCATAGTTGTAATGGGGTACACACATTATTCAGTTCACAAACCAAACATTGTGTGTAAATATGCGAGATGCACACACAAACACACCCTTAGTTTGTTTATTCCTAGAGGCAAAGGACATTCCCTTAATTATCATTATCAGTTTTCACCTTTTCATTATCGCTCTTGAGTTCCTCCTTACCGTTCCTTCATCTCCCGAGCTACTCTTATGGTCAACTTTTTTCATGGCTCAATTCCTTTGGGTTTTGGCACTTGATTTCACTGCTCATAGATTGCGCATCCTCCATCGACAACCTTTTCTCACCTGTGATTGTGTTGTCGGTGTCCTTGGTAATCTTCCTCCTGCTTGAAGTCTAGAATGGCAATGTTCTCTGAATAACGGAAGGAACTCTTCTGTGGCTTAACCGAGACCATGGTCTTGCTACACTTCTAAACCCTTCAAAAGACTATTAATTGAAAAGAAGAAGAAGAAGAATTCAGTGTGTGACTACCTTTGTTTTGTGATGGAAATGGAACTCACATTGTTATCTATTTATAGAGGGTGTTGATCCAAAAAGTAGAAGCTTCCACACGTCGGAAAGGAAACGTTATATCAAATACGACATATGAATGATGTGGCATCCTGTCATTGTTTCGTTGTAGCATATTGTCTGCTTCACTCGGATAAGTAAGGAAAAGGAAATACGACGGATCTACGTGTATTTGGTACAACAATCAAATGCATTGCACACTTAAAGGTGTTGTAAAACAACCGGACTTTCTAAGAAGGAAAGGAGGACTAGAAGTCCTAGTCTTGTCCGGTTGCTTGTGGGCTCTTACCATAATCTCTAGCCTTAGTTCGGACTATATAATCGGAGGAGCACCCCCTATTGTAACACATCGATTTGAGGAATAAAGAGAAGCTCCACCTATATTGTCTCTTGTCTACTTTATACTTGTTCTTGTGTGCTTGTCGTGAGAGGCATGAGAGGGAGAAGATCCAACCGTTGACGACGTGTTTCACAACACGTTATCAGCACGACCGCTCTTCGTCGACTACGCCGGAGAAGTCGCCATCAAGCTCGACGCCGGCAATCTTGCCGTCGTCCTCGCCAACGACTACTTCGACGACGTCGACTACATCAACGTCGCCAGCGAACGGATCTGCACCGACTCGCCATCAAGCAGGCATGTCTACGACAATGCCTAACGCCCTACGCGGTATGTATCTACTGATAACTGCCCTACGCGGCAAGTGGAGTAGATCAATTGGCATCATGAACAAGGTATGAAAGTCGATATAGCTTAGTAGATTGAATTGATCAAAACAAATAAGAAGTACGTTTGTTTTCAATATATCAATCTACTTTGTTGGTCGCGGGCAACAATAGCAATGTAGGATGAACTAATTCCTCATGCATGTGAGGAACACGATCATCTCTGCATGGATGAACGTGGACGGGCTGAATTCCGCCGGCACAGAGTTGGCTTGAACGCCAAGAATATATAAAAGAAAAACGGCAAAATCTTTTTAGCTGTCGATTCGCACATCGATGACCAACCTTCAAGCAGATAGGTGGTGCACAGCTTATGGTTCCGCCGTCTTACTGAAACATCGCTCGAATTTGATTCCACCCGGCCCGAAGCTGACTCAGCCGCATCCACCACGCTTGCAGTCGTGTGCCTCTTTGCTCGCAACCAAGCCCTGTCGAACTTAGTCGTTTTGCTGCCTGAAGCAGAGTCCTGCCCACTGACCGAGTCCCACTTGTAGTTGTAGTCAATCTCACCATATATGTGTCCTCGTCCGAAGCGAGCACCTGAGCCCGCTGTCGCATCAGCCTGAAGTCAAACAACAGCCACGTACCTCCACATTGTTCGTGCACTGAAGTTGCACCTCACCACGCAAGCCTGAAGCTGGGATCGAGTCACACCCGTAGTCGATCTCGATCCCGAGTCCCACTCGCATGTGCCGGTCCTGCAGCGCTGCCGGCCTCGCCGCACCCACACGCCTGGGCCGCCCGAAGTGACCGATGTTTGCCTCGCAAAGACTCGCATGCACGCAGCCTGCCACCGCTCCCAGCACGGCTCACAGTCGTAACCGCCACCCTATCACGGTCTGTAACCGTGAAAACCGTCGCGGCGCTCCGCGCTGAATGCAGTCACACAGTGTCACCCCGCGACAGACCGCAGCTGTCATCGTGGATCGCCCGCCCAGCAGCGCATGAACCACACCAATTAAGGGATCGTGGTATTTTTTACTGAAAAATAAAACCGGAGGAGAAAGGGTCCAGCTAAGAGGAATTGTGGAAATTTGTGAATTACCTCATGGATTTCAGAAAGAAAATCCAATCGCAGACATAAAACATGCAGTTTTAACCCTGTTTTTATGAAATGTGGGCTTATATATTTTTTCTAGCAGAAAAAAGAACTTAGGACAATTGGTTCTTGTGGCGGATTAAGTTTATATATATTTACGTGAAGTATTTTTACTGTTTTTATGTACGCATAAATTCAGTAAAATAGTGTCGTGGTTTTAGGCCCTTTGAGGTTCATACTTATCTTTTTCTAGCATGTTTAATGGATACATAATTCTGAAAATTGAACCATTAATACCTGAAGTGGCTAGAAATTTACCTTTAATCATAGAAAATGGTTTTAGGTTTATGACCTCTCTCAATCTTGAAGAACCTTAGACATGTTACACCCCTGAGAGTGTCATATTTATTTATTTTTCCTGAAATCATGAATGGGGTAAATAATTTTGCTAGGAAAATTCTGGGAAAATAAACAAATTATTTATTGAATTGATTAACCAACCTTAATTAATTTTGCACTTGGTTCATGCATTTGAACACGTGAAGTGTGCTTGTAGAAATTGCATGAATAATGTAGGAAGTGACATGAAGTTCACTATTTCTAGAAGAAATTTTTATCATTGGTTTAAAGTATAGTAATGTATAATTT
Source organism: Urochloa ruziziensis (assembly GCA_015476505.1). Taxonomy (NCBI): domain Eukaryota; kingdom Viridiplantae; phylum Streptophyta; class Magnoliopsida; order Poales; family Poaceae; genus Urochloa; species Urochloa ruziziensis. Next base: position 2,739,263 of record CM027126.1, on the reverse strand, counting down.
CAAGAAGAAATGCTATATAACTCTGAAAGTTATTTTGTCCATGTGAAACAACGTATTTTTCTTCCAGCATGACATTATGATTTTACAATAGCAGTAAATTCGTAAGTTGTATGCCAACTATTTGAGTTTATAAATAACATGAAGTTATACAAAATTTATGTGTTTTCGTGAAGAATCACATTATTTGCCACGTAGGTATTTTTGCAATTCAAGAAGAATATGCATAAACTCAATATAGAAAATATTTTTATGTGATGCATAAATATAGAATTGGAAGGAAAATAAGGTACATTCCTGAAGTGATGTTAGGATCAGGGGGAGATGCATTGAAACAAAGAAGTTTCATACTCACTCCTTAACCATACATAAATAGATTTTCTACATAAGGTGCATTATTAGTTATATTCATGAAGAATTTGGTTATGCTCACGAAGAGAGAACAATTACTTTTTGCTCCATACTAGAAGTTTAGCAATATTTTAAGAATATTTCCCAGAATAGAAGGGCAAATTGAATATATTAGTGTTTCTTACCTCTGTATAGGTTTTTCTCACCTTATCTTAAGCCCACTTGCTTGTAGCAATTTTTACCTGAAGTAATAACTTTAATCTCATGAAATAAATAAAGAATTACATGCTGAATATTGTAAATAATTGCTTTGAATTGCCTATTTGATAATTATTTGAAACGAATTTTCCACTAAAAGCCTCAAATAACCATGAAGGTTACTGTTATTGTGCATTTCTACCATGAAGGTAGAACGGAAATTGAATTTTTATGAAGCACTTTAACTAGTAATGTACATGCTTTTTAATTGAACTCAGAAGATTCAATTTAGTATAGAAATTGTATATTATTCAACTATGTACTAAATACATAAGCCCTGTAACTTGAAGTTTATTCAACCCAAGCCATATTATTGTACAATGAATAGTACAACTATGTGGATTTCATATCATACTCTGTATATCCTAGCAGTATAATTTAATTCTATGGTATATTTGAAATAGATCATAGATCATGCTTGAAGCATAGCATCACCTGAAGTGCAATTACGATATGAAAAAGGAAGAAATTTGAGGCATAGAGACATATGAAGAATGTGGATAAACTTGAAAAATCTAATAGGCATATCCCTAATCTTGTAGTATTGTTGGTTTAGAGCTGCATCCTGTTAGATTGATGGACAAACCAACGCGCAAGTTGGCCTGTAGCTGTGGTCATTATAATGACTAAGTCTGTAGCTCTGCGCATAGCCTTCGTAATCCATATATACCACTTGTCACTGAGAATGACTTGTTAATAGTTTTTCCACAATAATGTGAGAACCTGCATGTTACTACATTATTAGCCTTTGCATGGGTATTATATTAAAATTCCGCTTTATGTTGGCTAGAAGCCACAATACTATTGTTTTCATTGTATTAGCTCGCATGCTATACATACTCAAGCTTCTCCTGTTGAGTAGTAACTCTCACTGTTAAGATGGTCAGCCAGCCATCACAACGCACTATCAATCAGCTTGCACGCTGACCCAATTTGTGCATTTCATGTAGATGTACAATATGACTAGAAGTCATCAAGAAGGTTGAGATCAGGGGGAGCAAACCAATTTGAAATCGGGACAATAGTGATTTTATTCAATCAATTAGAAATTGAATGACTCAATTAGAATGAGTTTGCGGACAAATAAAAGATGGACCTGCTAGTCCATTGTGTGGAAAACTATTTCGTATTTATGGGTTTAAAATTATAAGGCATATGGGGAATTCTTGAATGAATAAGCAATTAAAAGAAATTTCGTGTAGATTTAATGTTGCAAACTATAAACGTGAAGTTTATTTTTCTAAATTACTTAAAGTATATCGTATGAGTATTTGAATCGAAATATTTTAGGCTAAATAAAGAAGTTAGACAATAAAATAGTCTTGTAGACTTTTTAGAACTGCAAATTTGTAGGTATGCAGAACATACCAAATTGCATAATATACAAATAAAGTCTAGCTCACTGCATAACAAACAACCCCTAAATTTTGAAATTAGGTGCGTGAAAAATTATTAATTTCACCATATTAGCATACATGGGCATTAACTTGAAGTTTAAAAATATGGATCTGAAATTCCATTATGTAAAGCTCATGGGGATATTATTGGAAGTATGCTATTATTTATGAAGATGTAATACCGGCATTAGGGGGAGAAAAAGCCTATATGAATGCCTTGTATTGAATGGAATAATGATCTTCATAAAATATTCTTGAAAGCTTGAAGCACGAATAAAAACACGCACTAAATCATACTCGCATGAAGCTGAGTATAATGCCAGAATATTTAAATGTGAGGAAGCCCATGAAGGGCACCACCTGATGTGGAAACACACTTGAAGTGGAACTCTTTGAAGGAATTTATCCCAGTGAGAATGTGCACATAATGAATACTCACAAATGGGAAACTGGAGATTAGGAGAAACAACCTGAAGTTATTAACCAGAAGTTAAGTTTACTTGTAGTAAACATAATGCTATGTGTGGTATATCCCGGGTATTTAATAATATACTCACCATAGCAAATGACTGGATCATTAATTTAAAATCTACGGGACGCCTGTTGGTTTTGGATTAAATGAACTTGTCATACAAATTTTACTGAAACCTCCATAGAACTCCGGAAAGAAGACCATCATGGTCAAATACCTCACAAATTAAGAATGGTCATCATGAAGATGAAAGCCTAACACTACAAAGCGCGCGCACTATTTTGTGTTGGGATAGCAGATATTATTTGACTATATCATAGTCTTATCCTGAAGATATAGGAGAAAAGATTAAATGTCGACAACATTACCTCTATCATTGCAAATATTTCTCTAATGAGAATATGGATCCACGAATAAAGTCCATGGCAGAGTTGCATGAAGCACTCATATCGGGTCACTGAAAAGATGCAATTGAGGTTAAACCATTAAGAAAATATTTGAACCTGCAAGTTCAAATTAGATAAGTCATTATGAAATAATGATATGGTGAAATGCAATGGTTTATTGGTCTTTTAAAGACTAACAAACTCCCATTATGTTTGAGTGAATATTCTGTTATTTATCTGGCAAATGGAAAGAAAGAATAAATTAAATATTATGCAGATAATTAGTGGATTCAGAAAATCCATAGGTGATCCTTTAAGGACTCATCATTCCTCGAAGGAATTAAAATTAAATCTCATATTAAGTATTAAATGTCTAAGGTAGATAATATTTCTGAATGAATATTAAAATCTCTAGAAGAGCTAAATCCTGGAAGGAAATAAAGTCATAGAATGACTTATTGTGAATAACACTTTTCAAATATATAGTTCATAGAAGAATTTAAATTTAAAAGATTGTGTGAATCACTTCTCCCGTGCATGAGAGAATTTCTCATAGAAGAGAAATAATATTCTCGAAGAATTAGAAATTTCTTGAAGAACTTATCAGTCATTTCCTGAATGAACACCAATAATCTCGAAGATATGAATTAACTTTATACAGACCCAAATAAATTAAGAATAAAGTGAGGATCATATGGTTCTGAATGTACCATTTAAGCACTTGTGCATAGCTATCTAGTATTGATAGTAAGTATTCTCACATACCACAGAAGGTATATTGGTGATTGGCGATTTGAATTATCCCCTCAAATACCAAAATGAAGACTGATTTATCTATAATGGAATAAGCCATCTTTGAAGATCTACTGAATAGATCATTGGTTATAAACTAGAATCCATTGAGATAGAGTTGTTATTATTTCAAATTTGAATATTGAACTTTGAAATCAAATATCTAGAAGATATGTGAAATTGAAACTTATTAGCCCCATATTCCTCTGAAAGGATAAAATTTATTTGGTGTTGCACAATTAATAAGTGGTTATTAATGCTTGAAGCATTGCTCTTTATCATAGTTAAGTCTTTGAAGGACTAATTATTGTACTCGTACACATTTATGTAGAATGTAACTAAGACTTTATTGAACACTGAAGTTTAAAAGATGTCGACATGAGGGGAGCATATTTTTCATCATGTTGTTACTCAGAAGAAATCAACTTGATGATTAATTTTTGAATTTACCATGAAGGTATACCACTTGATTATTTAAGATCATTAGTGCAAGAATCATGAAGTTCATGCATTAATCTTGAAGATTCATCACTATTCATGAAGAATAGTAAATATAGAATTGTGTATAACCAGAAGGTTTAATGTTGTACTCTTTTTCCCTTGTGAGTTTTTACTTGAAGGTTTCTCACGTAAGGTTTTTGACGAGGCAACATGTGCAATACAATTGCGGTTGATATGTACTCTTTTCTCCAAGAACCGTTTTTCCCACTGGGTTTTCGGATGGAGTTTTTGATGAGGCATATGCATTCGCGGTAATCGCCCAAGGGGGAGTGTTGTAAAACAACCGGACTTTCCAAGAAGGAAAGGAGGACTAGAAGTCCTAGTCTTTGTCCGGTTGCTTGTGGGCTCTTACCATAATCTCTAGCCTTAGTTCGGACTATATAATCGGAGGAGCACCCCCTATTGTAACAGATCGATTTGAGGAATAAAGAGAAGCTCCACCTATATTGTCTCTTGTCTACTTTATACTTGTTCTTGTGTGCTTGTCGTGAGAGGCGTGAGAGGGAGAAGATCCAACCGCTGACGACGTGTTTCACAACAAAAGGAACAAAGTTACGTTATAAAAGTGGGTTGCAAGGGACGCAAAAGGTGAGAATTCGATGAAGTGATATACATTTTTTTAGAATTACACAGTACAACGCAGACACTCACAACACGCACGCACACTCACTCCTATTAACACACGTACGCTAACCCTAGCCCTATGAGCACCTTGACGCAACATCTAGTGTACCCTCGCGCTTTTTAACTTTAGTAATTTTGGGTGAGTGAAAAATAAGCAAACGTAAACGTTAGTATTTCTTAACGACCACGAATAATTCCGGAAGCGCATGGAGATACCGTTGTAGCACTACACCCGGAGCGTATTCAGAATATCAGGGAGCGAAGGTGTAACGGTTTCCTAACTAGTTTACCCTGAAGAATAGGAGGTAGGATGGCCTTGGGTAGAGTGTTTCACCTAAGGATACAGGTATAGGAAAGTTAAAATGTGGTACGACTCGTTTACTTCAGGCACCGGTCTTACCCTGGTCTGCCAATGACCTCCGACTATTAGCACTACTTTGTATCCGAACATGGGGGACTCAGAAGGTGGAATAGGTACTGCCACCACCAACTGGCCTATACCCTTGCGAATCCTTGGAATACCTGCAAACAAAGGTAATCTAGGGTCTAGACACCACGCTTACTAGGTGATACCACGCGCGTTACTGCGAAAGTTTTAAACAAAATTTTAAATTAAATTTTAAAATAGAAATATTAAGGTGATTATTACATGGCAATATTCTTTCGCAAATGACATTATACAGAGTACATGAAAACATGTTCATGAAATCACCTAGTAATAACAATATAAAGTGAGGACAGCAAAATTAATAGATTTCTAATATTTGTGAGATGTGCTGGATATATTTGCTCACTGTACCATGAAAAAATCTAGCTATATAAGAGTCTATTGTATATATGTATGATTCTACATGCCATATTATATTAGTATAGGTGGTGGGCTCGTGGCTACGATGACTTTGACAATTTTAAAATCCATTTACGTAAGTGATTATTGGGTAGAGTGGAAGTGTGAAAGTTTAATGTGTGATTGTGTGCATAAATGGTCCTAGTGGATGGTGACATGGCCTTTGATGTAGTGGGTTTCTAAATGAAGTGGATAGCTTGCATGTTGAGAGAAATAGTTAGTGGGGATCATCTATATATGTTATACATAGATGCCTTTGACTACGAACTCTAGCGTGCGCAGAGTTATCCCGTCTTTTTCATGGGCCTCTACTAGAGTTTCCACCATGAGAGTGAACAATGTACCCATAAACCTGAGATAATGGAAGATATAACTTAACCTGAGAACTCACACTGTATATGAACTTGGGCACTTAATCAAATGATTCGCACCCGACGAAGTACAAGGTTGAGGAAGAGGTCGACAAAGTACATGGTTGAGGAAGAGGTCGACAAGTCCAGCTCTTCACCGCTCTTCTACTACACACTCTCCCTATGCTAATGCTACTAAGTGGCTAAATGGTGGAGTACCCCTACTACTTCTTCTTCTCTATTGTGTTGAGTGTTAAGGGGTGAGCTTCTCCTTTTTATAGCCCCTTGTAGGTCGGTTTAGGGATGTGGATAAGGACAAAGCATACGGAACGGCCTTCAGGAGATCATCTGATGCTGACATGTGGCGGCCTAGCCTGGGGGCCACTCCCCCTGGTTCGGCTAAACATGGGGTTTGGGCGACCCCAGGTGGAGCCTCCCCAACATTGCCTTCATGTGGGAGACAAGCAGGTGGGGCCATGTCTTGATTCCGTGGGGTTCTCGCTGGGTTACGTTGGTTTGTTCTGTCTTATCGGCCCTCAGATCTTCCATGAATTCTGGATTGTGTCTGTTGGTGCGTTTATGCACGGTTTTTGTCTCTTTTCACCTATGGGTGCCTGAAATCAGAGATTCACCAAAGTAGACAAAGAATGTTAGTTTATAAGCTCTATGTCTACTTTTGGTGATCATTTAGTATCAAGGTTGACTGTTGGTTGAGTACTTAGGGGCTATTAATAATGGTTTATTTTGGCACTTAAGGACCGTCAACAATAACATGATGCATGTAGTTGCATAGCAATACAATCCATTACCTTGCTACAAGGTAGATATTTTTTTGGACTACTTTTTTTTAGAAAGTACTTAATGTGGAGAGCAAATGCAAAGCGGTTGATAGATGGGATATTTTGTGACATGTCACCATATGTCGATTGTTTGGTAATTAGTTTAGGGAAAATCTAAGGAAACCATAACTTAGTAATAGTGAATAATGGGTCTTCTCAAAACAATAAATCATTTGGATGGCTAAATTCTATTTCTCAACTTTTTAGCCAAGGAAAATACCCAATTCTATTGATGGGTGGCAGCTCGATGTTTCACGGTGAAATTGATAAAATGAAGATAACTACCAGAGTCTTGCAAAATGTAAAAACAATACTCAAAATATATACCACTAACCCACATTCTAGATTGAACAAAAACTAGTAGGAAGAACCACAAGGATCTTGCTAGCACAACCAAGAATAGTCTTGCACACTTATGCTAAGAACTATACATGGCCAAACGGGCCGCCCAGCCCGGCCTGGCACGGGCCTGGCCTGGCCCGGCCTATATTAGCCCGGCCTGTCTTGGCCCGGCCTAACTGACGGGCCAGGCCGGGCTAGCCCACGTGCCGCCTAGAAGGCCCAAGCCCGGCCTCCTTGTACCATATACAGGCCGTGCCGTGCCAGTAGCCCGATAGGCCGGGCGGCCCATCAGCCCGCCAAGGCATCGTTGACCTAGGCGGAAGGAGGCGCTGCAGCTCCGCTTCTGACGACGCCGCCCCTGTGAGGCCCGCCGCCGCCACGCCATCCTCCGCGCGCGGCAGAGCTTGATGCCGGCGTCACCGCGAGGCCCGCCGCCGCCACGCCATCCTCCGCCCGCCCTCTCGCTGGCGCCGGCGAAGCTTGAGGCTGTCGGCCTCGCCCGCGCCCGTAGATCTACGCCGACGAAGGGAGCGATGCGGAGAGGGAGGCGGGAGTCGAGGCGACTAGGAGGGAAGAGGATGGCGTGACGGACGGAGAGGGAGGCGGGTGCCGGAGCGACGGGAAAGGAAAGAGGAGAGCGCGGCGGGCGGGTAGGGAGCTGGGGACGGGCCGACGGGGAGGGAGAAGAAGGGCACGACGGCGGCGCGGCGGGGGAGGAGGAGGGTGCGGCGTGGTCGCGGGGAGGAAGGGGAGGGGTGCGATTGGGAATGGAGGGATGGGATTAGGGTTAGCCGGTTAGGCAGTGGGGGGGGGGGGACTGGGGGGAGGTAGGGGAGTTAACGGGCCGCGACCGGGCCGCCTGTTATATAGGCCGGGCTGCGTGCCAGCCCACGTGCTGAGGTAGCGGCCCAGGCATGGCCTGCTACCTCGGGCCGTGCCGGCCCGGCCTGGGCTACTGCCGGGCCAGGCCGTGCTGACACCGGGTCAAAATAGGCCGGGCTCCGTGCCGCCCGTTTAGCACGGCCCATCTGGCCAACTATACTAAGAACAAACGCACATTGTTTGCTCGGTGGATCCGTATGTAGGTTTTGACATATATAAGCACAGTAACTCGATAACAAAGATTAGGCTTCGGTACGTGTCGCATGGCCTGATCGGAATTAACACATGATGGTCTAATCCCTCATCAAAATCTACTGTTGCTATGGCACAACCTAGGCTTTTGTAAGCCACACCCACACATATAACTTCAGTGAAACCCATTCTATATATGTGAGCTCTACCGATGAGCAAGATCCTAAGGAGCCAGGCAAAATAACGTGACCCTTTTACATCTTGGTTCCACGGAACATGACTCTGACCTTCCTAATAACGTGTAAATTATTAGATTTAAAGGAAATAGAAACCAAGCTGATCCGATGACTCCAAAATAAAATAACCGATCCCAAAATAAGGTAACAAAACATGAACTTGCTTCAAGCACATCCAACAGCCATAGAAAAGTGATTGATGCATAATTATGGTGTAATGCATCTTAAGACTGTCATTTCTATTTTAAGTTTGCACTGAGATTGCTTTTCGACCTTAGATCCAATTTCTTCTTCTTTTTTTGTTTCGGGTTCACAATGTTCACAAATGAAATTTGGTCAAAGGCAGTTTAGCCTCTGAAACTTTCTTTTACTACTCTTATGTTTGATTAACACGTCCAGAATAATTGTTTTGTGTTCAGTCGCCAACTCAGAACAGAATTTTCTTATGTTTATAGACGCCAATCCATCTGGCCCTTGTCATTAGTTGCTTTCTTATCCGTTGCTTATAGTTGTCATTAGTTGTTACTTGTCACCTTACTATATGCGGCACAAATTTATTTCACTCAACTGATCCATAGCAGCACTAGCACAGAACTAGACATGGCACGTGCGTCGATCCCCGGCTATCATATTGATCAAACACGCAGAAGCACGTCGCGTTACTATATTATTAGTACCTGCAGCATGTGTGCCATGGATTTGACACGGAAGTTGACGCGCAGTACGCCGCGGGCGGCGCGGCAGAGGACTCACGCGTGCGCAGCAACGCCTGGACCCCGCCCCGACCGCGCGCAACGGTTGCACGGCAACCAAACCCCAAGCGTGCAAGCAAACGCGTCCAGTCCATGCACACACACACATCGCGCGGCCTGCGCCCGCCGCCGTCCTCCTCCTCCCTGACCCTGCAGGCGCGGGGGCGCAAGCAAGCACCTGAGCCCGCCCGTGGTGGCAGCAAGCAACCGCCCGAGGCCGGCCGCGGCCGGCGATCGAGCTGCCAGTGCCTGGCACCGGCCGGTCGAAACATTTAATACTCGCAGGTGGGCGGCCGGCCACGCGACTGCGATTTGTGGTGCGTCGCCGTTGGAGCGTTGCGGCCGGGCAGCCCGCAGCCGGCCGGTTGCTTGCCGCGGCAGGGGGCATGTATGCGTGCCGCCAAGCGTGGGGAGACGACGGTGGCACACCTGGAGTGGCAGCCGCAGAGACGTGCGGTGATACGCGCACGGGAGCGTCGTCGCCACTCGCCAGCGCCCACCAGAGGTAAATGTGCGCGGCAAGTTATTTACTTTTTCACCGTTGCTGCACTTTGTTATCAACCTTTGGGTAACTTTTAAGTAGTAAGACTATTTGCAACGGTGTTCCCTAAATATCATCCTCTAAAGGAATATTTTCATCCTCCTCTAAAAGATTTCCTCCTCTAAATAACATTGTGCTGCAATGGTACCCCCTATCTCTCCTCTATTCCATTTTTCGGTCCCACATGCCAGTGCGGACCCACCAGCGCCCAAGTCAACGTGCGGACCCACAGCGCCCAGGACCGGAGCACCGCGCTTAGCTCGCCTGTCGCATCCGGACATTCGCCGGCGCCTCGACCTCCTTTGCCTGCCGTCGGCCGAGCCGCGTCGGACCTCAGCCGGCCGTGCCGTCGTCCTCGCCGCGTCGACCTCCGCTGCTCGCCGCGCAGGATCTTTCCTCGTGCCTCGTCGCCGCCAGGTTCTCCGCCTTCCCCCGTCGAAAACCCCGCCCACCCCGCCGAACGCCCCCTGCGGCCCCGACCGGCGCACGACGACAGCGTCATGGCGGCCTGCGTCTCCGGCAGCGCCCCCTCGGCCCGACCCCACCGCCGAAAATATCGCCCGCCGCTGCAGATCCGCCTCCGCCGCCGTCGAGATCCGTCGCGTGAGGAGGGGAGAGGTGGCACGAGCGGGGCCGCACCGCGGGCTCCGCCGCCGGCGAGGAGAGGAGGGGAGAGGTGGCGGGGAGGGGGAGGCGGGGAGAGGAGGAGGGGGTTGGTGGCGTGGAGAGGACCCTGGGAATTTGAGGGAGGGAGTGGATGGCGTGGAGAATAGAGGAGGCTTTAAGGGGTACCACTGCAGCTGATTTTTTTGAGAAAAACTGGTATAATACAGGTTGAGGAGGCTTTAGGGGGTGCCGCTGTAGATAGCCTAATATTGCGTCCTTTGTGTGGAACCTCCATTCTAAATTCAGCCTTGTTGTGTATACAATATTCTTAGTTGGCTACCGTCACTACAACACAACACTTATTCTGTGACGGAATCATTCTGTTGCGGATTGTCGAATTTTTGTCGCAAATTAATTTTTGTGACGGTTTCGGAACTTGTTATTGATTGAGCGTCATTGATTAAATTGATCGATGGATCTTAAAAAACCGTCGCGGATTGAACAATCCATGACGGTTTGTGATCGTTGTAGAATAGCCCGAAGCCCACTCAGTCCAGCCTGGTAATCCGCTTGATGATCTGTTCAAGTAGTGCCTGCGGTAGACCCTCCATTGAACGTTGCTGGTGTAGTATGCAGTCTCAAGATTCAGCTGATGCTAATGTTGCTGGACTGAAATTGAAGATCAGAGTTCAGAACTAAGCATATGAAAGTATTTGAATTACAGTGGAGGAGTTCATCACTTCATCAGGATATATATGTATTAAATTAACAGTATTTTGTCTGAACCTTTCAAATTTTGGGGCCTTTTTCCATCAATTTCTGTTTAAAGCGGAGGATATATACAAAATTTGTTAATTAAGGCAGCAACTTGTTGCAACAATATCCGAATCACAAGAAAGAAGCTATAGGCAGCACCGCACAATTAAAGTTAACAACCCAAGCATCTAAATTTCCAAATCCATGAAAGGATGTACAGATTGTAAAAGCCTGTAGGCATCCTCACCACACAAAGAATCGCAGTATACTATAACTAAGACCCTATAGGGATCCCCTTAAGGGCTCGTTCGTTTTCATTGGAATGGTTCCACCCGGATTGAGATGAATATAGTACAAACTTTATGATACTTACAATGAGAGACCGGGATTTATTCCAGGTGAAGAACCAATTTACCCATGATAGGGACAATAAGAGACCGGGAATCAATCCACTAGTCAAGAGGTAGGGAACCAATCCGAGTCCTTTGTTGTCCCTATCATGAGTACATTGGTTCTTCACCTGGAATAAATCCTGGTCTCTTATTGAGTATCATAAAGTTTGTACTATATTGATCTCAATCCGGGTGGAACCATTCCAATGAAAACGAACGAGCCCGGGTCAGCCGGGATCGCGGTCCAATCCGGTCACCTCGGCTTGAACAAATCCCGGCCCACAGCTGAAATCACGTTCGGTTAAGCCCGGTTGGGTTTGTACCCCGGTCCAACACCTGCGAGTTACCGTCGCACCGGCCCGGGATCTCGGCCACGAGTCCAAGATGTGGAACCGTCCCCGGCGGACGCGACACACGGCAGGGTGGCGGCTGTAGAGCTGCCGCCGCGGCGGACTCGACGGTGACTCGTTGATTTTCCTGCGGCATCCATCCCCTCCGTCCATGTTTTCGCCAGTAATGATGCCGTCCTCATTTTTCCTTCCACTCCCCTCTCGCATTCTAGGGTTCTTGCTTTGTTCTTGATTTGGGTGCGGATTCTTGATTCGTTGTCAAGGTCTATCATATCACAAGGAAGCAGCATTTTTGTATCCAGATCGGCAACAATCAAGTGAGTGTTATTGATTCGGATCGATGTCTGCATGTAAATGGGTGTCGTCGTGTGGATCTGAAATTTATGCCTGCTTGTACATAGGTGTCGATTTGTGAAGCACCTTCTCCCGGTTGCATTGTTTTTGTGAGAAAGATTTGGATAGTAAGCTTCCTGTTGGGCTACTGATTTGTTGTTTTTCTTTTCAGGGCATATATCGTTGCTTATTTTGCCAACATCTAACCCATGTCCTCTCTAATGCTTTTTTTCATGTGCGCATGTTTCACCAGATCGTCATCGTGGATTGATTAGTTACTGATTAAGGAACCAGATGCATGCCAGGTTACTATTGATTAGAAGATAGTGCTGTTACTGGCATTCATATTCTGGTTCAAGCATATGGTCAATGTTATTGCTGCATATTACTTTCTTGGCCATTAATGTACCGAGCGAGAGAGAGAGAGAGTAGAGCATTAATGACAACCACATGCAGAAGTGGAGAGAGTGCCACGGAGAGAGAGTAGAGAGCATTAACAACGCGAACCTGTCATGTCCATTCCTCCTTTGTAGGGATTGCATGGTCTTTTGGCTGCTGTATTGGGTTCCGAGATTTTTGTCCGGCGACTGTTAATTAGGGACGGAGGGAGTATGGTTGGCCACTATAGTAGCTGCTTGATTCATTTGCTGCAGTATACTAGTTTTAAACTACTACTAGTTGAATGCATCCGCAGTGCTATTATAGCTTCAAGTTTCATGAACTTTTTTTTCGTTTACTACCTGATGATCCTCAAGCTTGAGGCCAAAATGTTCAGTACTACTTGTCATGCTCTTTTGGATGAACAAGTAATCCTTTTCTGGTAGCTGCAGTGATGAATTGCTATAGAGTTTTAGGTTTGGAGCATCACAGATACTTATTGACAAGGAAAACTGGAACATGAATTCCATTTGAATTTTCAAAGGCCATTTTCCCTATCTGAAAACTTCTTTGTTCTTTGAATTAGTCATATTCCCTACAGTCATTTGAATGGAACTAGCTTAAACTCAGTCACAATATCAAATTTTTTGTGGATTTAGTTGGTTAGAAATTTGTTCTAATAGAATCTTGAAAAACATGCAGGTTGGAAGAGCATTTTTTTCAAGGTGTACATATCTGGAGCACTTTTCTCGGTGATCTTGTCAAGGATCTGTAGCTGTAGTAGAACTGAACCTAGTGTCATGAGTAACTCTGGTCATGTGTACTTATGTTAAGAATTGGCCCAACAGACCGACACATAAGTTTCCTACTCTAGAAGTCCAGGCTTATAAATCTTTACTTTATTAATAATAAAACAAGCAAGGTTTCTGCCATCAATTTTTGGTACGTCACATAGAATCGGAAAATAATCGTGCAAAACCGACTCCCACGGACGTGAACCGGGCCATTGGATGAAAAACCGGAGATATTAAGGCGGCCTTAAAAACCGGAGATATTAAGGCGGCCTTCCCTCTGAATCGTAGGAAACCGAGAAAAAAGCGACACCTGGACCCATGTAAAAACGCTCGTAAATAAAATTGCTAAACACTGGAAAAAAATCCTCAAAAAGTGGCTAAGGAGGGCTCGAACCCTCACCCTCTGTTTGTATAGGACGGTGTTCAACTGCATGAACTATGCTACAGTTTTGATAAAGGGCTACATTTTATTTTAATTAAGCGGTATAATTATGGTTCCATTACCATCTCCCTTGTGCGAAAATTAATACAGCAATTTCGTTTTATTATCACACTAAAATTATTTTTTCCCTTGTGACGAACATACATATATCAAATGTATTTTAAATTTCAAGCTACGTATTTTCATTTTCAAACTTTAGAGACTATCTGTTAGCTTGAGAAGAACAAGACTATGAAGAGTCCAATACACGTAAGTAGAAAAGTTTTGCATGACGATGGAGTTGTCACGTGCATGAGCAAAGGTGGTGTACACGGCCATGGGCTACTTACTGCTTGCACTGAAAAATGGGTCCACACTAACACATGTGTACTAGGTGAAGCAACAACAGTGCTTCATAAACCATACCATAAAATATAATACTTATTATTTTTTTGACAAATGTAGCACTTGCAGTTTCAGCGTCTGATATAATTTTATCAGCTCACTTCTCTCAGCGTCATTGCAAGAAATATATTTAAGTATCTTGCTTAAATAAAAAACTATAAAAATATAATGAGCATTTGAGTACAAGGGAATACGTTAAGTCATTATTCTATAGTTTTCCTAGCACACTTGTAGTTCCATTGGGTGAGTAAAATATAGTGGCAAAATCCAAAAAAAAAACTTCACCGTTAAAACATAATTGATATTGTGCGTATCAACGCACGGGCATTATGACAGTAAAAATAACAAAAAACAAACAAATTAGCACTCTCGGCCTGCCTGCCCACCCCGTCACAGGCATCGCACCCTTGGAGCCTCCCCTCAAGCCCCTGCCAGTTGCTCAGCAGTCAGCTCGCCCGTCATTCTCCATCTCCAGTGCATCACTACGCAGCATGAACTCGAGCAAGCGAGTCGAAGCACTGGCAGCCGGAATCTTTGCGGCGCCCAGACCAGCGACTGGCCGGCACCCGATGCTGCGAGCCCACAGCCCCCATGTCCGATACTCCGATCTGCTACGGCAATGATTGGTGTACACAATCCATTAGCATTTGCTTAATCCATTTTCAATCGCAAATTGGAAGTATTCACTGCTTCAGTGATTAATTTGGTCATTGGTGTGTCCATGTCCATTGACATGTGAGTTTTGGTTAATTTATACCTGTATAGCGTATTGTTGAAGTTTGTCGCTGTGTTACCAAATTGTGTACCGTATGTTGATTTTTTTTGCTGTTGGGTCCGCTGATTGTTCTACTCGTACATCTGTACCCATACATATTCATCTGCAGGCATTTAAAATTTTAAATACCTGCTGATTCATGAGCAATGCATTACGACTCCCTAGTTAACCATGTCGTGCTGGGAATCTGAGATGATCATTAGCGTCTACTCCTGCTGTAGCAAAATTCAGGTTCATTGCCTTCCTAAGCATGCAGAACATCTGCATTCCTTTCTGAAACAGAAGAGGAAAAGAACGAGTAACAGAGGTGATGTCCATACCAGGATACATCTGACTCATTTCGTCGAGGGGCTGGGATAATTTTTCTTTTTCAAATTGAATATGCAGAGGTCGTAAACATCAGTAAAATCCTGGTTCCTGAATGCTTGAAACAGTCTGCAATAATCTTAACATGGATATATAACATATCTCAGGAGGGTAGTATTTAACCATTCCTTCGTCTTTTTTCAGGAAAATCATCAGTGGAATTGTGAGAACACTGTTCGCACCTAAATTTGACAGGTCTGACCAGGGAGGTGTAACCGGGTTGACAAAGGCGGTTAGACTGGCCTGATCAAAGTGCTCCAATTGCAATTTGGACTTCACCATTGCGTAGGTCTCGTCGAGACGATCAAAATGTATATGTAGAATGTCCGATTTGAAGTTCGGACGGAAGAGTTATGACTTCGACAAGATCTGCACCTGGGCATAGAGGTTAGACCGAGTTCCTAACCCAGTTGGACCGGTATTGGTCTGTGTAGTCTGAATTGAGTTGTATTTTAGCACGAGATTTTGTAAGGATTTTGACTCCTAATGGGGCAAGACCTCTCCTCCCTATAAATATGAAGGGCCACGGCCGATTGAGGGCATCCCAATCGAATCTATCAAATACTTTTATCTTTTTACTTTTCTCTTTGCCTTAATCTTTTCCAATCTCAAACTTGTTGTTCTTCCTTCGTCTCTACGGCGATTGAGGATGTTCTAGGTGGTCTGCCGATCCTAGAACACCCCTGCGTGCGCTAGCCCTGACGGGGTCCCTCCCGGGCGAGCGTTCGTCGGTCTACCTGCCGGGCTGTCCGGCGAACCCGGTCCAACCGCCCCTCCATAGAGGTGTGACCGCCCCTGCACTGAGGTGCCGCAGCGAGCTCCTCGGCGCGCCGCGTGATCTAGCGCGTTCGTGTGTTGGCCCAGTTTCAGCGTCAACAAACACCAATAAAAGCACAATTCAATATGACTTATACAGTTCATATGCTTTATTTTGAATGCAATCAACTTTGTTCTTATGCTTTATTTTGAATGCAATCAAGTTTGGTCTTATGCTTTATTTTGAATGCAATCAAGTTTGGTCTTGATTTCTTGAAACATCCCACCCTACATCTTGAGAAAAATTGAAAACTTCTGAATACTTGCAGGGCTACTTCATCCTAGGTTGACATGTCAATTTCATATCCCACGAACACAGTTGAGTGTGGCATAGCTGAAAGCCTGAAACCAAGACTGAACAATAAATCAATAACCTTCAATAAGAACTGTGTGCATCTCTTCATTTCTTGCTCATGTGATAATTCAATGTGATGATATATTTACTTCATTTAATAGTATATTACATTGTTTCCTAATTTTTATTCTGCAGGAATACAGTTGTTGGGTTGGCACTTCTTTTCTTGGTTTGACAATCCAAGAGTGCTGTGACAGGCGCTGTATAAAATCATACTCAGACTGGTTTGAGAAGGTTTTGAAAAGGATGAAAGTAACATACATGATTTCTTGCAGTTTCAATAATGGGTTCCAGGTTTAAACGATTCGATTTATTTAGTCTGTTCGATTTATGTTACTACGAGCTTTGGAGGGTTCCACCTTTTGTAGTCCTGATGGAAAATAGAGGCTCGAAAGGGATTTGCAAAAGAAATTTTGCATCGATCGACAAGTGACATTACAATAGTTGATACTTTCCTATTGTCTTCAGTAAATACTGAAACACTACATACTTGGAAGTTGAAAATTATTCAAATTTTCTTTGGCAACATGATCAGAAATTTATGAAAGCAATTCCATTAAAAAGTATTATCGTGAATTTTTTATCCACTATAGTGCTAAATGAAGCCTATGATCTATATGTTAACTTAATGCGGGTATTTAATTATTGAAAAGGACTCCACTTAGTTAAGAAATATTATGCCAATAATAGTACTTACAACAAATATAAGTAGACATGATTTTCCCTTGTAGTGTATTGAACAATCTACTTCCATTTAGTTTATGCGCAATGATTCGAGGAAAAAAATTGTGAACAATAAAGAATGTTACTTATGAATTGCTGAAAGATAAGCTGGGTTATGCTGCAATCTGAATGTTCAAATGATAAGGTGTTAAGTGTAGAGAAAACTTTGATGGCAGTCCAATTAAACGCAGCTCAGGAATGAACTATAAATATAGTACGTGATTAGCTGCACTTAGGAAATAATATTAACTCAGTATAAAGTACTTTTTATTATTGTATCAGGTTATTTCATATTCACAAAAGTTGATATTTTTAAAGATGGAGTGGTACAATAAAAGTTCTGCCACATTGTTTGTGGTCACTCTGCACTGCAGTATGTGACCATAGCTTAATTATACTTGAACCTGTATGTGGTTTTGGCCTGACAGTTCAGTGTATACTTGGTTGCACAGAATTTTTTCCCCACTCTTTGTGTTTGTACATCATTTTGTTTATTTGCTCGTGATGTTAGTTCCTGCAACAATCAAGCACCAGTTGCATCCATCCAGGACCTCATTGTTATGTTATTAGCAATCAATAAACAGACTTGAATACAATTGGGCTAAGTATGTTTTTAGCGCATACCATTCTGTATAAACTATATGACTGATATGACATCATTTGATTTTTTTTCTTAGCAAATTCCACATTACTCAACATATATCGGAATGAACTGCACAATACACCACCTATTAGCAAATTTCACAATGGTCATTTCTTTTGCCATCTATTTTCACTTTATACAAGCTCGAGAAATTAGCAAGACAGTCCTGGCCGACCTAAGTCAGGCCAACTGGCCAAACCCTGGTTTGATATCATGAAAATAGACTCGAGAAGGACAGCAGAGGAACTGAACAGTGGCGACTGCAGTGGTTTGTGTCATGGTATCTGAAAGTGTATGGCTGGGAAAATAGTGGAGTGATTGATAGAGGTACAGGTGAGTACATTATAGAGGCAAGGATTGTCTAGGGTTTATAGAATACACCCAATCAACAGAAATCCTTGCCTAATGTATAATCATCTACCATAAAACCCTGAGGCAGCCAGGCCACCTAGCATGGGCACCATGGGCCCAAGTGGCCGGCCCTACTAATGGCCCAATCTAATAGTATCCCTGGTTGCATGTAATTTAATTCATCCGAGCAACTTGCTATGTTACCTAAAATGGCTGTCCTTACCAATGGGTCTGTGATGCACATGTTCACCTTTTGTGTTTAGCTTTAACAGGCTGTGGTTCACTCAGATTGAAAATGTAATGCAGATTGATAAAGCATGACGTTACACACCGTGTTGTGTGAAAATTGGGAAAACCCCAGTGATTGTGGAAATAATATCAATATAGGTGGTGTTGTGTGTCATACTTTTAATCAAGGTACAAAATAGCGGAAGGTCTCCAAAAATAGCTAATAGCGGACTAAATGGAGCTATAGCGGCTAAATTGCACGTAGAAGCAAATAGCAGCACCTCTCTAAAATCAGCTATAGTGGGAGTAGAGGAGCTATAGCTGGCTATTTTGTACTATGCTTTTAATGCCACAACATGATTATTTTCGTACAATTATTTGAAACATATTAGAGTCGATTTCTCTTTTTTGGCATCTCAACTGATAATTCCTTTTTTCTCTTCGAACAGGAACCATCTTGCAGCAAAATTGTAAACATGTTCACATGTACTACTATGTCCGATTTATTTCTCAGGTATGCCACAGAATCCAATTCCCTTTTTAGAGAAAATGGATGTATTACAATAACATTTTTTTGTGCAAATGACTTGGTCTTTGATGGGACAATTGAAAATCTTGTCCAACCATAAGAATGTAGAGACAATAACACACCACCTTGAAAGCGGCAATTGCAACTCCCTTGAAATAGAACTATGTAGCCACTGAATAATAAGAAAAGAACCATAACAATGAAATAGCAAACATCTGGTATGAAGAAGAAAAATATAATATGTTTGATGTAATATACAGAAGCATTGTATTCGCGAAAAAAATAGACAGAAGCATAGAGATTCAAGACATAATGAAAAAATGTAACACACTAGCAATATGATTCATCTTTATGATCATATTAGCTACTTTCCCAAATTTGAGGGACGAGGCAGTTTCTTTTGCCCAGAAAGTTGTGAAACCATTGCTTCAGCTGTTGGGGGATGAAAATGGTCCTGTTGCAGTAAGTCCTTCTTTGACAATCATGACTAATTTTTCGGATATAAATTTCTCATGTAATAAAACATAATGGTTTATTTTTTGCAGGAGAAAGTAGTTGATTTATTGGGCTTATTAAATTCTTCCCCACCTCTGGATATCGGCACTTCAAAAAAGTAAGAGTTCAGTTTGTATTCCACTTTTTTCTGGTAATTGTACTGCTTCCATCATTACAGTTGCTTACCTTGCCCAGGGCAAAACAAAAGGAGAACTCACTAGAAACTAGAATTGTTTGGTGTCTTCATTGTGATGTTTTCTTTTCAGTTTCCTGCTTTTACATGATTATCCTCATCAAAAGCTTCCCATTCTTCTAAATAATCTTATTAGTATCATCAGGCTTTTATGCTGAAATTGATACCGAGAAATGGCAGTGTAGCTATTTCTGGCAAGTGGATTTTCATGTACAGCAACAATTGACAAGTAGCAAATGCATATCAATATGTCTAGTATTTCAGATATAGGAAGAATGTTGTCTACATCTAAGGGTAGGAAATCCAAAAGCTGCACAGCTTGAGAAAGAGGGTATTTGCAGATATGGAAGAATCCCTATGCCTACATCTAATTGGTTTGGTAAAAAACATCTAATTGATTTGGAAAATTTGAATCTTATGGTTATGCAGACCTGTATGAGCCATGCTAGTATAGAAGAGATCTATAGTTGGCACTATTAATGGTAAAATAGTCATTGTACTAGTTATAGGTTGCTCTTAGGGTGCCGCCCTGCCCCCAGTGCAGAAGATGTTAGATAAGCCTTTAGAGTAGTTGTGTCTTTATTTTCATGCAACTTAGCTTTCAGCATCTTAGTGGAATATGCCCCAGTATCTACCTGTAGAATATGTTGGGTGCTTATCTTATCTATTAGTTTCCTTAGCTCCTAAGGCTCCTGGCCTATACTGAACCCTTCATGGTTCCTTGGAATGAATGGATTGATCTTCTAGGGCTAACAAGTGGTATCAAAGCCAAGGTTATCCAGAAAATTCCCAAACTGCCCCTTACCTACCTCTGTTCTCTCCTATGCCTCTCACCCCACCCGACAGAAACCCTAGCCTGACCCCCAGCGGTGGCGCAGGCCATCCCGGTGATGCCCGACCTTCCCGGCGGCACCCGACCTTCCCGGCCAAGATCCGGTGGCCAGGCACCTTCCTCTTCCCCTTCTTCGACAGGATCGAGGCGGCGCTTGCGTGAATCGGGCATGCGGTAGCCTCGATTGAACCGGCGGCGAGCGGAATCGCAGGAGGCGAAGCACAGGCGGCGCCAGCACGCGTGAGCAGCAGAAGGTCGCGGACGGCTTGATTCGGATCCAGCGGGAGCGGAGCGTCTTCCCCGGCTTGGACCTGGCTCGAATCCAGCGGACTCGAGCGCGCGCGAGTAGCGCACGCGGCGGCGGCTCGACGCTTGCAGCTCCGGGCGCTGCTTCTCCCCCCTCCCTCCCTCCCTCTGGGCTCGCGAATCGGACGCTGGCAGCCTCTCTCGGCGCGAATCAAGGGAGCGGCAGCACGGCGTGGTTTGAGGCCGCGCGGGCCGAGCAGGAGCACGCGCAGGCGGCGGTGCACGGGAGCGGGCGCGAGCAGGCGCAAGCAGGCGAGCGCAGAGCAGCCAACGTGGTTTGAGAGTCCACGGGGAGCGTCTTCCCCGGCTTGGACCTGGCTCGAATCCAGCGGACTCGAGTGCACGCGAGGAGCGAGCGCAGCAGCGGCTCGACGCTTGCAGCTCCGGGTGCTGCTTCTCCCCCCCCCTCCCTCCCTCCAGGCTCGCGAATCGGACGCCGGCAGCCTCTCCTGGCGCGGATCAAGGGAGCAGCGGCACGGCGTGATTTGAGGCCGCGTGGGTCGAGCAGGAGCACGCGCAGGCGGCGGCGCATGGGTGCGGGCGCGAGGAGGTGCAAACGGGCGAGCGCAGAGCAGCTCGGTGTGGTTTGAGAGTCCACGGGGAGCGGAGCAGTTCGAGGTGCGACTTCATCCTCTTTCCTAGGCAAAGCTTCTCCAGCACACCATGGCTGGTTCTCGTGCTTCGCGGTGGGTCTAGGCAGCGGGCAGCGGCGTGCCCCCGGCTGGCGTGCAAGGCGCGGACGTCGTGGTCCTGGCGGCCGGAGATGCAGCCTGACGGCCGGAACGGTGATTCCGACAGCCCCGATCCACGATCCCCTCCGTCCACACCTGCAGCTCCTCCAGTACCTCCTCTTGCGGCTCGGTGGCGTCCAGCGCGAGGAGGAGGGCGGTTGTTCTGGAGGCCAAGGCGGCGATGGAGCGGCTGCGCATGGCTCGTGAGGCGGAGGGGCAACACATGATGACGGAGGAGGATGAGCGACGCTTGATGCTTGAGATGGAGGCTGCAACGGTGCGGCGCCACGCGCGGCGCGCGGCCGTTGCACGCAAGGAGCAAAGGCAGGTAGTGCATGTCGTGCGGGAGGCGGCTGCGACTCGGGCGACACGTGTGGAGGGTACTGCGGCACGCGCAGCCGAGGAAGCTCGCCTCCTCAAGGAGCAGGCACAGGCATTGCGGGTGGCTGTGACCCGTCGGCGCATGGAAGCTCTCGAGCTTCAGCAGGAGCTAGAGGCAACGCGTGAGGTGGTGCGGCGCGAGCAGGAGGAGCTGATGCGAGTGACACATGGTGTGGCACAGGCTGGTAATGCCCTGGTGCCGTTCAACCCTCCCGTGACGCATGGCTGTTGGCGCTGTTAAATGAAACACTTTTACCCCTATTTAACTCCGATAATTGCATAGATTTAATGTCTAAACTAATGATCATATTCTATAATCGGGACATATTCGTATATGCAAGTGTTTTTGGAGTATTTTGGTTTATGCAGGATAAATGATAAAATCAAGATGGATTTAGGCTAAATTTGAGACAAGCGTAAAGCGAAGGCTGGAAGCCCACGAGAAGAAGGCCTACTGGGCCCAGGCGCCCGAGACTTGGACTAGAAGCCCACTCATGCCCAGATCCAGCCCACCAAACTCCAAGATTGCTTAAAGACTAAGCAAATGAAGATAAGATCAAGTTACTTCAAGATGAAGGCAAGTTCAAATGGAATGTCATTAAGAGATAATTTTATCCCGAAGTAAACGACGTACGGGACCCACATGCATAGAGAGGAACACTCCAGAATCGACCATGAAGCTTGAGGAAAAAGATGAAGCCGAGGCGGCCCGGGAATGGGCCAGGCCGCGCAGCCCAGGCCATTCTCGTGGCCCCTCGCCTTCCCCTTTAACCTAGGGTTTCCCAGGGCTATATATATCTCTCATTTCATTTGGGAGCCATCAAGTCATATTCGTTCGACGTCGGAGGAGCAGAGAAGCTAGAGGGACACCTCTCAGAGAGCTGAGGGCCGTGCTAGTTGTCTAGGGTTTGCCCTAGCCGACGTGGAAACCCTGTGAGGAAGACCACGTCGGAGTTCTGGAGCTAGTTCATCAAGATCAAGGTAGGATCCCGGTGGTGATCATGATGTACATTCAATCATTCATAGTGAAGTCTATTTGAGTTTCCAATTGTTCTTAGCGATCAAGTGCCTCTCTCTATGGTTTTGCTCGTTATTGGGTTTGCTTCTTCTAAGATATATTATGGATATAGATTGATCAAGATGTTCTTTTAGCCGTGGTGGCTAGGGGCTCATACCGGATCTACCAAGGATGTTCAACACGTTCGTAGAACGTTCCCTTGTGATTCATCTTGCAGATAGAGAGCATCGTGACAGGACGTTACTCGTGTATGGCGATGATCCTCGGGAGTTTGACCGGAGGCTATGATTTAAAGATGCTTTCAATGACATTCTCATCTTGCTTGCTTCACTACTTTGCTCGGAACTACATCGTTTGCATGATCTAGGCGATCTAGATTGGTTATCTCTATGCTCTCTCTTGCTATCTCTGATGTTTATCGAATTGATCTTTAGTAGATTAGATTGAATCAAGCTTAAAGTGTTTCTTTGCTAGTTAGATTGAATCTTGTATCTTTAGTTCCACGGATTGATAAACCTTGGGGGAATACTCTCTTGAGGGAAGAGCTACAACTGATCCATGCGCTTGCGGTGGATCTTGGTGTGCGTTTGCGCCGCCAACAAGCTTTTCTGGCGCTGTTGCCGGGGAACTAATGATCAAGTTCTAATTTAGCGATGCAATCGTAAATATTTTCTGACTTTTGCTTTAGATTAGATCTGTTTTGATCTTTTTCAACTCTATTCTCTAGATTAGATTCAGTTTTTGATTTTTCGATCTTTAGATTAGATCTGTTTTAACTCTCTTAAAATTCATCTACAGATTCATCTGACTAAGTTCACAAAACTCTTTCTTAGATCATGTATATACGTTTTCTTTTCACTAACCGCTAACAAGAGATGGACGGACTACCTCTCCAACAAACCGAAAAATTTTGTGGATGATCCAGAAAAACTTTACAGGCAAAGGAGACGTGAAGCACGACTGAAGAAGCTGGAGTTGGGAGATTCAAGCAAGAAGGAGGAATCATCCTCAGGAGAAACTCCACCGACAACACCGAAGGGAGAGGAATCGAAAGACAAGATGGGAGAAGCACCGCAACCGGAGCGTACTATTGGGGAGTTGTTCGTCCCGAGCATCGCCGATCTGCCCCTCATGAACCTCAACAACATTGCAAGACTATTTGAGATCAAGATCTCGACGCTGAGGATGGTGCAGAATTCGCTGTTCACCGGTAAAGAAGATGCTAATCTTCATATTCAAGCTTTCACGCAGCTATGCCTCACTTTCGACATGGAGGGGGTGACTCAAGATCAAATGAGAGCAAGGCTCTTCCCGTTCTCTTTGGAGGGGAAAGCTCTACAATGGTTCTACTCGCTATCACCAGATATGGTGTAGAATTGGGATCATCTGATGACAGCCTTCTTGAAGGAGTATTACTCGCCAGGCAAGACCCAGAATTTGCGCAACAAGATTCTCAACTTCACGCAATACCCGACGGAGTTTATCACAGAAGCCTATGAGCGCTTCAACGACTATGTCCGAGCTGTGCCTCAACACAAGCTCCAGAAAGAAGACCTCGTTCAGAAGTTCTACCAAGGATTGCAGCCTACATCAAAAATCATCATTGATGCATCCGCCGGAGGTTCGATGATCGATCTCACCCCCACTCAAGCTTTCAAGTTATTCAAGACGGTGGCAGACAATGATGCATGGGCATCATTTGGGCGCCTAGTGCCAGCCCCGCAAACGGGAACGCGAAAAGTGTGTTGCAAGTAGATCGTGAATAGTTGCTCGAAGGAAAGATCGATTCTCTCATGAGAAAGTTTGAGAAGATGGAGATGGAGAAGAAAGAAGCTCAAGATTTGAAGGCAGCCGAAGCTAGATCAACATGTGAAGAGTGTGGCGAGTACGGACCATGTCTAGAAGAATTGTCCAAAGGAAGCTAAAGTGCTCGACTACATCAAGAAGGAAGATTGGTACCCCCAATCCAACTTCCGCTACGGACAAGGTAGACCTCAATTCAACTGCAAACTCTTCCATTTAGAATGCAGTGCCTCTATGCATTCAGTTGAAGGAGTTCATAGAAGAGCAAGGCAAGGTGAATATGGCTACCGCAAACAAGTTCAAGGCTATGGACAAGGCATTAGAGAGCATCGACGCGAAAGTTGCAGAGGTCGGAAGCTCGAACCACCAAGTGATCAACATGATGAAGATGATAGAAACACAGATGGCCCAGCTTGCCGGACGCCTATCAAGCAATGAAGGAAGATTGCTGGGACAGCCCATACTCCTAGAGACAGCCAAAGCTATTCAGACTCGCTCGGGAAAGGAGACAGCGGATCCAGAATTTCCAGCCGGAGCACGGAAGCCTAAGCCAGCCACTGAGGTGGAGATGACCACGAAGGAGAAAGAGAAGGTGCCAGCTCAAGCGCCGGAGATTGAGACGCTTGAGCCAGAGTTTGATATGGTCGGGAGCGACACGAGGGTCCTACCGAAGAAGCCACACTTCCGCAAAGGTAAAATTGATGAAAACTTTGAGAAATTTGTTGAAGTGGTGCGCAGGTTGACCACAGTATGCTGCTCTTGGATGCTCTACAAGTTCCTACCTACTCTCGCTACTTCAAAGATATACTTGCTCGCAAGTATGAGATGACACCGACTAGCTTCAGACTACATTAAGTTGATCGAGGAGTGAAGCGCAGCCATTGCTGAGAGGACTCCTGAGAAGAAGAGGGGACCTGGATGTCCAACCATCCCGTGTACCATCGGTGGGCTCATATTTGAAAGAGCACTTTGTGATCTTGGCGCAAGCGTGAGCGTCATGCCGAAGGCCGTGTTCGAGAAGCTACGTCTGCCAAAGCCAGAACCGACAGCCATGTGCCTCGAGCTTGCAGACAACTCAGTTTGCTACCCTGAAGGGATTGCTGAAGATGTGCCCGTGATGATTGGGAATTACTTAGTCCCTGTAGACTTTGTGATACTCGACATGGGAGAAGGAGCCAAGGTGCCACTCATCCTTGGGAGGCCGTTCTTGAAGACCGTGGGAGCAAACATCGATGTCGGAAAGGGAGAGATCATGTTCGACATCAATGGCGTGAAGAGCGCGTACAAGTTTCGTCCACGAGTTGAGGTATGCAATATGATTAATGTTAAATATGTTCCGCCTCATCGCCGCCCCGCCAAGGAGGAACCGAAGAAAGAAGCAAAGGAGGTGAAAGAAGTCGTCTCATCCGTCAAGACCAAGGAAGAACGCTAGCCTGTGAAGACCAAAAAGACGATGAAGCCAAAGAATAAGCCTGCACCTGAAGCCCAAGATCGTGCAGAAGTGGGTACCCAAGGCTGCAACACCACCACCGAGTGCTGGCCAGAAGTGAAGAGAAGATGAAGAGTCTAGCTATAGACTATAAACGAAGCGCTTTGCGGGAGGCAACCCATTCGTTGAGTCATGAATAAAGCTACTGGGAGGACAACCCTGAAGAATAAGCTACTGGGAGGACAACCCTGAATAAAAGTAAGTTAGTCACAGAATTTTTGCTACGCAAGACATTGAACATTTACACGGTTTCCAATTGAACATTTGAGATTTTATTTGCTAAGAAAAGCCAATGATATGAGCCTTCCCATGATTTATTTGCTTCTTTTGGAGAAACTAGAACCAAAATCCTGGAAACCCATCGTAAGTTCATCCTTTCCATGGTGAATTTTACATGAAATTTTCTTGTTCTGATCAAAACCATATGACTAGAGCCACGCGTTCATCCTTATTATTTTATTTCATCGTCCGCATGTAGGCTCTAACGTAAACTTTAAGGTGAAAATTTCAGATTTTTGGTCGTGTTGACATGAAAAATTTACCGGTTTCTCTAGAATTAGAATTTTTCTAAGCCTAATTTTATTTTGTTTATTCAAAATCCTCTCTCTTATTTAGCCAAAACTAGAACCTAAACCCATGACCACACGGTTGAAATCGAAACCGTTCTCTTTCAATTCATGAAAAAGAGTGATACCGGTGCAACCAAAATTAATGTAGTCGGAAACTTTTCGACTTACAAATGTTTTTGATGCTTCAAAATTCCTCCAAATATTTATTTAAACTCATTGCTAGCTCGGAGTTATTTTTAAATTTTCAAAATTCGGAGGAAGGTTAAGCATCTAAGCATGATTTGAGGGGTTTATGAGTTGATTAACATCTAATGGCTTGATTTGAGTTCACGAGAAAGATTTTCTACTTCCACCTACCACAACATGCAAGATCAAACAAAAGAGGGAACACCCATGCATGCAAAGCACCAAGATATGGCAGAACTGGTGGCCTCATGTGGTGTATAATTGATGCCAAGACATGGAGGTGACTCAAAGGAGTAAATCATGAGCAAGTTGACAACATCTTCAATCAAAAGGAGTGGCTCACAAGCAATGGACGGTGCAAATAGTGGAAACACATGGACATGGACTAATGATCAAGACAAGAACACGTGAAAAAAATTTGGAAATGAGAGGAGGCAGCAGCACGCCTGGCCGGCCGGCCAGGGGCCCCTCTGGCCGCACGGCCAGCCCCCTACAAGACCCCCTCGGGCTCCCCTTTCACAGGTAAGTCTCCCACCTTGTTCTTGTTGTATATTCTTGAGTTCATACTTGTTCATCACCAGAAACTTTCTAGAAAAATTCGAGATCAACAAGTTGCTTGAATAACCACCAAAAATCATAGTTTTCTCTACCTCTTTGCCATTGTTCTTCCACCGGATAGCAACCTCGGTGTAGTGATTTTAGTTGAGTGCAGCCATGTGGAAGAAGGTCCTCCCTTTTCCTAAGAGGAAGACGAGGTCGTCGACATCTGACGCACCATCCGAAAGTTCATCGAGAAGGCACTCGGTCTCCGGGTCGCCTCAACCTATGGAGGAAGACATCGTCGAGCCAAGAAGAGACACGCTGCTACTAGGTGGCATGCGTGATTTGGGATGTGCCTCTATGCGCTTCATGAGTCCCCCTCCCCAAGCCAGCACATGGCCACTTCCACCTCGACGTACCACGCGCTCAACCATTCCACCACCGTACGAGCCGAAGTTGACACCCTATGGGTTCACCATCCTTAGTGAAGCGGAGGAGTTGAAACTCAACAATCTCAAGGATAGGATCATGGAAAACTCAACTTTCCATGACGACACGCTAATGAAGTTGGGTTTCTACTCCGACATTTACAAGTTGCTGCAAAACATTGGTTGGACAAAGTTCGCAATGGGAGAATCAGTGCATCTATTGCATTAGAGATGTTGGTTACAATGAAGTCTGAGTCACGAGTGATAAATGATCAAGGAGATGAAACTATGTTTCTCTCATTCCGCATCAAGGATGAGAGAAGACATATTTCATATGCTAGTCTCACTGGACTGCTGGGGTTTGAGTTAGAAGCTCCAGAGAGGGTGGAAGTTGCAGAGGATGAGCTGGATAATTTTTGGAAGAAAATTGCCGTGGGAGAGAAGCATACAAGACAAGGAATTTGCAATATTGTGCTGCAAATATTTCATACATGGATGAGAAAAATAATTCTTGGGAGGATGAAGGAAGGCAAGGTGATAGAGCAAGAGCTGAATTGGATGTATGCCGCTTTGGTGAAGAAACAACATATTGATCCTTCATACATAATGATGAAAAGATGGGTAGATGAAGCATCATCTGGCACCAGGAAAATTGGCATGGCATGTTATTTAACAACAGTTGCTTTTGCCTTGGTCCCTGACATTGGGATTAATGTGAGATTTTTCGTGAAAGGCACGGAGATGGATGACAAATTCCTGGTGCAAGGGAAATATATCAGTTGTAATGAGAGTAAAGGATACAAAATATTGGGAACTGATATATCTTTGCCTGACAAAAGACTCAGATTATTTACAAGAGGCAAGAAAGATTGGTGTGATACTTCGATCATGGTGCAAATGAGAAGTGCAAAAATAAAACTTGAGAAGGGATCAACATCACAAGCAGCTGCCGAAGAAGAAGAAGAACCGCAGCCACATCAAACACCTCCAGATGAAGGACCATGGGCTCAAGTACCATCCTCCAGATGAAGGACCATGGGCTCAAGTGCCAAGTGCACATGCAGAGACAGTTTGGGCAGAGGCGCCAGCTGAAGCATGGGGGAGAGGAAATTTTGATATGCCTCCTCAGCAGCCTGCTTATGCAATGCCACAGCCAGGTTATGTGCCACAGTAT
This sequence comes from Urochloa ruziziensis, assembly GCA_015476505.1. Taxonomy (NCBI): domain Eukaryota; kingdom Viridiplantae; phylum Streptophyta; class Magnoliopsida; order Poales; family Poaceae; genus Urochloa; species Urochloa ruziziensis. Next base: position 2,710,138 of record CM027126.1, on the reverse strand, counting down.
GCGCAACAGCCTTATTTTCCTGACACATATCAAGGAAGAGCACCAGATGAATCAATCAAGGCACAATTTGCACATTTATCACAGCCACAGCATAGTGCCCAAGCTTTCAGTGCTTATGCTAACAGGAATCTGGAGGATAATGAAGAAATTCAAAGACGTTCGCTGAGTTTTGAAGATGGGATTTTCAGAATGACATATCATTTTGGTCTCCTCAGAATAAAGCCTCCAGAGGAATTTCAAGGAGGAGCGGTTCAATCATACTACGAACAAGGATATTATGACAACCAAGGAGGAACTAGCAGAGACTACAGTGGACAGTGATCAGCGGGACGTCAGAATAAAGCTTGCATGTTTGGTTTGCGTTTTCCAACCTTTCTTTTATTTCTTTCTTCAGTGTGTGTGCAAGTCTATGTGTGTCCGTAGCGTATTTTTCTGTTTTCTTTATTTAAATTTCAGCATGTGTGTGAGTCATGTGTGTGTTAGTGTCTAAGAATGAATAAATGTGATCACCTTTGCTTAATGATATGATTAATGGTGAAGACAATTTAAATTTATGCAATGATGAAAAATGATGATCGTTGCTGCTTTGTTCTTTCTTTTGCACTAATCACATGCTTGTCTGGACTAACACTCTCCCTGAACACGAACTAAAATTTATATAAACGCCGGCTCAATATTTTGTGAAGGTTATGATTAATATAAGATCCATATGCATTAATCTTTCTCTCTTGTTTAAATTTGTCAAAGGTTGTTTTATTAAAATTCTTTCTATGCTGACCTCGTCAATAATACCTTTGCAAATTGCTCTACCCATCCAAAGCCTACAAAAATATTTATCATGACGAACCTTAGAACGAGATTTATTCTCAAGTGAATTGATTCAAGATTTGTTTTCTTCGGTACGACTTTACGAGACTAAGAAGTTGGCCATTCCGTTTTTGTGTATCTTCTTATTGCAAGCCTCTCTATCCATGCATTGCTAATTTTCACATTGAAAATTTTGGCAAACTTCGCTGGATATCCACCCCAAAATCCAAATATTCTTTTTTGTGATTACTTCCTTGACCACAACCCAAACACATTGATTATGGAGATTTATTTTGACAGAGTTTCTGACAAGATAGAGCCATCACATGAAGAATATACTTTTGGGAGGACCTTAAGAGCGTACTGGAAAAAAACAGAGGAAGCAGAGACAGAAAAGGGCAGGGCGATGCGGCCAGGACCCCCCCTGGGCCGCACGGCCAGAGGCATTTTTGCCTCTGGTTGCCTCGAAAATTTTTGTGCAAGTCCTTCACAAGGATCTAAGTCGTTCTCTGCGAGATTAGAAGATTTCATATTCTGCTCAGCGCTGATTTAATTTCCCTCTCATTTGCTCGAGGATGAGCAATCGTTTAAGCATGGGGGAAGAGTGATCGCTTTATCTCTGACCATCGCTGAGTAGGATTAATGTTGTAAAGAGTTCTTTGGAGCATATAAAAAATATATTGAAGAGAAAAAGGAAGAAAGAAAAATAAAGAAAGAAAGAAAAAGAAAAGAAAAGTAAAAAAATGAAAAAGAAATATGCTCCTTAGTGTTATGAAATATTAATTTATGTGGATGTCCATAACCCCTAACACTATCAAAGCTACACCTCTTACGTCAATGTTGTAACTCTCTTAGCATCAATACTTGTAACTCTATTGTTAATTAACACGCTCATCTATGGATATATATAGGAGAGCTTGTACTTGTTGATGGTGAAGTGAAAAGAGAATAAAATCAGCTGGCTTTCCTCTCTCTTTATTCCCCACATGTTTGCTTACCAATTCTTGATAGTTAAAACTAGTTATTATATAACACGTTATCAGCACGACTGTCTCTAAAGGCGACTATCAAGAACTAGGTAAGAGAAATGTTGTTGTCATCATATTCTTTTGTGAAAGTATATTTTGTTTATTGGACTCTATATTTTGTTCTTGCACAAGTTTTAGTTTTGTAATTCCAATATATTTTGTAGTTAACTATGTCGAATCTTGCCAAGCTTGATTTTACTGCTATGGATATTACTGGCAAGAATTATTTGTCATGGGTGCTAGATGTTGAAACTCACCTTAATGCCAATGGGCTTGGTGAAACGATCAAAGAGAAAAATAGTGCATCTAGCCAAGAAAAGGCTAAAGCTTTGATTTTTATTCGCCACTATCTCCATGAAGGTCTAAAGGTTGAATACCTTACAGATAAGGATCCACTTGTTCTTTGGAAAAAAAACTTAAAGAAAGATATGACCACCAAAAAACTGTGATCCTCCCTAAAGCTCGTTATGAGTGGATGCACCTAAGGTTGCAATACTATAAAAGTGTTTCCGAGTACAATTCAGCCATGTTTAGAATAACTTCACTTTTATTGCTGTGTGGAGAAAAGTAACTGATGAAGAGATGCTAGAGAAAACATTCTCTACATTCCATGCTTCAAATGTGCTGCTCCAGCAGCAATATCGGGAGAAAGGGTTCAAAAAATATTCTGAACTCATTTCTTGTTTACTTGTGGCTGAACAAAATAATGAGCTTCTGATGAAAAACCATGAGACACGTCCAACTGGTTCAAATCCACCCCCTGAGGCAAATGCTGCAAGATATGATAATCAAAATAACGGGCGTGGACGTGGGTATGGTCATGGTCGTGGCCGTGGTCGTGGTCGTGGCCGCGGTTGTGGACATGGACGTGGATGTGGTCATGGTCATGGATATGGATATGGTCATGGTCGAGGAAATTATGGTGTTCAATTCAAGAACACAGGAAATTTTCATAATAGACAAGAAAGGGGAGACACAGATAAAGGTGAAATGGATGAAACCAAAAATACGTGCCATCGTTGTGGTGGAAGAAGTCATTGGGCACGTAACTGTCGTACACCAAAGTATCTTGTTGATCTCTATGAAGAATCACTTGAGAAGAAAAAAATAGAGACAAACTTTGCAAGTGGCAGTGTTGGAAATATTTTGATGATCATATTTTTAGTGCGACAGATATTGGAGAGCAAAGCCAAAAGAACACAACTCATTTGGATGTTTCTGATTTCCTGACCTAAGAATAAATTATGTAGTTGCTATATTTTCCTCATGCATAAATAAATGTGATGTAACAGTAGTCATATTAAGACATGTTGCACCTTATGAAATAATGAAGGAAGTTTGTTATGTTCATATTTAATTAGCATTCATTTTCATATGTTTCACTTCATCATGAATTCTTTTTCAATACATTTAATAGTACATTTTCTTTTGAATAGAATGGATGAACCTTTTTCTCAAGAGTTTGCAAATGAAGAGAATATATTTATTATAGACAGTGGAACAACACATACTATATTGAAGAGTAAAGTGCACTTCTCCTATCTTACATTACAAGATGCAGTTGTTCATACTATATCTGGAAGTGCTAAATTGATAGAGGGCTCAGGAAAAGCCACGGTAATGTTACCTTGTGGAACAAAAGTAAACATAAACAAGGCACTTTATTCCCCAAGGTCTCAAAGAAATTTGTTGAGCTTTAAAGATATACGCCAAAATGGCTATCATATTGAGACAATGTTGAGTAGCTCAACATCACAAAGATATCATTAGGCAAAAAGTATGTGTTGGAGAAATTACCAGAATTGCCTTTCTGGTTTATACTACATAAGTCTTAACAAAAATGAGTCATATACAGTGGTGGAACAAAAGGTCACCAATCATGATAATTTTATTGTTTGGCATGATCGGTTGGGCCATCCTGGCTCAGTAATGATGCGAAAAATTATTAATAACTCTTGTGGGCATACGCTAAAGAATCAAAGGATTCTTCAATCAAATGATTTCCCATGCACTGCATGCTCTCAAGGAAAATTAATTATGCGCCCATCACCGGTCAAAGTCTCGCTTTTCTGGAGCGTATACAAGGAGATATATGTGGACATATTTATCCACCAAGTGGACCATTTAAATACTTTATGGTTTTAATTGATGCATGAACAAGATGGTCACATGTCTCCCTACTATCAACCTGCAACGTAGCATTTGCGCGTCTGTTGGCTCAAATAATCAAGTTAAGAGCACAATTTCTAGATAATCCTATCAAAACTATACGTCTGGATAATGCTGGTGAATTTACATCAAATAGTTTCAATGAATATTTCATGTCAATTGGAATAAGTGTTGAGTATCCTGTTGCACATGTTCATACGCAAAATGGTCTTGCAGAGTCACTTATTAAACGTCTCCAATTAATAGCGAGACTGTTACTTATGAAGTCAAAACTCCCAATGTCTGCATGGGGACATTCTATTTTGCATGCAGCGGCATTAATTCACATCAGGCCAACAAGTTATCATAATTCTTCCCCTCTACAGTTGGTTTTTGGCAAAGAGCCAGGCATTTCCCATCTAAGAACTTTTGGATGTGCGGTGTATGTCCCAATTGCTCTACCAAAACGCACAAGATGGGACCTCAGAGAAGGTTGGGAATATATTTGGGGTATGAATCCCCATCTATAATAAATATCTTGAGCCATCAACAGGAGATGTATTTACAGCAAGGTTTGCTGATTGCCATTTTGATTAATCAAATTTCCGGACAACAGGGGGAGGAAATAAGCAGTTGATTAGAGAAATAAGTTGGAATGAATTATCATTATCTCATTTTGATCCTCGAACAAAACAATGTGAGCAAGAAGTTCAAAGGATAATTCATTTACAAAGTTTAGCGAATAATTTGCCAGATGCTTTTACAGACTTAAAAGGAGTGACCAAGTCATATATTCCGGCTGCTAATGCTCCTGAGAAAGTTAATGTCCAAGATGGACAACCATCTACTGCTAATGAATCAAAGCCTCCTATAAAATGTGGTAGACCATTAGGTTCCAAAGATAAGGATCCTCAAAAAAAGAAGGGAGCAAAGAATCAAGATAGTCAATTTGAGGACATGACAATTCAGGAAAAATCTCCTGCAGAAAATGAGAATATGACTCTAGAGGAGACAGAGGTACCTAACCCTTTAGAAACTGAAATCTCATTAAACTATGCTTTCTCTGGAAAATTTGGAATCGAGACGAACTCATTGTTGATGATGCATTTGCATATAATCTAGTGCTAAAAATTATGGATAAAAATGAGGATCAAGAGCCTCAATTAGTCGATGAATGCAAAGAAAGAAAAGATTGGCCAAAGTGGAGTGATGCAGTTCAAGCAGAACTGAATTCTCTCACAAAACGAGAAGTTTTTGGACCTGTCACTCGAATACCAGATGGTGTCAAGCCTGTTGGCTATAAATGGGTCTTTGTATGAAAGCGAAATGAAAAGGGGAAATCACAAGATATAAGGCACGATTAGTTGCCCAAGGATTCTCCCAAAGACCAGGTATAGATTATGAAGAAACTTATTCTCCCGTGATGGATTCAACAACTTTTAGATATCTTATAAGCCTGGCAATAAAAGAGAATCTTGATTTGCGTCTAATGGATGTTGTTACAGCATACTTATATGGATCACTTGACATATACATGAAACTACCAGAAGGATTTAAACTTCCAGGAGCAGGTTCTTGAGAACAATATTCAATCAAATTGAACAAATCACTATATGGTTTGAAACAGTCTGGACGCATGTGGTACAATCACCTTAGTGAATATTTGATAAAGGAAGGGTACAAGAATGATCCTATTTGTCCATGTATATTCATTAAAAGGTCCGAATCTGAATTTGTGATAATAGCTGTATATGTTGATTTAATTGGCACTCCTCATGGAATCATTGAGGCGATGGATTGCTTGAAGAAAGAATTTAAAATGAAGGATTTGGGGAAAACAAAATTTTGCCTTGGTTTGCAAATTGAGCACCTTAATGATGGAGTGCTTTTGCATCAAACAACTTATGTAGAGAAAATACTAAAGCAATTCTACATGGATAAAGCGCATCCATTGAGTATTCCAATGGTTGTGAGGTCACTTGATGTAGTCAAAGATCCTTTTCGTCCCCCAGAATGTGATAGTGAAATTCTTGGTCCTGAGGTGCCATACTTAAGTGCTATAGGAGCACTAATGTATCTATCTACTCATATACGACTTGATATTGCATTTGCTGTTAATTTATTAGCAAGGTATAGCTCTTGTCCTACAAGACGGCATTGGAATAGTATAAAGCATATATTTCGATATCTACAAGGTACAAAGGACATGGGTCTATATTTTTGTAACAAATGCTTTGAGGAACTAGTTGGTTTTGCGGATGCAAGATTTCTATCTGACCCACACAATGGTCGTTCACCTACGGGATATGTATTTGTGTGTGGTGGTGCATCTATTTCATGGCGTTCAATGAAGCAAACTATAGTAGCAACTTCATCTAACCATGCAGAAATTTTGGCTATTCATGAAGCTAGCGGAGAATGTGTCTGGTTGAGAAATATGACACATCATATTCGTAAAGAATGTAACTTACTTTCAGAAAATGAAGCACCAATAGTCATACATGAAGACAATATGGCTTGCATAGCTCAACTGAAAGATGGATACATAAAAGGAGATAGAGCGAAACACATATTGCCAAAGTTTTTCTTCACTCATGATCATCAATAGGATGGTATTATAACAGTCCAACAAATTCGTTCAAGTGACAATCTAGCAGACTTATTTACAAAGGCACTCCCTACTTCAATATTCAAGAAATTGATACATGGTATTCGACTGCGACAACTAAAAGATATTAAGTCATATTGCCATAAGGGGGAATGAATATGTGTGTACTCTTTTTCCCTTGACCTTGGTTTTTTTCCCACTGGATTTTTCCTTGGCAAGGATTTTAACGAGGCATGCATATTCACTAGTTAGTGGACATCCAAGGGGGAGTGTTATGAAATATTAATTTATGTGGATGTCCATAACCCCTAACACTATCAAAGCTACACCTCTTACGTCAATGTTGTAACTCTCCTAGCATCAATACTTGTAACTCTATTGTTAATTAACACGCTCATCTATGGATATATATAGGAGAGCTTGTACTTGTTGATGATGAAGTGAAAAGAGAATAAAATCAGCTGGCTTTCCTCTCTCTTTATTCCCCACATGTTTGCTTACCAATTCTTGATAGTTAAAACTAGTTATTATATAACACTTAGTTCTTTTACTTCATTGATTTCTTGATGCTTAGAAAAGTTCAATCCATACTCAATTATTCCAACCATGTGCAATCCGACATAGAGGACTTCATTTGTGCCTCATTGTCATCATTTGCCATTTGCACATGTCCACCATCTAAAAAGTGTGTGTCCATCCTCTCTCTCCCCACAAATACATTATTTTCTCATGGCCTTTTTGACGAGTCTCGGTAAATCCATGAGATGTTTTTCTTGTTTTGATAATATCTTGATTGTAACATCTTTTGCTAGGACTAACCTTTCCAAGCTCTAATGAGTGCTTAGCTGGTTTGAGAGACAAGATGAGTTGAGAATTCTAATGAGCAACTTTGCAAGGTTTAAATTATTGATATCGGTTCAGTTTTATTTTAAAATCAAAATTCTTTATGCCTGAGACTTGTTTAAACTTGAGAGCATTGTTGACGGCCATTATAACATCGTAGTGACCGTCAACATTTCGGTAAAATGAGGATGATCATACCATATTCCATGCATAAAACTATTTTTATTGACAAATTCCACAAGTTTTGGATGAGTTATGGTTGTAGGACAAAACTGGTGAAACAGGGGCCAAACCTGGCATAAGGCCAGGCCGGCCGGCCTAGCCCAGGCCGACCGGCCTCCTCTGGCCAGGTCTGGCCACGTCACTGATCCACAAGTTCAATCAAACACCCAGGATGATCAAGCACCGTGCAATCAACGTCGGTTTGATCCAAGGACCCGAAAGGCCTAGACTGCAAGACACATGGATTAGAGGGCCCACAACCTCGGATTCTTGGATAGCCTCAACTGAACGCAACCGTTACCGACCTTAGGGAGCAATCAGAAGCGTCCACGACGAAGTCGGTGGCCAGACGTGCCAGGTGTAGGCCGATCGGCCTACACCAGGCCGGCCGGCCTGTTGCTGTGGCTTCAAGCTACCCTCTTCAGCGTGGATGCTAAGCAGGATGGTGGCGTGAAGATTAAGCTGACATCCACCATGGAGGCTATGAAAGGCTGCTCAGTCTTCCATTCAAGACACACACCACATCACTCAAGTTTCTACTTGAAGGGAGCTCTAGTATCTTTTTCATTTCTTAGATTAGGATTAGAGTTGGGAGTAGAGTCGAGTCGAGCTTAGCTCGGATCTTCGGAGTCTTCGGAGTTCTGGTAAAGCTCTTGTATCCTTTCCTTCTTTTGAAGAGTTTATTTATACAATTACTTTCTTACTTCAGAGCTTAAGTTATCTTTTATATTTCTATCTTGCTCTTCTTTTAGAGTAAAGATCTTGCTCTCTTTAGAGCAAAGTCCTATCCCCTTTAGTTTTAGTGTAGAGTTTAGTTTAGCTCTACCGGGCTTTATCTCGCGGGTTTGCTCGCCTTGACCGGGCCGTAAGACGCCTTAGGGAAGACGGGGATTTCTCTTGACAGGCCTCAAGAGAAATCTTAATCATCGAGTGCAGACGTGGTGTCTGGCTTGTTGATTAACTAGAAGTGTGTTGCACCCCACGGAACTGCAGTGGTAGGCGGCAGGTGGTGACAGCCCTGTCCGTCCTTCGTAGTCCACCACGCTTCGGGTGTATTCATAACAGTAGTGCTGAGCCCGGAGAACCCCCTCTCTCATCCCGTTCTGAGGTTCTCCCGTTCTAGCCGTCGAAGCGAGCTCTGTTCCCGGTATCAAAGCTAGGGTCTAGGCTAAGGCTAGAGTGCCTTTTGCCCTGAGTTAGAAAGAGTCTAGGTCCGGTCTCTCCCAGCGTCTTTCCTTTTCTTTAGAAATAGGTGCTCCGTGTGTCGCTGGTCTTTCAGACCTTCTATTCGGTCATTAATTTGACCATTATCCACCCAAACCGAGAGTTTGTGCCCCTGGGTTTGTGGCTTGATATTTCTGGCAAGATATATCATTTCATTCTTCAATATACTTTAACCATCTGCTTCCCTGCGGAAATATAAATACGATACCCTGGGGTTACTCCCGAGGTGAAGTGCTACAACGAGATATATTCTGTGCGCTTGCAGAATTAACTTTTGCATACAACGACATATATCTACGCGCTCTTGAGCGTTGCTAAAACGTGACGCTAAGGAGTGCCAACAAGCATGTGATTTAAATTCTTCGTGGGTTGCACTTCAATCATATCTACCCTTCATACTAGAAAGAGCTGGTTACAACTTGAACTTTAATTGAAAAATCCTTGGGAGTGTTTTATTCTTTCTCGTATGTGATCAAGTGCAGGGATTGGACATCGGAGGGCAACGCTGATTTCTATCAAAGACTTACTCGTGGACGAGCAAGGTTTAAGCATGGAGGGATTGTTGGTGCTGTTAAATGACACACTTTTACCCCTGTTTAACTTTGGTAATTGCATGGATTTAATGTCTAAACTAATGATCATATTCTATAATCGGGACAAATTCGTATATCCATGTGTTTTTGGAGTATTTTGGTTTATGCAGGATAAATGATAAAATCAAGATGGATTTGGGCTAAATTCGAGACAAGCGTAAAGCGAAGGACGGAAGCCCATGAGAAGAAGGCCTACTGGGCCCAGGCGCCCGAGACATGGACTAGAAGCCCACTCATGCCTAGATCCAGCCCACCAAACTCCAAGATTGCTTAAGGACTAAGCAAATGAAGATAAGAAAATTTACTTCGAGATTTTGGCAAGTTCAAATGGAAAGTCATCAAGATATAATTTATCCCGAAGTAAACGACGTCCAGGACCCATATGCATAGAGAGGAACACTCCAGAACTGACCATGAAGCTTGGGGAAAAAGATGAAGCCGAGGCGGCTTGGGAATGGGCTAGGCCGCGCGGCCCAGGCTCCCCTGGCCACGCCGCCCAGGCCATTCTCGTGGGCCCTTGCCTTCCCCTTTGACCTCGGGTTTCCCAGGGCTATATATATATATATATATATATATATATATATATATCATTTCATTCGGGAGCCATCAAGTCATTTTCATTCGACGCCGGAGGAGCAGAGAAGCTAGAGGGACACCTCTCGAAGAGCTGAGGGTCGTGCTAGTTGTCTAGGGTTTGCCCTAGCTGACGTGGAAACCCTGCGAGGAAGACCACGTCGGAGTTCTGGAGCTAGTTCATCAAGATCAAGGTAGGATCCCTGTGGTGATCATGATGTACATTTAATCATTCATAGTGAAGTCTATTTGAGTCTCCGATTGTTCTTAGTGATCAAGTGCCTCTCTCTATGATTTTGCTTGTTCTTGGGATTGCTTCTTCTAAGATCTATTATCGAGATAGATCGATCAAGATGTTCTTTTAGCCGTGGTGGCTAGGGGCTCATACCGGATCTACCAAGGATGTTCAACACATTCGTAGAACGTGCCCTTGTGATTCATCTCGCAGATAGAGAGCGTCGTGAAAGGACGTTACTCGTGTATAGCGATGATCCTCAGGAGTTTGACCAGAGACTATGATTTAAAGATGCTTTCAATGAGATTCTCATCTTCCTTGCTTCACTACTTTGCTCAGAACTACAGCGTTTGCATGATCTAGGCGATCTAGATTGGTTATCTCTATGCCCTCTCTTGCTATCTCTGACGTTTATCGAATTGATCTTTAGTAGATTAGATTGAATCAAGCTTAAAGTGTTTCTTTGCTAGTTAGATTGGATCTTGTATCTTTAGTTCCACGGATTGATAAACCTTGGGGGAATACTCTCTTGAGGGAAGAGCTACAACTGACCCGTGCGCTTGTGGTGGATCTTGGTGTGCGTTTGCGCCGCCAACAATGGCGGCCGGCGGGAGCTGCCCGAGGTGATGCGATAGCAGGAGGTGCACGGGTGGATCCCGGACCCACATCAGCGTCAGGACTGTTGGCCGAATAAGGATCTATTCCTTCTCACATTAAGTCATGACAAGGTTTGGATACATATAGATGGCCACGAGAGCAATAAGGGAAATAACACCCAGCTAGGGGCATTTAGAGAAATAGCAAAATAGTGCTAATACATAGATAACCCCACAGACACATGACTTATGTTAACATTCTTCCCCAAGTCTTGTGTGTCTTGGGTGGCAGCTCGACCATCCCGATCCTTGAGCGAAGTTCCTGGAACTTGATCTGCCCGAGAGACTTGGTCAGAAAATTGGCGAGCTGGTCCTTGGTGTAGATATAGTTGGTCTTCACACTCCTGTCCTCGTGGCAGACCCGGATGAAGTGGTACTTGACTCGGATGTGCTTGCTCCTCTCGTGGAAGATCGCCGAGTAGCCGTGCAAGCCAGATGCCCTGGGTGGAAGCAGCGGTAGCAGCGATGTACTCGGCCTCACAGCTAGAGAGGGCCACCACCTGTTGCTTGACAGACTGCCAGCAGATAATGCACTTGCCGAGGAAGAAGAGCATCCCGCTTGTGCTCTTATTGTTGTCGATGTCGCCGGCGTGGTCGCTGTCATTGTAGTCAATGAAGTGTGCAGCGCCCGAACACCTTGGGTAGTGGAGGCCGTAGTCAAGAGTCCCCGCAACATAGCAGAGGATCCTCTTGACCGCCTGGAAGTGCTCCTTCGTCGATCGCTGCATGAACCGACTGACGTAGCCGACAGAGGAGGCAAGGTGCCAGTAGAGTGTCGCGTCGACCTCCTCAGCCGTGCTGTCACGGCTCAGCTTCAGCCTCTCCTCCATCAGAGTGAGAGCTGGGTTGCAGTTGACGAGACCTGCCAGCTCGACGATGCACTTGGCGTAGACGGTCTGTCGTAGAGTGGTGCCGGTGTCGTCCTGGTGCACCTCGATCCACATGCAGGAGGACCCAGGTCACTCATCTGGAAGGCAACCATCATCTCCTTCTTGAACGCCTCGACCTCCTCTTCCTTGGAGCCAGTGATGATGAGATCGTCGACGTAGACGCCCATCAGTAGGGCACAACTTCCCTCCCTGGCCCCGCCGGTAGACAGGCGCCTCATGCGGGCTTTGCTTGAAGCTCATCTTCTTCAGGGTGGCGTCCAGCTTGGTGTTTCATGCCCTCGGCGCCTGCCGGAAGCCTTAGAGGGCCTTACGCAGGCGAAGCACCTTGCTTTCCATGCCGGGGATCACAAATCCCAGCGGCTGCTGGACGTAGACTCCTCCTTCAAGTCGTCGTTAAGAAAAGCCAACTTGACGTCCATGTGGTGGACGCGCTGTTGACGACCATTATCACCTCATAGTGACCGTCAACATTTCAGTAAAATAAGGATGATCATACCATGTTCCATACATATATGTGTTTATACTGATCAATTCCACAAGTTTTGGATGAGTTATGATTGCAGGATGAAACAGGTGAAACAAGGGCCAAACCTGGCACAGAGCCAAGCCGGCCGGCCTAGCCTAGGCCGACCGGCCTCCCCTGGCTAGGTCTAGCCATGCCACTGATCCAGGAGCTCAAGCAAATATCTTAGATAATCAAGAACCGTGCAATCAATGTCGGTTTGATCCAAGGACCCGAAAGGCTTAGAGTGGGAAACACATGAATTGAAGGGACCACCAACCTCGGATTCTTGGACAGCTTCAACCGAACGCAACCATTACCGACCTCAGGAAGCAATCAGGAGCATCCACGATGAAGGCGGTGGCCAGGGGAGCCAGGTGTAGGCCGATCGGCCTACACCAGGCCGGCCGGCCTCCTGCTGCAACTCCACGCGACCCACTTCAGCGTGGTGGTTAAGCAGGTCGTTGGCATGACGGTTAAGCTGGGTACCGACCTTGGGAGGCTATAAAAGGCCACCTCCTCTTCACCCCATGACACACACCACACTTCTCAAGTCATACTTGAAGGGAGCTCTTGTATCTTTTCCATTTCTTAGATTAGGATTAGAGTTGGGAGTAGAGTCGAGTCGAACTTAGCTCGGATCTTCAGAGTCTTCGGAGTTCTGGTAAAGCTCTTATATCCTTTCCTTCATTTGAAGAGTTTATCAAAACAATTACTTTCTTATTTCAGAGCTTAAGTTTATCTTTATATTTATCTCTTTCTCTTCTTTTAGAGTAAAGATCTTGCTCTTTTCAGAGTTAAGTTTTGTTCCCCTTAAGTCTTAGTGTAGAGTTTAGTTTAGCTCTACCGGGCTTTATCTCGCGGGTTTGCTCGCCTTGACCGGGCCGTAAGACGCCTTAGGGAAGACGGGGATTTCTCTTGATAGGCCTCAAGAGAAATCTTAATATTCGAGTGCAGACGTGGTGTCTGGCTTGTCGATTAACTAGGAAGTGTGTTGCACCCCACGGAACAACAGTGGTAGGCGGCAGGTGGTGACAGCCCTGTCCGTCCTTCGGAGTCCACCACGTTCGGGTGTATTCATAATGGTAGTGCTGGCCCCGGAGGACCCCCTCTCTCACCCCGTTCTGAGGTTCTACCGTTCTAGCCGTCGAAGCGAGCTCTGTTCCCGGTATCTAAGCTATAGTCTAGGCTAAGGTTAGAGTGCTTTTTGCTCTGAGTTAGGAAGTGTCTACGTCCGGTCTCTCCCAACATCTTTCCTTTTCTATAGAATTAGGTGCTCCTGTGTGTCGCTGGTCTTTCAGACCTTGTATCCGGTCATTCATTTGACCATTATCCCTCAAACCTAGAGTTTGTGCCCTTAGGTTTGTGGATTGATATTTCTGGCAAGATTTATCATTTCATTCTTCAATACACTTTAACCATCTGCTTCCCTGCGGAAATATAAATATGTACCCTGGGATAACTCCCTAGGTGAAGTGCTACAATGAGATATATTCTGTGCGCTTGCAGAATTCATTTTGCATACAACGACAAATATCTTTGCGCTCTTGAAGCGTTGCTAAAACGTGACGCTAAGGAGTGCCAACAAGCATTTCTGGCGCCGTTGTCGGGGAAGCAATTGGCTAAAGTTATTGTTGAATTATTTGATAATCTTTACAGATTTACCAAACCACTAACCTTAGTGACCTCACCACTGCAACATTCGTGTATTTTTGATGTGTTTGCAGGGTAGTGCATGACTGGTTTCAACCTACCATCAAACTTTGATCCTAATCCAGAACGCACTGGAAGAGTGGTGCGAAAGAGAGTCGTACCTCCTCAAATTTCACTCAGCTCAAGCAACATTTTCGAGTCATCATCCGACTCCGAGTCCGAACTAGAGTCAGGTTCATCGTATTCTTTGGCCCCAGAATCACCAGAGATGGCTTAGCCGAAGAAGACACTCCGTGAGTTCTCAGCCCCGTCAAGCAGCAACTTCCCGGGACCATCGAATGCATAGGAAGGGGCATTTGAGCTGAGATCTGGCCTAGTCAACATGGTTCAGGCCTGCCCTTTCTGCAGAAAGGCGATTGAGGATGCCAACGCTCACCTTCGGAATTTCCTGGAGGTGTGTAGCACTATCAACCCCAATGGCACACTGATCAACAGTATCCGCCTACAACTCTTCCCATTCTCTTTGCTTGGGAAAGCCAAGGAGTGGTTCTATGACAACAAAGCATCCTTTGAAGGACGCTGGCAGACATGCGCCGACGCATTTCTGACCAAGTACTTTCCGGTGGGCAAAACCAACGCCCTCCGAGGAAAAATTACTAGCTTTCAGCAGCTAGACAGAGAGTCAGTCCCCGAAGCTTGTGAGCGACTGCAAGAGTACATTGCAGCCTGCCCCCACCATTGTATGGAAGATTGGTTGATCACTCAAAACTTCTTCCACAGCCTGAGTCACCGATCGTAAGAGCACTTGGATGCAGCTGCGGGAGGAGCTTTTCTCTCGCTAGATGTAGATGCAGCGAAGGCACTGATTGAGAAGATATCCTCTCACCAGAGTTGGGTGGGAGAGAGACAAGCTCCCCGCACCAAGGGAGTACACCAAATTGACTCCATCGATATGCTGGCTGCTAAGATGGACCTTCTCTTGAACAAGATAGAATCTCCGGGGAAGGAGATGAATCAGATTGTGGAGGACCGAATCACATGTGAAACATGTGGAGAAGCAGGACACTCGGGTACTAGTTGCCCGATGACACAAGAGGAAGCATATTTTATTAGAAACAACAACAATTCAGGCTTCCGTCCTCAACAAGGTTGGAATTCCAAGCCCAACCTCCCCTTCGGCCAACAGCAAGGTAATAGCCCTAACAACGGTTTTCAACCGTCGTTAAAGGATATCTGGTACGGCCAAAAACAAATTAACGATAGCATTAGCAAGAAATTTCTTACTAATGATAAAGTTATGGAGTCGATGGCCTCCCAGATTGAAGCTTTCAATTCTGTTGTTAAGAACCAGCTGAGTTTCAACAAAATGATCGAAACTCAAGTAGCTCAGCTGGCCGCATCTTGCCCTAAACCCAATGTGGGAAAGTTACCCGAGCAACCGGAGGTTCCTTTTAAGGAAAATGTTAGTGCGGTAACCACGCGGGCTGGTAAGTCCACGCGGAAACCACACAATCCTCAAGATGCAGGTACCCAACAGAAGGAAGCTAGCAACACCGAGGCAGCTGCCGAAGAGGAAGACGACGAGGAATCCATCCCTGCCTCGAAGGAGGGGAACAAGGCACCTGATGAGGACATGACACACATGCATACGACCATGATTGGGTCATGCATTAGTGAAGGAGGAGTCCAACAAGATTGTCTAAGTCATGACGGAGGCCCAAGGCTAATTCAATTCGAGTCACCAAGGTGGAGGCCGAAAACAACTCAAGTTCGAGTCCATCTTGGAGTTTTGGAGCAGTCCGTGATGTATTGGTCGCCCCGGCCACATACGGTGTCCGTTTTGAGCGTTCTACAAATGGATGGAAAGCTAAGGAGACACACTTTCCAATGGCACTGGTCGCATGCCCAAATTCCTTCTGAGTCAACAGGAATCATCGAAACAAGTGGGCGTCCAGAATGTGCCAGGGCGCTGCGCCGTCGTCTTTTGGGCCGGTGGCCCGTGTATCGTGTTGGAGCCCATAGGGGCGTGATCATGGGGGTAGGTCACGACCTAACCCCCATATATTCAGTAGCCACTGCCACATTAGGGCTTGGATTTTGTTTTACATCTAGCTTTAGCTACACCGAACACGCACAAACACGTGCTGTCCTCGTGTGATTCAGAACCCCACCTTCGAGTGATATTAAGATTGCTCGCCTTCTTTTTCTTGTTCGTTCTTCGATTGCGTACAGGAAGTTGCTAATCTTGATTGCAACAGGTTCGGTAACCCAGGGAGTTGGTTCAGCAATTGCATTGGCGCTTCGGGTTCGCTCGTCGTAGTCGGATCGTGAGGGTCGACTTCCACCAAATCGAAATTACCTCCACTCACCGAAAGATCGGGCACTTCAGCTCTATCAAGTGGTATCAGCTTTCCAGGTTGATCGGTGAGTTTTATCGAGTGTTGTTTGCATTACCTACAGTCCACAAAAACCAAAAAATTCACAGGTTAGATCTTTGTCCCAGAAACCGTCTTCGCCTTGCACTTTCTTTCAATATTTGCATTGTTGAATTCACAGGGTGCATCGTGCCCGCCTGCCTTGCGCCGTTTCCTCCTCGGGATCGGTTTCTGATTTTCTGGTCGACATCACTTTTGTTTCCTTCGCTCGACCTCGCGGCAATCGGTTTAGCGCCACTTTTGTTTTGGTCTGGTAGTTAAAAAAAAGAGGAAAGTTCAAAAAAAAGAAAGTCAAAAAAAAAGGAAAGAAAAAAGGAAAGTTCAAAAGAAGAAAAAAGAATGAACAAAAAAAAGGAAAGCAACCGAACCGAGCTAGTTTCTTCCTAGCGTCGCTCCCTATCACCAGCGCCGTCCCCTTTCGGTTTTTATTGGTACAGACCGAACCGATCTAGGATCGATCTCACCACCTCTTTTGTCATCGCCAAATCGACACCCCCAGCCCGAGATCGACTTATACCAGTCGCCCCCCCTTCCAACCATCGTTTTTTTCCTTTCCAAACCATCGACACCAGCTCTTTTGCCGTCCACAGCCTGACCCAGATCGACACCCCCGAACCGAGATCGACCTAAGCCCAAAAAAAAGGAACTGAACCCCCCTGCTCGCCCACCCCCTCATCGCCCCCCTCAGATCGTCATCACTCTTGATCCGATCACCCCCCCCCATCCCGAGACCCCTTCTATTTTTTTCCCAGATCGCTTTGCCCCTCCCCCACCCCATACTCTATGCACTTCAGTTCAGCAACTTGATTACGTGTTTAGCACTATAATTCAGCTTTGCATTATTGATTGATTGTGCTAATCCTTGATCTGAGTGCAGCCTACCCAGAACTACACATATTCCTATGACGAGCAGATTTTGTTTCTCCGGGCAATCGCTGCTCCAATCTCTCACAGGTGCTACTTTTTGTTTGCGGTCGCCCCTGTTGCTTGGTAAGAACGGATAAGAACTTGATCGCATCATCTTTGTGAGCATTCCATCCACACCTTTGTTGCCGTAGGATTTGTTTTTGTGTTTGCTAATCATGTCTGGAGACGTCAACGACATCGTGGCACGATTCGATGCGTGGTCCACGTCGGTCACGGCGTTGCACAAGAACTATGACAGTGACATGGAGCTAGACGATGGAGATCGCCACAGTTGTGCCCGTCGTGTGGTATGTCATCCACACATTGACTCATTTGCTACGATTAAATTTAATATACCCTCTTATAATGGCAAATATGATCCTGCTGCATATCTTGATTGTGAATTGGAGGTAGAACAGAATTTTTCATGCTCTGATATTCCTGCTAGTGCTCAAGTTAAAGCTGCTATTAGTGAATTTACTGATTTTGCTTTAATGTGGTGGCGTGATTATAAGCTAAAACATCCCACGTCTATTCCAACACTTGGACTCAATTAAAAGCTGCTATGCGACATCGATTTGTACCTTCATATTATGCCCGAGATTTGTTTAATCAAATGCAGCGGTTTCAGCAAGGTCAACAATCTGTTGAGGAATATTACCAGGAATTACAAAAGGGTATGATCCGTTGTGGTTTATTTGAGATGAATGCTGCTGCTATGGCACGTTTTCACGGTGGTTTGAACCGCGATATTCAGGACATACTTGATTCTAATACTTATGCTGATATGACCACATTGTTTGAATATGCTTGCAAAGCTGAACGTGAAGTGCAGGGACGCCGCTCGACGACATATACTAACTCTTTTGCAGGACGAAGCCCGGCATCCAGTGCAGATCCTGCTCTCCCTACGGCATCCACGCCTAGCACTACACCGCGTGAGAGGACGACCACACCTACAGCACCGTCGACCACAGGTGCTCCACTCGTGGATGGTGAGACCACTTCTACTGTGCTGAATTTTTCCACACCTCATGCTATCATAGAGCAATTGTTAGTGGAGCCATCTCTTGACGAATCTTTGTCACATGATGATATGTTTATTGTTACCTGCGATAAAGATGATTTGTATGGTAATGCTTCTGTTGTACCTGTTTTAAAATCACACCCTTGTGCTGAAATTCAACATGATAACATAGAGCAACTATCGGAAGAACCCTTACTAATTTTGCCTTTGTCAAAAGATCATTTGCTTGATGTTCCTTGTGATAGAGATGAGTTGTGTGATAGTGATTCTTCTATTCCTCTGCCACAATTACTTCATAATGATGATACACATGCTTTGGAGCCATATAATTCTGCTGAAAATAAAATGTTTGTTCCAATTACTTGTGCAAATGATGAACAAAAATTGTTGTCTTCTTTAAATACTTTAGGTTATATTGAATTTGATGTTCTATGTAATCTAAATTGTTTGGAGGAGAGATTTCTTGCATATCCTGAATTGCCATCCTTATCTAGCAATACATATCACTTCATTGGCAAATATAATCACAACGGACAATATATGGTGCATCGAGTTTATATTTGTTCAAATCTGAAATCTTCTTTGGTTGGACAACAATGTGATAACTTAGAGGGCTGCAATAACAATAATCATGTCACATCCAATTTCTCTAGCTTTGTTTTAAAGAAACATGTTCAATCCAAAGAAGGAGAGCCTTGCTGATTACTATCTATGCCTGCTTTGTCTTTTGTTGGTACTAATCTTGTGCAGGATCGTGTTGAAAAACATCGTGTGTTGGCCGATCAAGAAGCATACATGTTTGCTAAAAGTTATATGCGAGATGACACTTTCGCGAATCGGAAACATAGTGACATCCCTCCTCTTAATATTTTCGGTTTCCTTGTTTTTCGAAACTCCATTCTCCTTTGTATGGTGCAGGATCGGTTTCAAGTATAATTGACGCCGAGGACGGCTTTTCGTCAAGAAGGGGAGGATGATGAGGACATGACACACATGCATACGACCATGATTGGGTCATGCATTAGTGAAGGAGGAGTCCAACAAGATTATCTAAGTCATGAAGGAGGCCCAAGGCTAATTCAATTCGAGTCACCAAGGTGGAGGCCCAAAACAACTCAAGTTCGAGTCCATCTCGGAGTTCTAGAGCAGTCCGTGATGTTTTGGTCGCCCTGGCCACATAAGGTGTCCATTTTCGGCGTTCTACAGATGGATGGAAAGCTAAGGAGACACACTTTACAATGGCACCGGTTGCATGCCCAAATTCCTTTTGAGTCAATGGGAATCGTCGAAACAAGTGGGCGTCCATAATCTGCCAGGCGCTGCGCCGCCGTCTTTTGGGCCGATGGCCCGTGTATCGTGTTGGAGCCCTTAGGGGCGTGACCATGGGGATAGGTCACGACCTAACCCCCATATATTTAGTAGCCACCACCACATTAGGGCTTGGATTTTGTTTTACATCTAGCTTTAGCTACACCGAACACGCACAAACACGTGCTGTCCTCATGTGATTCAGAACCCCACCTTCGAGTGATATTAAGATTGCTCGTCTTCTTTTTCTTGTTCGTTCTTCGATTGCGTAAAGGAAGTTGCTGATCTTGATTGCAACAGGTTCAGTAACCCAGGGAGTTGGTTCAGCGATTGCATTGGCGCTTCGGGTTCGCTCGTCGTAGTCGGATCATGAGGGTCGACTTCCACCAAATCGAAATTACCTCCACTCACCGAAAGATCGGGCACTTCAGCTCTATCAGCTCCAAAAGCCTCTAGCGAAAGTCGTGATCCCACTCTCGTCCCGTTCCCTGAACGGAAGAGAAGACCAGTGGCCGACGAGCAATTTGACAAGTTTGTCGAGCTAATCAAGAAGGTATACATCAATATGCCGCTTCCTGATGCTCTGCAGGTCCCGACATATGCCAAGTATATCAAAGATATACTGAGCAATAAGAGGACTCTTCCCACGAGGGAGACGGTACAGCTAACCGAGGAATGCAGTTCCGCCATACTCGGGCCCCGCCTTAAGAAGAAGAAAGATCCTGGCTGCCCCACAATCTCATGCTCAATTGGAGGTCATGATTTCGACAACGCCCTATGTCACTTGGGGGCGAGCGTCAGCGTAATGCCTAAGGTAGTTTTTGACCACCTTAAGCATATTTCGCTTGTCTCTACACCCATGTGTTTGCAGCTAGCGGATCAATCAGTTCGCTACCCACACGGAGTCGCGGAAAATGTCCCAGTCAAAATCAGGGATTTTTTCGTCCCTATGGATTTCATCGTTCTTGACATGGAAACTGAAGCCAAGAACGCTCTCATTCTTGGGAGACCTTTCTTGAGTACCGCGAATGCAAACATCGACGTGGGGAAAGGGACCATTCAACTCAGGATTAACGGAGAAACCGAGAATTTCTCCTTCCGTCCTAAGGAGACCCTCAACAAGTCAATATGGTCGGAGAAATCATACCCAGAAATCCTAGGATGCCAACCATAGAAACACTCTTGAAGATGGTGGAAGCCCTCGCCGCCAAAGAAAAGAAAAGGCATGACTGCTATCATGCACGTCAAAGGATATCAAGAACCAAAGTGCTCGAAGAGCAAGCAAAGCATGATAAGGAGGTTGAATCCAAGCCCCGTCCGATCCGAAAGGAATGGCGGGTGAAAGCAGCCCCGAACGAAGAATCGAAGAGTCCCGCTCAGGACGTAAAACTCGAGCCCTCTCCATAAGGTGTATGGTACATATCCATGCATTGCATATAGAATAGGTATTCCCTTCCTTACAATTCATTTCTTTCTTTCAAGTCAGCATGTTTAATTTTCGAAACTCGCATACGTATTTTATTTGTGCATTGCTTAGCATAAAAAATAAGAAAATATTTTGGCCACATACCAGGCCGACCGACCCCACCTAGGCCGACCGGCCCCACTTGTCATCCATTTTGGCCAGAACTCTGCAGCAAGGAGCAAGCAATCATGCGTGGGCATGACACGAGGAAGATGGAGAAAATTGGGCAGCAGTCCAGGCTGTTCGGATCCACCCAGGCCGGCCGGCCTCTCTCCACCGTTGTTGTCCCGTCTTCACCTACCAGCAGCACCAGGGACAGTAGCGTTACCACCGACAGAGGTATGGGCACGACCAGGACCATGTGCAGGCCGATCGGCCTGCCTCAGGCTGGCTGGCCTCCCCCTGCCTTGCCTCTATAAAAGCCGGTGCCTAGCTCAGGAGCAACTCGCCCCAAGCGCAGGTATGCAAGAATCCTGAGCACTTCACTTCTCCCTTGTTCTGAATTTCAAAAATCTCTAAGCAACATTAGAGTGCAACCACAAGAAAATTCTGCTAAAATCAATCTTTAATTTCTTGTGTGAACAAAATTCTTCCGGTTGAACGAGAACGTTTGTGGTGGTTCTTACCCCACAAGAATAACTAACCAAGTTGTGGTGATTAATCTCCCACAAGAACGCCTAACCGCTGGTTTCCTAACCCTTGATTTCCTTCGGGTATTGTAGAACTAATCTTTTGCAGGAATCATGTGGACCAAGGCAAGATCGAAGGCACATGGAGTGGTGACCAAGTTCAGCTCCTCAAGTTCCCGACGCTCTGAAGGATCATCCGCTTCCCGGGAGAACATGTCCGTTGATTCAACTCAACAGGACACCATTTCCCAGGAGAGCGAGAGGCAGGAGGTGCCTCGGAGCAGGATCCGTATCCGGATCATGACCCGGGTGGAGCACATCATCGCCAGGATCGAAGAAGAAAGGGCGGTGCTAGACAAGCTCCAGAACCGCGTCTTTACCCACGCCAAGTACTTCGACGCCATGCTGCTGGTCAGGATCGGTCTCGGAGGAGACATGAAACGGGCATTCAACAATGCCGGATGGCAAAACTTCCACCCCATCTCCGAAATAGGTTCGCATTTCCTCACTATGGAATTTCTTATGAGTTTAAAAGTTGAGGTTTTGCCCAATGAGACGAACATTCGCTTTCGATTTTTTAACAGGGATTTTATCTTGAGCCCAAAACAGCTCAGTGAGGCTCTTGGTTTCCACAAGAGATGCATCATTGACGCTAACCTTTTGGTGACAAACCACTGGTACAATCTGTTGACGGCATTTTTTGACACGTGATTAGAGCCGGCGCTTGGGGAGATTTGATAAGAGATCGAACCTAGATCGAAGATGAAGTTCGAGTCGGAATCGGATCGGAGACAGATTCATGGATTCAGGATCGGATTCAGAAGACCAATTGAAGGCGTCGTAAGCTTTGGGCTGAATTGGGCCGCTGATGGGCCAGATCGTCAAGAGTTTTAGGTTAAATAGTTTCTTTCTTTCGCGTCAAGTTTGTTTGAAGTCGTGATCAATTCAGAGTCTGTAATTCCAGGGTATAAATATAAACCCTAGGGGTCGTGAAAAGTCTAGATACACATCAATACAAAAACCTTTACTACCTTGCATTTACTACTCACAATTTACTTACAAGTCGGCGACTTCGCCAAGCTTTTTCTCTTTCACGAGTTCTCCTGGGCTAGTCGAGGCGATCCAGATCTCCAAGGCTTGCTCGTGAGTTCCGCTTCTACTGAGTAATATCTAAGCTTTAGCATCGGGCACATCGCTGTTGCTCCGTTTAGATTTATTCGACAGTTATCGGTATCTGCTAGATCTGCAAGTCTTTTCTTGTTGTTTTAGCCTTTACCACCATCTATCCAGCTTAGAGTTTTTATCTAATTGGCTCTGTCAAAGGCGTAATCTTAAGATCTATCTGATAGCTGATTAATATTGCTCTAAGTGTTGTTTTGCTAAGCTCTATCGGATCGCTTCACGGTTGTCTTTTATTGCTTAGCTATCAATCGGCTACTTGCTGTTTGATCTACCGAAATCGGCTCCCTGTGCTGTTTTCGATATATATCAGGATCGGTCCTTCGTCGTTCAACCTACTAACAAGAGAATCGGCTCTTCGGCTATTTCCTAACATCCGATTTTATCCTTGTCAATCAACAGGTCAGATTGACTGGCACGCCCCGGATTTCAAGGCCACACCTTTGCTCGTGTGTTAGTACGCATCTGTCTCCGCCTGATTTTTGCGTCAACACACTTTTGGCACGCCCGGTGGGACACGAGAAGAAAAACTCGCGATGGCCCCAAAGAAGGCTACAGAAAAGGCAAACAACTTCTACGATGTTGATCCTGAGAATATCATTGAAGTAACCTTCGATGATTTTAATGAAGAGCAGAGGAAAGAGTTTGAACTCCACCAGGAAGAATATCGTAAGGAGTATCTTAAGTCTTTCTGGGCCACTAAGCGAGGATAAGCTATTAAGAAAGCTCCGCTTCCTCTTCCACGCACAATTACTATTGTTGAATCATCAGTGAAGCTTCAGGAGATGGTTGATACTTCCATTCATAACACTTTTGTTAATCAATCTCCTGTACTGACGAATACAGTTCGCAATGCTGTACTGATGCAACTACGTGAGGATCCAACATTGGCAGGACTCAGAGGCCCAGCATATCACTCTCCATATTTTGGTAGTCCTTTTTATGGAGCTCCTTTTAATCCAGCATTCGGATCTGGTCCGTTTGCATCTAGCAATACAACAGGAACTTTTGCACCAGTATCAAATGCAACAACAAGTGTCGGTGCATCGGTTTCGGCTTCAGCTACTTTTTTGGCACCTACATCTGCAGGATTAACATCGGATACTACTTCAATTCCAGAGTCCTCTTCTATGGGTGCCATGAATTCTCAAAGCCAATCGGCTGGTGCCATGGATTCTCAGAGCCAATCGGTTGGTACTATAAATTCTGAAAGCCAATCGGCTAGTCAGCCGTCTGGATCAGTCACTGGGAATACAATGTCTAAGAGTTCATCAGGGAATTCGACTTTACAAATGGCGGGGCTACACAGTTCATCTTATTCAGCACCAAAGGGCACTTATAATCCAGAAACAGGATGGGGTATGCCACCCGATTTTGGCAAGAAAACTGAGAATGAGTCTGTCTCGCAAAAGGAAGGTGTTGCTTGAATTCAACATAGTGATGGAGAAACTTGGTCTCTGGTGGATAGCAACTACAAAACCATATATTAGATGTGAGTGCCAGCCAACTTTAATCCGTTTAATACTCAACAACCTAATCAGACAGTGCCATCAAACATTGGTCAGGCTAATGCATCGGCTTCTCAGCCGATTCAGACTTATGTACCTCCAACTCCTACTATACCTCCTGCTCTGACGGCACCTCAAACTCCGCCACCTGCTAGCTTTCAGTTCAAAGGGCCGCCATTACCTCAATCAGATGATCAATCTGCTGAGCAGTCTCCTCAGAAAACGATTGATTGGTCATCACAGATAGCCAATGTGATTCAAAATCAATTTGGCTTAAAACCGAAAGTTCAAAGCGTCATGTATCTCCCTCCTTATCCTACACATTATGACATGATGTCTTACCCTCCTCGCTATCGGATCCCTGAATTCACAAAGTTCACTGGGCAGGATGATGTATCAACCGATGAACATGTTAGCCGATTTCTCTTGCAATGTGGAGAAGCTGCTAATGTTGAGTCATTGAGGGTTCGATTGTTCTCAAGTTCTTTGTCTGGATCGACTTTCAATTGGTTCATGACGTTACCACCTAACTCTATAGTTACGTGGTTCGATTTGGAAAGACAGTTTCATTAGTATTTCTTTGCTAGAATTCAGGAAAAGAAGCTTTCTGATTTGACTAATATGAGGCAGAGAAATGATGAATCGGTCTCCATGTTTATCACTCGATTCGGAGATGTCAGGAATAAGTGTTTTAGCTTAATGCTAACAGATAAACAGTTGGCTGAAGTGGCTTTTGATGGGTTGTTGCCGTATTTGAAAGAAAAGTTTTCCAATCAAGAGTTCGAAAGCATAAGCCAAATTGTGCAAAGGATATCTAGGCATGAAAATCGGCAATATGAGCCGAGAAGGAATTATCAGAAGAGGGTTAACTACGCAGGTTATGGATCCGATTATGAATCTGATGAAGGGGAAGAAATTGGCCTTTCTGAGTGGGTCAAAAATAAGAAGCCCATTTCAGTTCCCTTTGCCAAGAAAGAACCCGAAAAATTCGGCTTTGATGTTACAAAAGCCGATAAAATCTTCGATATGCTGCTAAGAGAGGGATTATTGAAATTGTCTGCCTATCATAGGATTCCCTCAGAAGAAGAATTGAAAAAGATGGTTTATTGCAAGTTCCATAATGCCACATCTCATAATACTAATGATTGCAAAGTATTCCGTCAACAACTGCAATCGGCTATCGATCAGGGGAAAATCAAATTCGAATTGCCTAAGAAGCCTGCCAAACCGATGAAGATCGATCAACATCCTTTCCCTGTTAACATGGTGGAAATAGCCAAAGAAGAAGTTGTTCCCAGGAAAGTTCTTACTTCGCAATTGGCTAAGGAAAAGGGTTCTGTTGATCCTAAAGTCCAAGTTTCTATGTCCGATTTAAGAGGAAAAGAGAAATCGGAAGAAGCTGGAAGTTCTAAAAGTCAGGAAAGGCGAGTTACTTCCCAAGAATTAATCAATAAATTTTAGAGGGAGAATGAGCAGTTCCGATTTAAAGAAGAGATGAGGCGAAATAATACTGATCATTGGAGATGTCCTTTCTTCATTTATTGCTGGGAAGAAGGGATTAAATTGCCTACTCCTGAAAATTGCCCTGAGTGTAATGGCAAGGTTGGAATTCTCGGCCAATGAAAAGGTCGTGTTTCGATGAAAGACGTGATCGGTCAGATAGAAGAAACCAGCTATCGGTCAGTAGGGACCGACAAGATGATTCGAATCGGCGAATTCCTGTTCATAAGAGACTTGGCCGTAGAGTCGATATAAGGGACCGATTGGGAAGGAAACCGTATATGAGCCGGGAAATTGAAGACATGGCCAATGATCGGGTCCTTGATGATGAAATCATGCGAAGAGATCCTGAAAGAGAGCCGATTCATGACCAGCAGCCTTCCCACCGATTCAAGGAACCGCAACCGCAATGGTGTCCAGAAGGATTAACTAAATCACAGAAGAGGCGTGTTCAGAGGTTGAGGCAGATTGAGTTGGAAGAACAACGCCGAGCCAATAGAGGCGGCAACAATCGGGTGTGGAAAGTGAAGGCCAAAGATCATGATCGAGATGATGCTCGAGCGGTTGATGTTTTGATGGCATTTATTTTGCCAATGGAATTTATGGCATCGGATGAAGTCATAGAATCGGATATTGAAGAAGGAACTGCCCAGTTGGCATTGGAATCATCACCTGCTACTTTTGAAAAGCCAGAAGAGGAAGACCAACAGCACTTAAAGCCTTTATTCTTGAAAGGTTATATTAATGGAACTCCGATGACTAGGATGTTGGTCGATGGTGGTGCTACTGTTAATCTTATGCCATACGCCGTGTTAAGGAAACTCGGCAAAGGAGAGTCCGATTTGATGCTCCAGGACTTCGAAGGAAAAACCTCTCCGGCCCGGGGGGCACTTTGTGTTGACTTGACAATCGGAAGTAAAACTCTGCCTACTACGTTCTTTGTTATCAATGGCAAGAGTTCTTATAATATGCTCCTGGGACGAGATTGGATTCATGCTAATTGTTGCATTCCATCTACGATGCATCAATGTGTGATTCAGTGGATCGGAGATTCGGTTGATGTTCTAAAAGCCGATGCTTCGTTAAATGTTGCAACTGCTGAAGTTTGCCCATGGAGTTATGAAGTGACTTGCATATCAGGACAGGCTATTGATCTGGAGTTTCTTAAGACGTCCGATTTTGGCTTACAACCGATCCAAGCAGTTGGTCCTGAGGAGTTGTCCTGATGGGTGCAGAAGATGATGAAAAACTAGGTTACAGATTTACGTTGACTGATGAATTGGAAAAGTAAAATATTAATGAGACGATTCATGAACCGATTATTGATCGAAGGAATAAGGAAAAACATACAAGGAAAACGAATCGGATACATGTCCGTTTCGAAAGTTCCTAAACCGATTTATATCTAAATCGGATGTTACATGGCCGATGTGACATACATCACCCTTAGTGCAAAAAATAAAAGAAATTACAAAGAGTTTAGGTACTCTTGAATGATCTCTATTGCTCTCAGATAGCCCTCTTGTTGTTCATATGAAGCTTCAAGTCTTTGTTGTTCTTGGAGAGCTCTGGCGGTATTGTCCTTGTCATTCCGAGTAATGTTTATCAGGTGTTGTAAATCTTCCTTCAGCTCTACCCTTGATTCCAAAGAAGATAACTGTTGTTCAAGCAGAGGGAGAGAAAATTGAAGAAGTTGAATTCTGTGACGGACTTCTAGGATTCCCCCTGGAGGCAAGGAATTGAAATTGAAGGAGCGAAGTATGGGAATTATATCGTCTGGAAACCTCTCTCTGATTTCCCCAGCATAAGCTTGAAGGAAGACTTCATCATGAGGGGTTAGAGGGTTCCCAGCTTGAAGCAATGCAATGATTCCATCAAGTCTCTGGGATTCAAGAGGGATCGATGTAAGAAAAAGCAATAGAAGAAGAATAAGATCAAAAGGAGTTTTTACCTGTTGAAACGATGCCATTTCCTATGAAAAACTTGTGTTAGGGATGAGGAAAGGAATTGGCGTGGTCTTCCTATTTATAGAGGTTTTTGGTCGGAGGTTATTTATCTACAGGAGCCAATATTCATTACAAGCCTGTAAATGTATGACAGTCAGGTTACAGCTCATTACAGCAGAGATCGGACTGCATTCAATGCCCGCAAACGTGTCTGATCTACATCATTGATGACGCGCTGATAGGCTTCGATCGGACCTTCTTGTGCTGGGATACTTCTATGAAGCTAGAAGGTATCCGATGCTTGCGCTTTAAGAGTCTTTTGAAGATCTTCAATCATAGCTGGGAGTTCCTGCAGCTTCTTTTCTTCTTCTTCGAGTTGCTGGCTGACCGATCGAAGCTCGTTTGTTAAATCCACCTTACGGGCTTTAAGTCTGTCAATTTTAGCCACCATCGAAGAACAGCTTGATTCAAGGAATCGGATTCTATCATTAGTAGCATTGGCTATATCCCTCTTTTTCTCCGATTCTTTGATTAATGACTCCCGATTTTGTTGATCGGATATTTTCTGGCGAGCTTCAATGAATTCGATCTGTCGGCTTTCGATATAAGCTGCAGGAATAATGGCGGCTTGAGCTTCGCGACTAAGATGAGGCCGTAGTTGATGGAGGATTGATCGGATCGGACCAGCATCTTGGACCAGCACAAAAGTGTCTTGCTCCAGCAGGACTTGAAGATCCGATAGTTTCTTCTTGACGTCCTCTGGGAGCGATAAAGTGTTGATCTCCGTTGGTTGGGCAACTAAGATCGATGGAGTTCTTTTGTCAGCCGATTGTACCTCTTCTTCATCCAAGAGATCTTTTAGCGGGAAATCAAAGAAGCTATTATCGATTGAAACCTCGGCCTAAATAAGCATTTTTATTAGGATTGAAAAAAAGAAAGAGAATAGTCAATCGGATGAAGGAATAGTAGATAACCTGCTTCAAGTTCACTTCATCGAATTGAGTTGGTTGTCTTGGTGATGGAATCGGAGGTATGTCCGATTGAGTTTGTTCAGCAGCAGCAGCAGAAGTCCCGGCTTGTTCGTTCTAAAAATGAAAAATGTTAGAATAGGATCGAATGTTCCAGTGGGTTTAAAGTGAATTACCAGTATTGGCTGAGGAGCTATCATCTCCGTTTCTTGCTGAGGACGATCTACAGTTTCTTGGGTAGCCGATTTTTCTGGAAGCTGATCGGTCATTTTCTCTGAAAGAAAAATAATAATTGATGTTAAAAGTAGATGATATCGGTTAAAATCAGGATAAGTTGTTACCTGGCGGATTCAGCACAGGAACGATTTGATGATGATGAAGTTGGAGAATCTTGAGCTTGGGGGGTTGGTCCCATATCTTCTTGTTCTAACAAAATGTGCCAAAATCAGATTCGATTATGAGAATAAAGGAAAAAGGATTGGAACTATGAAATAAATCGGTACATGGTATTGACGGAAGTTGGATCAGGTTTGTATCGTGAATAGCTCCAACCAGCAGATTAACCGCCGATTGGGTGTCGGTTGTCACGACCTTGATCTTCTTGGTGGTCTTCTTGGAAGAAGTGTCGACCCTGCGTTTAATCGGCTTTCCTTTGAGGATGTCTGCAGCCGATGGAGCATTATATCCTGATGAGGACATCACCAGCTCCAATATGACCATATTAATGGTTTATAAACCAAAGGTGCAATCGATCCTATATCGTGATAGTCCTAGTTACATTTGATGAATTGATGTTGCGCCATGATATGTGTTCTTTCTCATTTTCAGAAATAAATGCATAGGATTAAAAAGAGTATCAAACATACATGGAAGGCATGGAGGACCAAAGAAGTTCATTGGGGACCAATTCCAAGTATTCTCATGTCCACCACCATAGCACCACGTCACATTGGCCAAGGGAAGGAAAGAGATCAAGTCCAACACGTTTTGGAAAGGCTGGATTCGGACTGCAGGAAAGTTCTGTCTTGCGACGGCCGCCACGACTTCATCCGAACTCCGTTTTGGGCGGTCAAGTACTTGATGGAAAGCTTATCAAGTCTACTTTCATATGGATCCGGACTCATGACCATATCTGCTCCGAGGCAGCCGTAATCATCGATTTACTACAGAGACCTTTTCTGCCCACGGTGCTGTGTCACCTGTTTTGGTCTGATGGGCCTTGTATCAAGTTGAGCCCAATAGGGGCGTGTCCTAGGGTTGTGAGGACGACCCCCACCAGGTCCTGGTCGTTCTCTACTCTCTCATATACCTCCATAGCCGTCACAAACAGATCGGGTTTTGTTTAGTTGAAAGTTTAGCCATTGCTACTTCCTTGTGAGCGTGCCGGTCGCCTCCTTGTATCCAGAACCCCACCTTTGTGAGTTCAGATTGGTAGATTTTGCAATTGAGTTGCTTGGTTCTACACTTGTTCTTGCTTGTTCTTCGATTGCTTGCAGGAATTACCCTAGTGGTTTGGTTGATCGTGCTCCACAAGATCGCGGCGACCGCTAGAGTTGGTGTATCGGTTGCTAAGGCAGCAACGTCCTTGGACGGTTGTAGTCGGGGCCGTGAACGTCTCTCCAGTCAAAATCGAAGTTATCCTCCACTCACCGAAAGATAGGTTACAAACCCCTAGCGGGTTCACATCAATTGGTAATCAGAGCAAGGTTTATCGGTGAGAGTTATCCAATCCTTTGTTGTTTTTATTTTCCTATAGTCCAGAAAAAGCCCAAAAAAAAAGATCAGATTCTCTGCAATCCTATAAACCGTTTGAGCCTTTACTAGTACTACTTGGTTAGGGCTTGCTGAGTTTTTGGTTGCATCGGTTGTGTCAAGTTGCTGGTCTTAGCGTCTAGTCGTTTAGAGTTTCGAGTTCTTGTCACGTTTGTGTCACTATTAGATTAAAGTTTCTTTATCTTCCCCGCAAATCAGATTTCATTTTGACATTCTATTGTATCACTTGCCACCATAATCCTAACCACGTCCTTTTTCGTTCCATCCACGTCCATCCTCACATCCAAAAACAGAAAACCAAACAAGTTCGAAGGAGAACTCAATTCGGAATCCTGTTTGAACCCAAAAAGAAAAACACCATATTTTCCTTGGTTCGGTGTCCAAATAGGGTGTTTAAATACAATCTGGAAAGCTTAACTTGTGCACTCTCCAAATGATCCAACCGTGCCCCAAAACTCTTTCTGAGTGCGTCGCAATCGTCCTAGAGATTTGCGTATCTGCTGGTTTTTTTTTAGAAACAGCCAGCCAGTTGTTTGATCTTGCTGCTGCATTTGTGGAAAAAAATAAGAAGGCAAAAAAAACAAAGAAGAAAAAGTAAAGAAAAAAAGAAAAGAAAGAGAAGAGATAAGAAAAGAAGAAATGGGCTGCTCTTTGTGCTTATTGCTTTGTTCAGGTGGTGCTTTGTGACTTCCTTTGTGTCCAGGCTCGCGTCTCTAGCACGGTCTAGGCTAGGACCAGCACAGTACCGTCGTTGAACATTTATTCAGCTGCTTTTTCAACTAACGTGGTGCTAGTACTTCCTTGATTCAGCCCACCCATAGCTCCTGAGGACCCGGTGTGTCCGAGGACCGGTGGATGGTCGCTTCCTGGTGTGATGAGTGATTGACAACGTGGTGTGGATTGACGTTTCCCTTGGCTCAAGTATTGCAGGTGTAGAATGCGGCTTGGTTGCATTGGTGCAGGTGAAGAACAGGCGCGAAAGGTCTTAGCCATGGCGGCCTCCGAGGAGCGGAGAGACAAGTAGGCTTGGTTCGAGGGACCCGGTGGCCGGTGGATCAAGTGCGGTTCACATGCTGGCAAGAACGAGCAAGGGGACGTGGTTCCGGTGCGAGGTAGCGGCTCACAACCAAAGCTCGTACACAGACGAGAAGCCGACGCAAGGTGGCGGCTAACAACCGAAGTTTGCGCGCAGGGTTTGGTGATTTGGCCACAAAATCATCGGTGGACAGGTTTCCCTTGGTTTGGGCCTCAAAACCAAGGACCGAGGACTCGACGTGGCAGAGATGGGCTGCTGGGCCAAGTGAGGCTGGCAGGGGCGGTTTAACCGCCCCCCAGGGCCGGTTTAACCGCCCCCCCAGGGCTGGCCCAAGAACGGCGTCGAGGAGCTTCGATCCGGAGGACACGCGGCGTGACTGCAAGGCTTGCGTCGGAGGGAAGCTAGCTTGCAATGGAAGGTGCCCGAGCCGGAAAATATCTGAAGACCAAATGTCAAATTTGCCCCTGAGGGGTATGTATCACTTAGGGGTAGTTTAGTCTTTAGAGCACCACCACTTGGACTACTAATAGCCCCTCCCAGGGCTGGTGGCTGTGATCTCTTCTAGTTATCTCTTTAGGTTTTACTTTGAACTTGTTTTCCCCTTCATCCCCTCCACCTAGAACTACTTCGAATCATTCCTAGTTTGTATAGGTGAATTCATGGTTATGTGATGGAGTTTGTGCTGCTCATCTTTGTGCCATGATTTGATTTCCCGAGCTCTCTTTCCTTTTTCTATTTTCGTGGGTATTTTCGGAGCTATTTTTGGGGGATTTTCATTCTTCTTGTTCTAGGGCGTTTTCTCTCGGATTTCTTTGGGGGATTCACGTATGAGTGCCTTGTGCCTCTTTTGCTGGTGATCCTTTGCCCCCAAACGCCGAGAATCGCTCTGGATTTGAGATTTTCGAGATGAACTCGAGGTCATGGTGTTCTTCGCGAGATCTGCGATTCCGGGAGTTGTACTGAGTTAGAGGCCGAGATCTTTTGGGAAAACACTCCACTGGAGGTCTAGATCATCTGACAAAAATCTCGCCTCAAGAGCTCAAGCGGTTTGGGAGATCCACTTTTGGTTTGACTTTTTCCCGAGCCTCCCAGGCCTGGGCGGTTTAACCGCCCCCCAGACCCGGTTTAACCGCCCCCCCCTTGGGTGTGTTGGATCGAGTCGTGTTTCGGGTCGTTTTGGTGTTCGTTTCGATTGGTTCGAGTTCCGCTGCTTGTTTCTTGTTCCTAGGGTCAGTAGCTTGACAGTGGCTACGTGATCTTGGCAAGATTGCTCTCGGAGGTTTCGAAGTTGGTTTGGGAAAATAGCCGGATCGATTGGAAAGAATTTTTATCGGCTCCCATTCACTCCCCCCCTCTCTGGTCGCCGTTTCGGTCCTTCAGCTCCACATACTTCGACTACAGCTTGACAGGCGTTGTTGCTGCGGCACTGATACACTTTCTTCAAGGTTCCCGTCTTGTTGGTAGTCGTCACCTCCTGTTTTGCTTGGTAAGAACTTGTAAGAGCTTGTTTTGAACAAGGATAGTTTGAGAGCTTTACAACAGCCACATCCTACTAGTTGATAGGAGGATACATATTGTTCTTGTGTTTCTTGTTTCCAACTAATCATGGCACATGATACGGAGATTTTTGAGCAAACAAAGCTACACCTTCAGATTGAGGATGTCATTTACTTCTTGCCTTCCTATGCTGGTGAGTTTGATCCTAAAGCATACATTGATTGGGAACTAAACATAGATAAAGATCTTCGAAAATATGATTTGTCTGAAGAACAAAAAGTGATTGCTGCTTCTACTGTTTTAACTAGTTATGCTTTAACTTTTTGGAAGCACTTGTTGAGACATGATAAAGTTCCTAAAACATGGAAGGATATGAAAAGAATTTTTAGAGAAACTTATGTTCCTGAATATTATGCTAATTATATGCTTGATAAATTAAATAGCTTTGAACAAGGTAAAAAGACCGTTGATGTATACTATCATGATCTTAAATGTCGTATGTTGCGCTGTGGTTTGGAAAGAATGTGAAGAAGCTACTGAGATTAGATTTTTAAAGGGGCTTAATAATGAAATTTAGGATAGACTGTTGCATGAAACATATGATTCTCTCTCATGTTTGATTGATCTTGCCTCAAGAATTGAGATTCAACTTGCAAATGATTCGACTGAAGAGAAATTGGCTGAATTGATACCTACTTGTGACAAAGAAGAGTTGTGTGATACTTATTCTCAGATTACGACACCACCACTAGAGATAGAGTGCTCTATTTTTCCCCTTGCTGTCCATAACATTTTTCCCCTTACAATACCATTGAGTACGTTGAGCTGTTTGAGAAACTACACGTGCTGCCAATGTTGGAAAAGAATTAGTGTGCAGCACCTACCCCGTCTGAGCAGAGCGAACAAAGCCACACATTCGTTGCTGAAAACACTTGTTGTGAGTATGATTATGTTCCACTTATATCTATAACACAACTAGTGCATGGTCATGATATTTCTATTCTTGATGATACACATGCTAAAATGAGACATGTCCATTGCATTACTAGTGAGCAAGAGGAGTTGAATATCTTATCTTCTTTGAATTGTTTAGGTTATATCGAAATTGATTTTCTTTGTGACCTTAACAATTTGAAGAATGAATTATATAATAAATCTGGTTTGCCATATTTTAATCATTTTTCGTTTCATGCGATTGACAAATTTGATAGTAAAAGACAATATTTGGTGCACAAAGTTTATATTTGTTCTATTCTGAAATCTCCTTTTGGGCTACAATACCATGATGAAATAGAGGGCTGTGCTAATGCTAATAATGCTTTCCAAAGTTTTTCTAGTGTTTGTCTTATGCAACAGGATCAGCTCAAAGAAAGAGAGCATTGCTCATTCTGGTCGTGCAACATAGTTGTCGCTCCATATTTCAATATGAAACCAAGCACCTTTGAATGCCACAGGAGCAAGTCGAGGACGACTTGCAGCCAAGAAAGGGAGAATGATGAGGACATCACCAGCTCCAATATGACCATATTAATGGTTTATAAACCAAAGGTGAATCGATCCTATATCGTGATAATCTTAGTTACATTCGATGAATTGATACTGCGCCATGATATGTGTTCTTTCTCATTTTCAGAAATAAATGCATAGGATTAAAAAGAGTATCAAACATACATGGAAGGCATGGAGGACCAAAGAAGTTGATTGGGGACCAATTCCTAGTATTCTCATGTCCACCACCATGGCACCACGTCACATTGGCCAAGGGAAAGAAAGAGATCAAGTCCAACACGTTTTGGAAAGGCTGGATTCGGACTGCAGGAAAGTTCTGTCTTGTGACGGCCGCCACGACTTCATCCGAACTCCGTTTTGGGCGGTCAAGTACTTGATGGAAAGCTTATCAAGTCTACTTTCATATGGATCTGGACTAATGTCCATATCTGCTCCGAGGGGGCCGCAATCATCGATTTACTACAGAGACCTTTTCTGCCCACGGTGCTGTGTCACCTGTTTTTGGTCTGATGGGCCTTGTATCAAGTTGAGCCCAATAGGGGCGTGTCCTAGGGTTGTGAGGACGACCCCCACCAGGTCCTGGTCGTTCTCTACTCTCTCATATACCTCCATAGCCGTCACAAACAGATCGGGTTTTGTTTAGTTGAAAGTTTAGCCATTGCTACTTCCTTGTGAGCGTGCCGGTCGCCTCTTTGTATCCAGAACCCCACCTTTGTGAGTTCAGATTGGTAGATTTTGCAATTGAGTTGCTTGGTTCTACACTTGTTCTTGCTTGTTCTTCGATTGCTTGCAGGAATTACCCTAGTGGTTTGGTTGATCGTGCTCCACAAGATCGCGGCGACCGCTGGAGTTGGTGTATCGGTTGCTAAGGCGCAACGTCCTTGGACGGTTGTAGTCGGGCCGTGAACGTCTCTCCAGTCAAAATCGAAGTTATCCCCCACTCACCGAAAGATAGGGAACAAACTCCTAGCGGGTTCACATCATATCCGATATGAGGAGTATCGGTTGCGAGGGCATACTGAATCAGCCGACCACTTTTGCTTTTCTCCGGGGGAGGGAATCGCTTTTCCTACAAGTGAAAGGAGTCAATAATCGAAATGAGAAAAGGTTACAAAAGTTTGTGAAATGGATACCTTTTGTTTAGTTGAGAAGTCTGGATCGAAGATCTTGTAGTATGATGAGGCCGGTTCACAGAAAAGATGTTGGCGCCATTCGGCCCACCAGCTCTTGAAGTTAGACGTGGCTATAGGAGGCGATGCCTGCCAATTTCCATGTGTCCAGATCGGACATATTCATATCAGGAACTCGGTCTAAGAGACGGCAGAAGGCAAGACCGTTTTCAACATTCGTCCGATATCCGATTAAATCAGCAAAGAATAGCTTGATCGGGGCTTGGACAAAGCCCAGTTGCCTTGCTACCACAGAGGGGTAGTAGAACTCATTAGCATGTTCATGCACAAGCCACAGGAAGGATATTTGGTCGGATCATTTCTTTGAGAATTGATTTCATGCGGTCATCCGATAAGACCGAGTCCAGCTGAAAGGTGATCGGATTTTCAAAGGAATTGTTTGGGTCTTCGTAAGTAAACCAGATCAAGGCAGATTTGCTGATGCCATTGTAGAAGCAGTTGAAGTATGCAGCCAGCTGATTTTGGGGTCATTTTGTCACCGTTAAGGACTGCAGCGGCCTCTCCAAAAGATGTACATCTACGAAGGGTGATCTTGTTCCCTTCTGATCGATCCGATGGGAAGCCTTGGTTAAAAAGGTCTACTTTCCAGGCCTTGTGCATATGCAGGTTTAGCCATAAGTTTATAAACCACCAAGGACCGTTAAGGCAGGAAATCGGTTCCCCTTTTCTCAATCGGACCGATACTTCATGCAACAACTGGTAGACCGATCCGAGAAGATATTTGCCGAGGGGAAGAAGGTTACCTGATGCTAGGTGCTCAGGCCACTTTTTGGTATTTGATGCAAGGAGCGAAAGCTTTGCCACAGAAAACGAATTTTTCCAACCACATCAGAAGAAAGGCTATGTATTCCTTTTGATCGATCGGTCCTTGATCCTTTGAATAGTTGGAAATATAAGCACCCCAACCGATCTTGGCTACTTTGATGATGTGAGTCGGTTTAGCTAGGCTGTCGAATATGGTTGTGGAAGTGATGTTTAAGCCTGTCAACATGACCACGTCAAGAAGGGAAGGCGACATCGGACCATGACCGAACATGAATGCATTCAAGGCATCAGACCAGAAGTAGGAGGCAGCTATCAGAAGTGGTTCGTTCTTCTTGATGTCCGACAAAGATAAGGTGAGGCATTGACCGATTTGGTAAGTGTCCCAATCGGCCCGCTTGCTGCTCATCCAGAGGTACCAGTCCCTCCATCCCGCAATTACCGTTGGCCAAGATCGGAAGGCATCTTTCCATGAGGAGGGGGAACTTGACAGATTCTTGAAAGGGAGACGATTGGTCTCTAGGTTGATGAAATCTGTCAGATCTTCACTTCCGATTGGGCCCAGAATAAAGAGACCAGGGGATTCTGGGATGGGGATCGTGATTTCGTTCACAGACGCCTAGAGAAAAATGAGAAAAGAAGGTTAAATCGATGAGAAAATACGGAGGCATTCCGGGGGAAGTAAAACAAAAGTGAAAGAAAAAGAACGAAATCAAGATCTATTACCCGAGGAGCAGAGGAACTTGAAGCCATTACAACTTGCGGTGATGCAGGAAGTGATTCGCTTGGATTGTTGAAGAGATCAATGAAGATGGGTCGCCGGCGAGACTCTTTGGGACTTGCGCTTGGGAGCTCTCTGTACGAAGGCAATGGCGAAGGAGGAACGGCGGCTGAAGGAAGAAGAGGAGCGAAGTATTTATAGGCTTTGCCCGCAGGGGTAAATGAGGAATTTCGCATCGTCGGGTGAAAATCAGGGTTCCGTGTGAAACGGTAACAAATCGAAGGGATCCGAGAATTTCGGGACAATATGGACATCTTATCCCGCATGGGTAAATGAGGAATTTCGTGTCGTCGGGTGAAGCATGTGTTGACGGCGTTTTTTGACACGTGATTAGAGCCGGCGCCTGGGGAGATTTGATAAGAGATCAAACCTAGATCGAAGATGAAGTTCGAGTCGGAATCGGATCGGAGACAGATTCATGGATTCAGGATCGGATTCAGAAGACCGATTGAAGGCGTCGTGAGCTTTGGGCTGAATTGGGCCGCTGATGGGCCAGATCGTCAAGAGTTTTAGGTTAAATAGTTTCTTTCTTTCGCGTCAAGTTTGTTTGAAGTCATGATCAATTCGGAGTCTGTAATTCCAGGGTATAAATATAAACCCTAGGGGTCGTGAAAAGTCTAGATACACATCAATACAAAAACCTTTACTACCTTGCATTTACTACTCGCAATTTACTTACAAGTCGGCGACTTCGCCAAGCTTTTTCTCTTTCACGAGTTCTCCTGGGCTAGTCGAGGCGATCCAGATCTCCAAGGCTTGCTCGTGAGTTCCGCTTCTACTGAGTAATATCTAAGCTTTAGCATCGGGCACATCGCTGTTGCTCCGTTTAGATTTATTCGACAGTTATCGGTATCTGCTAGATCTGCAAGTCTTTTCTTGTTGTTTTAGCCTTTACCACCATCTATCCAGCTTAGAGTTTTTATCTAATCGGCTCTGTCAAAGGCATAATCTTAAGATCTATCTGATAGCTGATTAATATTGCTCTAAGTGTTGTTTT
Organism: Urochloa ruziziensis; assembly: GCA_015476505.1. Taxonomy (NCBI): domain Eukaryota; kingdom Viridiplantae; phylum Streptophyta; class Magnoliopsida; order Poales; family Poaceae; genus Urochloa; species Urochloa ruziziensis. The sequence goes on along the minus strand of CM027126.1, from coordinate 2,671,740 downwards.
GCTAAGCTCTATCGGATCGCTTCACGGTTGTCTTTTATTGCTTAGCTATCAATCGGCTACTTGCTGTTTGATCTACCGAAATCGGCTCCCTGTGCTATTTTCGATATATATCGGATCGGTCCTTCGTCGTTCAACCTACTAACAAGAGAATCGGCTCTTCGGCTGTTTCCTAACATCCGATTTTATCCTTGTCAATCAACAGGTCAGATTGACTGGCACGCCCCGGATTTCAAGGCCACGCCTTTGCTCGTGTGTTAGTACGCATCTGTCTCCGCCTGATTTTTGCGTCAACACAGTCGTGCCCAATGGTGGGATAGCATCACAAGTGAGCCTCTCTCTGGGAAGAACAGCATCACTTCCATCCATAATCCCACGCTTCGCTTTTTGGCAAAGTGGATCGCCATGGTGGTTCACCCGCGCGCTGATTTGCGTCTTTGCCTTTTGCCTGATTTGGAGTGCCTTTATGCCATGGTAAAGAAAATTCGCTTCTCGCCTGTCATGAGCATGCTCGATGACTGGCAGAGGTTAGTCACTGGCCGAGCCACAATTGACATAACCTCGCTGGTCACTCGCATTGCCACCCATGTGGGTGCTTTGCAAGGCGCTCAAGTTTCCTTCCTGCCCACTTCACAAGAGTATCAGTCTTGCATCGGTTTAGACCATTTCACCCAGGGTCATCTGATTCGTGAAGGCCCTGGCCATACTCTCTTTATGTGTTACCCCGGTTTCATCGACGAAGTCGAGCTTCCATGCCCGGCTCTCTCGTTGAGATCGGTGAAGAGTCTAACCTTGCAGCTCAGGAGAAGGGAACCCACTCGCCACAGTGTCGCAGGACCCATGACACGTGGCAGGCATGCCAGGCACGACAGCGAAGCCGAAACGTCTACCGCACCTCAGCCCGAGTACCAGCAGCAGCACGAGTACTACCAGCCGCAGCAGACCGGACCTACCGCCCACATGAACTTCGACGAGACTTTCGACTACTACCAGGAGATGGGACGTGGACTGCAAGTCGGACCATCTGCGTCCGCCAGGCACGACTACGAGAACCCGGTCGCCCGGGAAATCTCGGAGATCAACGCCAGGTTGGACTCGGTGAGCTTACAGCAGTAGCAGATCAGCGACAACCTCGCGCACAACACCGACCTCACGCCAGGTTGGACTCGGTGAGCTTACAGCAGCAGCAGATCAGCGACAACCTCGCGCACAACACCGACCTCCCTCCAGACCGACCTTGGCGGCTTGTTCAACTACATGCACTACGACCCCGACCAGTACTACCAGTGAGCTTCGTTGAAGCTTGGGGGAGTCCCTGGTAAGTCCGAAAGTACTCCCGTTGCCTTGCCTTGCGTTGCCTTGCCTTGCCTTGATGATAATAATAATAATAATAATAATCTAAAAAACAAATAAAAATAAATGTTGAATAAAAAGCTCCTTATGTATGGAAGCATGGTTGATAACCTTGGGAATGATGAATAGTTGCTCTGTTTATGCCCTCTAAGTGCCTCGTGCTTAATCCTTTACTTCTCAAGTATTGAGTTCGTTGGCATTTAAGGATCCATCATGTTTAACTGTGGGAGTAGAGCACATGTTCATTGCCTAAGTTGTTGTGAGTTTAGATATGGTTTGCTTCGGAGTATAAATGTATGCTTAGTAAGAGCAACTCCAACAGTCTAGCTAAAAATGGATGTCCAAAATCTTGATTTAGCTATTATGTAAAACAAAAAAGCTACTAAAAAAGTGAACAAATCCAACAGCCTATGTATGAGTAGCTAGTGAGGTAGGCTATCTAAATATAGAGAGCGAATGATGTGGGATGAAGAGCCACTAAATTTAAAGAGTCATATACAGAGTCTGTTGGAAACGTTTTTTTGTTTAATAATATCTATATTTAACTTTACAAAATGATTTGCACTAGTCTCTTGGAGATGCTCTAAGGAACCTCTCGGAAGTTTTTACAAAAATGTTACATGGTAAATCTTCCCCGACAGGTTTAAATGTCCTATCTAGAGCCAAAGCATTTATATCTTATAAGCCACCATATGCTATCTTGAGTTACTTTGAGTCTTGTCGAATGGTGAAGTCCGCTTGCAGAAGGCACTTGTCGTCTACCGGTCTTTTCCATCCACCTCATCAACAGCCTCAAATGTCCGACTAATCAATGTCCCTGCTCCGGGGTTGATGTCCACCGTCGTTGACATACACTCGCAACACCTACCTTACCAAGCTTGTCCCAAAAGGTCCTCAACTGCTCCATACAAAATTGAAATCCTCTCTGTTACCAAAGGAGAAAAGAGATGCATTAGAAAAAAAGAGAGAGAGAAGATGGAGACAAATGCTCCATCCAAAAAAAGAGCATCTCAAAAATCAAGAGAGAAAGAGAGCAAGGAGTTCAAAGACCCTTTGAGAACAAACACCTTCACCCTTTCCACTTGAAAACCCATGAATTCCAAAGACCGTAATTTGACGAGTGTCATCACTCGCGAACCACTCTTCGACTCGACAACAGAAGTAACCAAGGTATGCCACTCTTACCCTACCTGTAACTCCACTTCAGCCTTAGTGTAGGGAAAGTTGGTCACAACTGACCAAGAGTGAGGATTAAACACCATGAGTAACTCGAGAGTACCATTGGGGAATGATTTAAACCATCTTTTGAAAAATTTATATCTCTGAGATGTAACCTGAAAAGCTGCAGGAATACTTTGAAAATGACTGTTCAGGCTCTCAACAGCCCAAGACATGAACCGTGCAGCTCCACGTTGAACCATGGTATGAGTTCTCTTTTATGCCAACTTATTCAAATGATTTGTTGAAGTTTTGGCTTAAGCATAAGGTACCTAAAGGGTATACACATTGAAGCAACTCTTGACCCGCCGAACCTAGAGTTTAGCCTTGCTCGAGGACGAGCAATGTCTAAGCTTGGGGGCGTGTTGACGGCCATTATCACCTCGTAGTGACCGTCAACATTTTGGTAAAATAAGGATGATCATACCATGTTCCATACATATATGTGTTTATACTGATTAATTCCACAAGTTTTGGATGAGTTATGATTGCAGGATGAAACAGGTGAAACAAGGGCCAAACCTGGCATAGAGCCAGGCCGGCCGGCCTAGCCTAGGCCGACCGGCCTCCCCTGGCCATGTCTTTTCATGCCACTGATCCAGGAGCTCAAGCAAATATCTTAGATGATCAAGAACTGTGCAATCAACGTCAGTTTGATCCAAGGACCCGAAAGGCTTAGAGTGGGAAACACATGGATTGAAGGGCCCACCAACCTTGGATTCTTGGACAGCTTCAACCGAACACAACCGTTACCGACCTCAGGAAGCAATCAGGAGCATCCACGACGAAGGCGGTGGCCAGGGGAGCCAGGTGTAGGCCGATCGTCCTACACCAGGCCGGCCGGCCTCCTGCTGCAACTCCACGCGACCCACTTCAGCGTGGTGGTTAAGCAGGTCGTTGGCAGTGACGGTTAAGCTGGCTACCGACCTTGGGAGGCTATAAAAGGCCACCTCCTCTTCACCCCAAGACACACACCACACTTCTCAAGTCATACTTGAAGGGAGCTCTTGTATCTTTTCTATTTCATAGATTAGGATTAGAGTTGGGAGTAGAGTCGAGTCGAGCTTAGCTCGGAGTCTTCGGAGTTCTGGTAAAGCTCTTGTATCCTTTCCTTCATTTGAAGAGTTTATCAAAACAATTACTTTCTTATTTCAGAGCTTAAGTTTATCTTTATATTTATCTCTTGCTCTTCTTTTAGAGTAAAGATCTTAGTGTAGAGTTTAGTTTAGCTCTACCGGGCTTTATCTCGTGGGTTTGCTCGCCTTGACCGGGCCGTAAGACGCCTTAGGGAAGACGGGGATTTCTCTTGACAGGCCTCAAGAGAAATCTTAATCTTCGAGTGCAGACGTGGTGTCTGGCTTGTCGATTAACTAGGAAGTGTGTTGCACCCCACGGAACAGCAGTGGTAGGCGGCAGGTGGTGACAGCCCTGTCCGTCCTTCGGAGTCCACCACGTTCGGGTGTATTCATAACAGTAGTGCTGAGCCCGGAGAACCCCCTCTCTCATCCCGTTCTGAGGTTCTCCCGTTCTAGTCCGTCGAAGCGAGCTCTGTTCCCGGTATCTAAGCTAGAGTCTAGGCTAAGGTTAGAGTGCCTTTTGCTCTGAGTTAGGAAGTGTCTAGGTCCGGTCTCTCCCAACATCTTTCCTTTTCTATAGAATTAGGTGCTCCTGTGTATCGCTGGTCTTTCAGACCTTCTATCCGGTCATTCATTTGACCATTATCCCTCAAACCTAGAGTTTGTGCCTGTTGACACCGTTTTTTGACACGTGTCAGAGCCGACGTCAAAAAGGAAAGGGAAATGTGTTTTGGAATGGGAATCAGACGAAGCGGTGGTTCCAGAATCGGAGAGGGGCAAAAGAATTGAAATGGTTATTGATTTTGAATCGGACCATGGTTCCAAAAATCAGAATCGGACCAAGGAGGGAATTGTGTTGACATTGGATTTTAGAGAAAATCTGATGTAATATGAATTATAGAGTAATCGGCTGTTTGTATGCATCAACATGAATATCGACAAAAGAGCTGATGGAACTAGAGGTCTGATAGTTGGGGATTCACACGTGAAGACCAGAGAAGGAAGAAGCTAATAAGATTCTGTATGCACACACAAGTTACGTATGAGGGTCCTCATTAATCAATAATTAGCATCATGGCCAGAATATTATATTATTGATGATGAAGCCAAAGTCTGAAAAAAGAAGAATCAGCAAGTGCAAATCGGAAGCAACATGCATGTCTATCGGATGCATTGTGTATATTTGAACGGAGCTATAGCCGATGCTAATTAAGGGGCAATAATTGCAAAGATGGGAAAATTCCAGTATGTTAGCATGGAAGGGTGATTAAAATAAAGAATATAATTTGCACACGTACGAAGATTATTAAAGTAAAGGAGAGAAGCTATGTAGCGATTCAGCTTACATACATCCAGGTTAAATACATACAGATGGAATCGGTAGTCTCATGTGGAGTGAATCGGATGTTGGAGTCAAAACTGAAGACCCTACTACCGATGATAGTCACCGATGGTGCCCAGCCTGTGTTGGATCGGTCTGCTGATGGATTAATCAAATACACGAGAGCATACATATTAGCAATTGTACGTGAAGATATCATTGGCAAAGGAAAAGCTCGGGGAAAGCTTTATTAATGAAGATAGAATTGATTTGAATAAAGAAAGGAAGCATGTTGCTATACGAAGATGAATCCAGGATAATTTAGTGAGCTGGCCGATCTTCGCATAAATAGAATCGGAGGAGACATAATTAGCAAGGACTCTGCGGAGGGGAAGTTGGAGTCCATATATCTTAATATTTCCTTTTGTTTAGATATTTCTTTTTCAGCAAGTTGAGTATGCCGTGACCGGCTTAGGGTGTCCAGAGTATAAATATGTGCCTATGGGCATTGTAAACGTTTTATCACAGCATCAATAAACAAACCCTTTACTTCCAGTACCTTTACCTTTCCGTACCGACGGCTTCGCCACCCTTTTTATTTTGTTCACGAGTTCTTTTAAGTTCATCGGGCTGCATCGCCTCGATCTCCGGCTTGCTTGCAAGTTCCGTTTTACCGAGTAACTTCTAGGCTTTAACCCCCGGGTGCATCGCTGAGGTTTCGTCTAGATTTATTCAACAGTTATCGATATCTGCTAGATCCGCAAGTTTCATATCAATTCTTGTTGTTCTAGTTTTTATCACCAATCTATCCTGTTTAGATCTAGATTGTTGTCGGCTCATTATCAAGCTATCTGTCCGGTACATCATCAGCAGTTATAGCCAACTAGATCTGTTTCTAAGCATTGTTTACAAAGTCTCGGTTAATCTATTAGCCGTTTCATCAAGAGGCCAGTCTCGGCAGCCAGCCGATTCGGCCTTGTATTTTACGATCTGGTATTCTTGTCAATCAACAGGTCAGATTGACTGGCACGTCCCGGTTTTCAAGGCCACGCCTTCGGCTCGTGCGTTGGCGCATCTATCAACCCGATTTTTGCGTCAACAGTGCCCTTAGGTTTGTGGCTTGATATTTCTGGCAAGATTTATCATATCATTCTTCAATACACTTTAACCATCTGCTTCCCTGTCGAAATATAAATATGATACCCTGGGATAACTCCCTAGGTGAAGTGCTACAACAAGATATATTTGTGCGCTTGCAGAATTCATTTTGCATACAACGACATATATCTTCGCGCTCTTGAAGCGTTGCTAAAACGTGACGCTAAGGAGTGCCAACACGCGCCAGCCCTCCTGAGCTGCCAGCGCGAGGAGAAGACGCACGGAATCCATTCGTGCAAAAGGAGTGAAGGCATCGTCGAAGTTGACCCCCTCCTGCTGCACGAACCTGCGTGTCACCAGTCATGCCTTGTGCTTCATAACGGCACCAGCTTCATCCTTCTTTAGCTTGTACACCCACTTAAGGGTGATCGCGCCGGTGACCGGGAGGAAGATCAAACAGCTCCCACGTCTGGTTCTTCTCTACCGTGTCCATCTCCGTTTTCATCACGGTGCGCCATGCCGCGTGTATCTCCACCACGACGAAGGAGTGAGGCTCGCCACCCTCACACGTGAGGTGGAGCTCCGTCTCCAGGTCATGCGGTACAAGTCCCAACACAGGCTGGTCATCGAGGATGTCCATCACGGTACGGTACCGAAGGGGCTCCCCGTAGTGGAACGCGTCCACGTGGTCCTCGTCATGGGAGAGTGGAGTGTCAAACTCCACCAGGCTATGCTCGTCGTGAGCAGGTGTCGCTGCAGCACCCGGAAGAGTAGCTGTCGGTGCAGAGAGTGAAAGTGCATCTAGGCCCCTAGTGGGTTTTGGTGAATTGAGTGACACTAAGATTAAAGAGCTAATGATCTTGTTGAGTTTATGAGCAGGAATTTATCATAAAATCAATGAATTGGTTACAAAAGATTTATTCCATGTGGTAATGCAAAGAGGCTCATACAACAAGTCATTTGACTAGGCTATGGTCAATAGTGAAAAATTGGCAAGCAATGAGTTAATTCGAATTGAGACATGTATTCATGACAACTATTTAATCTCATATCAAGATGAAGCTTGTTGATGATGACATAGCACTAGAAGGGATTCTCTTACAAAGAAATGAGATATTCATTTAAAGAGAAGAACTAAAATAAAATCAAAGTGCAAGCTAAGAGAAAATGGTCAAGAAAGATGATGGTATGGGACATTATTTATCTACACCTAATACATAGCTTGTATATGAGGCATGGACATTGTGATTCAAATCAAATGGTCAAAATTGATAAATAGGACTTCATGAATGATGCAAGCCTACATGAATCTCTAAGTGATGCTAAGGTGAAGAGTCGGAGTTCGGGATAGTGTTTCAAGGTACCAAGCAATGTGTGATCAAGTTGCGGCTTGAGTCATGGTGTCTTTGCTAAGGGTGAAGAAACTTTCTTTGGATCCAACTTGATGAATCTTGGTCATGAAGAGTTTATTGTAGAGAAGCATCAATCTTCAAGAAACAAGTGAATTGAACTAGAAGTGGATTTCATTCAAAGACAAAGGTTCAAGTCACTAGCTCAAGGAAAAATGTGCTCAGTTCATAGAACCAAATGAGATGCACTCCTCAGGTTGAGAAAGATCAAGACACTGCATGAATATGCAAATGAGAGGCTCAAGTTGTAGAAATCCATTTTATCTTTGATCTTGAGTATAGATATGCCGTACTATCAAGAGGGATGCATCACATAGTGTTTTGGTTCAGTCTCAATGCTCAAGTAACCTAAGTGAGTTGAGAGAAACACAAAAGCCTCATGCACACACTTGTGAGTTTCTGAGTGCATATACTCGGCAGTGCCGAGTTTGCCAACTCGGCAGTGCCGAGTACATAGAGTGTGCCAACAGCTAGTTCTATTCAAAATCTCGGCAGTGCCGAGTTTGTGAACTCGGCAGTGCCGGGTTCACAACGGCTAGTAACGGCTAGTCCTCTTGGAGTGGAGTATTTATACCCCACGACCTCAACTATTGCTAGCTGCTGCTTCTGAGGGTTCCTGTGTGCTTCCTTCCTGTTCTAAGCTAAGCAAAAGCCAAGTAAGCTCTCCCCAACCTCTCTTTGTGAGATTGCACATTCAAAGTGATATCTTTGTGTTGGGTTGAGAGAGAGATAGCTTGAGAGACATCAAGAGCACAACAAAACCTTGAGCATTTGAGTTGGTCCAAAATTGTGTGATTCGCATTTGTTACTCTTGGAGCTTTGCTCCTAGACGGCTAGGCGTTGCCCGGTGAGCACCCGGTTGTGTGGGCTGTCACGGGAAGTTTGTAAAGGTCGGTTTCCACCTCAAGGGAACCATTCTTCTTAGTGAAGGGCCATAGTGTGCTTGAGTGGCACTTTGGCGGGGAGGCTTCGCGGAGCTCCTCAAACGGAGATTAGGAACCACTGATCTTGCCTTGTTGTGGGCATGCAGTGGGTCTGAACTTCGGTAAAATCCTTGTGTCAATTGTGCTTGATTATTGTGTTGTGGATTTGAGGAGCTCTCCATCGAACGCTTGTGTTCTTGGAGAGATAGTTATTTCCTTGTGTGCAGGGACTGTGTGAACCTGCTCAGGAACATCATCTGAGCATCCTCTACAATTGGGGTTTGGTCGAAACTTATTTACTCGCACTAGTTATATTGTACTCACTCTGCTCTGTGTGTACTCTGCAGTGCCGAGTTGACTAACTCGGCAGTGCCGGTTACATTAACTGCTCAGCCACTTATATTGATATATACTCGGCAGTGCCGGTTTTGGCAGGCAGTAAATTTTATCCGCTGCATTTTGAGTGAAATTTGTAGGTGCGCCTATTCACCCCCCCCCCCTCTAGGCGACATCACGGTCCTTTCAATTGGTATCAGAGCGAGGCTTCACATCCAAGCTTAACCGTCGTGAAGAAAAGATGTCGATTGAGGTAAACTTTGAGCCACTCGAGCTCGACGGCTCAAACTTTGATTCTTGGTCCTGCAATATTCACAATACTCTTAGAGACATAGATCCTATGGTTGAACATATTTTAGTTGCTAGCATTCTACCTCCCAAGTTTGATGTTAACAACACCGATCGATCAAACATCAGTAAAGAGGAGTTAGCTTGCTTGCAACTCAATGTTTGTGTTACTAACTTCTTGAAAAAGTCTGTTTGTGAAGATATATGGAACTCCATTTCTAGAAAGAAAGAAATCCGAAGAGATGCACATCTTGTTTGGTCTCTCATCAAGGATATATACAAAAATTTGAGAGTGATGATGATGAAGAGCCTGAAGATGTGCTTACACCTGAGAAATGTTCATCTTCATCAACAATCAATCCAAAACTTCAAGTGACATCACTCAATGGTCAAAACTCAGATCTAGTTGCTGCTGAGGCTATGTACCCGGCAGTGCCGGTTTCTGAAACCGACAGTGCCGAGTACAAAGGAAAAGTTGAAGAAGAACAACTGAGTGAAGAATCAACGTCCTCGTGTTGGTCTGATTCTGATAGAGATCTCATCAGTGCTTTATGGCTATATCTGAGAGTGACTCCGACAGTGATAGTGATGATGAGGAGCTTGTGACCGAGGTCAACAAGATGTCATTAAAAGCAAGAAGTTTAGTGACTAAAACAATGAAAAGAGTAATGGAACAAGGACAAGACATATTAAGATTAGAAAAGCTTCTTGATGACAAGGAAGCTCAAATCAACTACCTTGTCCCATTTGAAGAAAAGAATAAACTACTCAAGGATCAAGTGGATGAGCTCATGGACACACATGCCAAGACAGAGGTAGCTCATGAGGTTGTGATCACCATGATGAAATCAAGTCAACCAACCACTCACACTTGTTCACAAGATGAGAAGAAAGAAAAGCAATCATGGTTTGAGCAAGTAACAATAGAGGACTGCAATGATGATCTAGTCAAGGAGAATGAGATGCTCAAGCAAGAAGTGGATAGGCTCTTGAAGGACTTGTCCAAGTTAAAAGGCAAAGGCATTGCACGACCTTCTCAAGATAACCGTGAAACCATGGTGAAGAAGCTTGAGAAGGGATCAACAGTGCAAAGCTGATGCAATCCTGCACCCAAGACCAACAAGAGCAAGCCACAAGCAAAGAAGAAGAATCTTGATCACATCAAATGCTTCAAATGCTCCGAGATGGGGCATTATGTTGTTATGTGCTCAAGAAAGCTAGAAGGCCAGCAAATAGTCTCCAAGAGACAAAGAAGTCTGTCCAAGAGAAAATGCTTTGGTTGCTGCAAGAAGGGACACAAGATTGCTTCATGTCCGGGCAGGCCACACACACTGCATGTACCCGGCAGTGCCGAGTTGGAAAAGTCGGCAGTGCCGAGTACAAAGGGACAGCAGCAACCCAAATTGAATCAAGGCTTCAATAAAGCTCAAGAGCAATATTTGGAGAGAAAAGATTCTGAGAATGTCAAGAACAAGACATCAAGCAGCATCAAGCACAAGGTGTGTTACACATGCCGAGGAAAAGGACATCTTGGTAAAGACTGTCCAAATGGTAACTCTCCTAAGGCCAAACTTAGTCAACAATGCTAATGATAAACTTAAGGAATCCTCGGGTAGCTCTAAAGCTAGTAGGATGATGAAGTCATCCACTACAAGCACAATAGCTATTTGGGTTCCCAAATCGTTGCTGACTAACTCTAAAGGACCCAACGGAGTTTGGGTACCAAAATGTGCTTGAAAGGGTTTTGCAGGTACTTGGAGAAGCATTGGTAACTTGGCAAGCTTGAAAAGATCTTCACTTCATGATTTACATATCAAGCTCAATGTTGTTGCTCAAATCGTGAAAAATGCCAAGTTAAAGTACAAATGATCTATCATGTTCTCCAATGCATCTTAAGTAACAAGTACCTCTCCCTCAGCTACTTAGTGCTCTATACTCGAGTTTGCTTAACATGAGTTCAAGTATAGACTCTAATATAGCTTAGTGCGTCAATTTCAAAATATTAGTCACAATATGACACATGTTGCTCCTAACAAGCTCTGTGGTGGAGCTAGAGTCTTATTTTCTACACAGGAGCATTCTCATGCAATAAGCAATCAAGGAAGGTCAAGAGAAATCAAAAATTATTCTGCTGGGTAGGCTCATATGTACCCGGCAGTGCCGGTTTGGTAAAACCGGCAGTGCCGAGTACAAAGGCCCAATATCGATCCCGTGCTTCATCAAGCCTCGGAAGATCTGGCACAAGAGCGGATGATCTAGGAAAATGACCAAAGGGCCTCTAACAGTGTTCTAAGCTAAACATCCGACCATATCTCGGAAGATCCGACCAGAAGTTCCGAGCGGCTCTGTCTGGTGCCCGGAGGATACAACATCGAGTCGGATGATCCGAGTGTACCTGGTCAAAATCATGCCCATATACACGGCAGTGCCGGGTTGACAAACCGGCAGTGCCGAGTACAAGGCAAAACAGGCAGTGAGCACTTTCTTGACCAAACTCTTATTATTGCATTATGGTTGTGTTTATTATGACCAAAATATGAAATGAGCATCCTCAAGTATCTTAAATGATTGAAAGTGCATTTATCAAGAATTCAATCCTTGATGCACATATTTAGGGGGAGCTAATTTCATATCTTGTGTCATTGGATTTAATCTTGCTTTCAAGTTTCAAGATTTGTAGGATAAAATCAGAAATGCTTCATATACTTGAAATAAGCAAGAAACCATCTTGAGCATGCTACTCGACCTCAAGGTCACCAATCCATCAAGAAATGAGTATATAACGTCAAAATGGATTGTTTATCTCTCTTAGTGGCAGCTCTCCATGACACGGCTTAAATTCCTTAATTGATCTTAACCGATCTAAAGAATGCACATTAACATATATTCACATTTATGTGTGCATAATATTCTCATAAGGAATTCAGTTCATGTTATGAGGCTTTGTGTTTGGTAGCTTGGCAATTTGCCCTAAGTGATTTTTAAAGGCTATCAAACATAAAGCTAGGGCGTGTGCTACTTATGGTCAACTCTAAGCTTTAGTGAACTACTCGTGGATGTTAAGTGCGAGATGACAAGAAGTACATCTTGATGCACAAGTACAAGCCCAAAATATGAAATCCTTCAAGGTGTGAAGGATATAGAGACTCAAGGGCCAAGGTATGTATTTCTATAGATATTCTCATTGAACCTTGCATCTAGGCCCTATACATGCTAGTGTGTGCATGTTTCGCATGAAGCATATCAAGTCTTTAGTGCACCTCTAGATATTTAATTGATACCCTCATGTGTTTGACCTAGCGTCAAGTGAACTTTAAAAGTTTGTAGGGTATGAGCTAAATATTCTAAGGTTGTTGCTTGACTTGAGTTGCTACATGCTTGAGTGACATAGAGTAGAACTTGCAAAATCCAACTAGTATGCTAGGTGTGTGCTTTTTGGAAAATATTTGGTTCTTGGTCTTTGTGACTATGTCAAGTCACCTGTGGTTACTGTTACCTTTGATTGAATGTTGGCTAACCACAAGTGATGAGATTCTCTCAAGTCCATAGGAGCTAGACACATCTCATCTCAAGGGCTAAACTTTGGAAATTCTATCTTCTCTCAAATCTTTAGCAAGGTTCCTATTCTAAAAAGGATATCTTAAGTCATGGAACCTAGATGTGATCCTAAAGTCTCTCCATCTCTCACATCCAAAATTCTCAAGTTCAGTTCTCTGATCGCTCTATGTAACCGGCAGTGCCGAGTTTCACAACCCGGCAGTGCCGAGTACATTACATGTGAACTGAAAATTTCTTTCATCTCCAAATCTCCATGTTCCAAGAAGTTTTATGGATATTTAAGTACCTGGAACATATCTCGTGATCAATCTTCGTAGAAATCTATCAAACCATGAAATTCTTCTATTCATGTCACGGATCCTATATACTCAGCAGTGCCGAGTTTCAAATCTCGGCAGTGCCGAGTACACAGGGGCTCTAGCAGTTATTTCTCTATTCAACCCGTGACTTACCCCTTCATTCACCCATTCTCTCTCCTCTCACCTGCCCGACGCCCCACTGTTCTTGAGGGGCGATTTCTTGGCGATTTGGAAGTTTAGCCGTGGGATTCAAGGATTGAAGGCTTGTTCTTGGTGGTTTCTACTCAGCACTACCGGATCCACTGCCGGTTTTGTGTTTCAAACCTTCCCCACCATGAGTCAAGGTACATTTCGGCCATTCTTGCCCGATCTACTTTTCTAGGGTTGTTCTCTTGGATTCCTTTGATAGAACATCTCCTGCAACATCCTAGATGATATTCCATGTTACGGATTCAAGTTTCCATGGTCGATTTTGAGGGGGACTCGATTTGGGATCTCACTGTGTGTAACCGGCAGTGCCGGTTTGTGAAACTCGGCTGTGCCGAGTACACACAGAGATTTTCCAACTTGTGTTCCTTGCAAGATTAATCATGCATTTATCATTGGAATAATCATACTATCCTTTACTCTGAATCAGATCCATCTAGAAAACCTACATCTCTGATTCGATCTGTTGTGCACTGTCTGTGTGTACTCGGCAGTGCCGAGTTGAAGAACTCGGCAGTGCCGAATACACACAGACAGCACCCAACTCATTCAATCATTTCTATCTCTCTAGATGATTCAGCTCAGCTCTACCTTATTCTGAGTATCTGGTATATTTTTATGATCACAGATCCTCCGAGACGTCCTCTTAAAATCTTTGGAAGCAAGGACAAACAAAAAGCAACCGGTGAACCTAGGAGGTCAACAAGAAGACCACTTCCTAGGGCCACTCTTTACATCAGTGAGGCAGCACCAGAACATCAGGGAGATAGTAGTGGTGACAACAGTACCTCAAGTGATGATGGGGAGGAGAGCGATGAAAATTATCGGGTATCTCTCCGAGGGCAGAAAAGGAGTGGTCGGTATATGAGAGGCAGCAGCAGCAGCGGTGGTCGTGCAGCTAGCAGTGGAGGAATTGGGGGGCAGGGTGGAGATGATGAGGGTGAGGAAGATCATGGTGTTGAGCAGCAAGGACAGTCTATGTTTGTGCCAGGCGTATTTCTGAGAGAGCCTAGAGTGCCACATGACTACATTAAAGTGAACTACAAAGGTCGTGGCATGACAGTCAAGGCAAGCAAGGAAAGAGAGAAAAACCCCTTTAATGATCAAAGGGGTGGCAGGAGTGTGGACTATCGCTTCCACACCAAGTTTCAGCAGGATTTCTATATGTCTGCCATTCTCAAGAAAAAGTACAAGGTGGCTAGATCACAGTTCATAAATTGGAAGGAGTATGAGGATATGCATGACCCTATCTTTGATGAGATCATTCTTGAGTGCAAGAAAAAGCACATATATAACATCATGGGTTTCCAATGTGATTGGAACACAGAGGTCATAGCACAGTTTTATGCCACTTGCTATTGGGATGACAGTGAGTATGACCCTAGCAGGAGATGGGTTCATTGGATGACAGAAGGGAAATGGTATAAAATTAGCTATGCTGAGTTTGGTGGGATATTCGGATGCATGAGGTACGATTATGACAGGAGAAAGATTCACATAGGTTCTCATCTTCCTAAGGAAGACATGGGGAACATGTATATGCCAGGGAGAGAGTGGATATATGGGAAGACCAAGGGCTTGATTCCTTTCTATGGTTATCTTAACAAATTTTTCAGGAAGACTCTAGCACCTAGAGAAGGTGATCATGAGAACATTTCCTCCTTCTTGAGAAATCTCTTACATGTCATGACACCCACTGAGGAGGAGTTCTGTGTTTTTGATTTCATATGGGAAGAGATCAAAGATATATCCAAATCTCCCCAAAAGAGCTGTGGTTATGGTGCTTACTTGATGTTCATGATCAACCACAAGACACGGATGAGGTTTGAGTGTGACTACACACACACAGCTATTTGTATTGATCTTGACTACCATCCAGGTGTGACTCTCAGTGAGGTGATACAGATGAGACAGTCTGTGGCAGCCCTAGGAGATATTGGGGGTGCCCAAGGGGCTCCTAGTGCTCCACCAGCCCCTTCACGCTCACGTTCTAGGCATGGTGGTTCTAGGGAGGAACATGTGGAGAAGCCACCATCCCCAATGAGAAAAATCTTTAACTTATTTGTGGGGATGTGCAAGAGTCAAAGGGACATCCAAGTTGAGCAAAGAGCACAAAGAATTCGAGACAAGAAGCAAATGGATGAGCTGAAATTAATTCATAATGCCTTACACATCGATCCACCTCGCTCTCCCATTTCTTCTTCTAGTTCTGAGCCAGAGATTCCATCTATGGATGACTTGATGCGTGAGATGGCAGCTGCTCCTTACTATAATCAGTATGGATCCACTTTCTTTTCTAATGACGATGAGCCATATCCAGCTGCACCTCCTCCACCTCACCAGCAGCACCCTCACACTTCTCAGCAGCCGACACACTCTTTTGCGCCACAGCAGCAGCCATACGTGCCTCCATCGTCCCAGCCACCTCCATATATATATGTGCCTCCGCCACATCCACCTTCCTACATGACTCAGCAGCCTCCCAGCACCGAGGCGTTTGGTGATTGGATATTTGGAACTCGTCCTGGTGATGCCGGCCAAGGGACTAGCGGGTATGGTGGACGGTGTGATGATGATGAAGATCAGCAGTAGCAGCTTCCAGTTACACTCCCCTCAGGACCTTATTGGTGATGGATGACAAAGGGGGAGTGATAGATTGAGTTAAAGCTTTCACATCAGGTTTTCAGAGTCCCTGTCCCTGTATACTCGGCAGTGCCGAGTATCCAAACCCGGCAGTGCCGGTTTGGGTGTGGTATGCCACACACAGTGTAATAAATTCGTTTTAGCTCATTTGGATTTGAGAAAAATTGTAATGTGTGCTATTTGTGTGGTGAACCATGGTTAGTTGCTTAAATTCAAGACTTGTTGCATGTTAGTGTGTTGAAATGGATTGTTTTGATGAAATGTTGATTTTCTCAGTTCTGAGCCAAGTGTACTCTGTGTACTCGGCAGTGCCGAATCTTGCAACCCGGCAGTGTCGAGTACACAGGTATATCCTGGTGTGCCTAATATACTCGGCAGTGCCGAGTTTATCAACTCGGCAGTGCCGAGTACATTGTGACAGAACTGACCATTTCTTCCATTTTATGTTTTGTGAGATATTTGTCATATGCATCACGTTATACATGTTCACACACTTGTTTTGCACCCCACAGATGCTGAGATTTAGGGGGAGCTCAATGTTCTCATGAATATGTGCAAAAATTGGCATTTGAGGCCAAATTGTTTGAATTCAAACTTTGCACATATTTAGGGGGAGCTCAATCTAAATCTGAGCATCTAAAAGCTTCATTGATATATCTTTTGTAAGCTTTAATCAAGGTTGTCATCAATCACCAAAAAGGGGGAGATTGAAAGTGCATCTAGGCCCCTAGTGGGTTTTGGTGAATTGAGTGACACTAAGATTAAAGAGCTAATGATCTTGTTGAGTTTATGAGCAGGAATTTATCATAAAATCAATGAATTGGTTACAAAAGATTTATTCCATGTGGTAATGCAAAGAGGCTCATACGACAAGTCATTTGACTAGGCTATGGTCAATAGTGAAAAATTGGCAAGCAATGAGTTAATTCTAATCGAGACATGTATTCATGACAACTATTTAATCTCATATCAAGATGAAGCTTGTTGATGATGACATAGCACTAGAAGGGATTCTCTTACAAAGAAATGAGATATTCATTTAAAGAGAAGAACTAAAATAAAATCAAAGTGCAAGCTAAGAGAAAATGGTCAAGAAAGATGATGGTATGGGACATCATTTATCTACACCTGATACATAGCTTGTATATGAGGCATGGACATTGTGATTCAAATCAAATGGTCAAAATTGATAAATGGACTTCATGAATGATGCAAGCCTACATGAATCTCTAAGTGATGCTAAGGTGAAGAGTCGGAGTTCGGGATAGTGTTTCAAGGTACCAAGCAATGTGTGATCAAGTTGCGGCTTGAGTCATGGCTGTCTTTGCTAAGGGTGAAGAAACTTTCTTTGGATCCAACTTGATGAATCTTGGTCATGAAGAGTTTAGTGTAGAGAAGCGTCAATCTTCAAGAAACAAGTGAATTGAACTAGAAGTGGATTTCATTCAAAGACAAAGGTTCAAGTCACTAGCTCAAGGAAAAATGTGCTCAGTTCATAGAACCAAATGAGATGCACTCCTCAGGTTGAGAAAGATCAAGACACGGCATGAATATGCAAATGAGAAGCTCAAGTTGTAGAAATCCATTTTATCTTTGATCTTGAGTATAGATATGTCCGTACTATCAAGAGGGATGCATCACATAGTGTTTTGGTTCAGTCTCAATGCTCAAGTAACCTAAGTGAGTTGAGAGAAACACAAAAGCCTCATGCACACACTTGTGAGTTTCTGAGTGCATATACTCGGCAGTGCCGAGGTTGCCAACTCGGCAGTGCCGAGTACATAGAGTGTGCCAACGGCTAGTTCTATTCAAAATCTCGGCAGTGCCGAGTTTGTGAACTCGGCAGTGCCGGGTTCACAACGGCTAGTAACGGCTAGTCCTCTTGGAGTGGAGTATTTATACCCCACGACCTCAACTGTTGCTAGCTGCTGCTTCTGAGGGTTCCTGTGTGCTTCCTTCCTGTTCTAAGCTAAGCAAAAGCCAAGTAAGCTCTCCCCAACCTCTCTTTGTGAGATTGCACATTCAAAGTGATATCTTTGTGTTGGGTTGAGAGAGAGATAGCTTGAGAGACATCAAGAGCACAGCAAAACCTTGAGCATTTGAGTTGGTCCAAAATTGTGTGATTCGCATTTGTTACTCTTGGAGCTTTGCTCTAGACGGCTAGGCGTTGCCCGGTGAGCACCCGGTTGTGTGGGCTGTCACGGGAAGTTTGTAAAGGTCGGTTTCCACCTCAAGGGAACCATTCTTCTTAGTGAAGTGCCATAGTGTGCTTGAGTGGCACTTTGGCGGGGAGGCTTCGCGGAGCTCCTCAAACGGAGATTAGGAACCACTGATCTTGCCTTGTTGTGGGCATGCAGTGGGTCTGAACTTCGGTAAAATCCTTGTGTCAATTGTGCTTGATTATTGTGTTGTGGATTTGAGGAGCTCTCCATCGAACACTTGTGTTCTTGGAGAGATAGTTGTTTCCTTGTGTGCAGGGACTGTGTGAACCTGCTCAGGAACATCATCTGAGCATCCTCTACAATTGGGTTTGGTCGAAACTTATTTACTCGCACTAATTACATTGTACTCACTCTGCTCTGTGTGTACTCGGCAGTGCCGAGTTGACTAACTCGGCAGTGCCGGTTACATTAACTGCTCAGCCACATATATTGATATATACTCGGCAGTGCCGAGTTGATAAACTCGGCAGTGCCGGTTTTGGCAGGCAGTAAATTTTATCCGCTGCATTTTGAGTGAAATTTGTAGGTGCGCCTATTCACCCCCCCCCCCCCCACCCCTCTAGGCGACATCACGGTCCTTTCAGAGAGAGGCGTGGGCGACGATGGTGGTGATGGAGGTGCGAAGCTCGCCGCAGCCAGCGTACCCACCGGAGCTGGCGGTGTAGCGGAAGTTGCCGCAACTAGAGTACTCCACCGGAGCTGGTGGTATGAAAGAGCTCGCTGCGGTTGGTATACTCACTGCGGCCGGTGTGCCTGCCGGAGTCGGTGGAAGACTCGGCGCAGTCGACGAAGAGCTCGCCGAAGACCTGGGTTTTGGGTGAGGCATGCTCATCGAAGAGGAGCTGCCCTCTCCCCCAGTCCCCGCGTGGTCGATGTAGTCAAAGGTGAAGTCGCTGTATGCCAGACTTGAACCGTCGTCCACCATCTTCTCCCACGTCCAGTCGTGCCCTTGTCGAACATGACGTCGCGCATGGTGCGCACATGCTGTGTCACCAGGTCGAGGACGTGGTAGGCCTTCACACCCTCGGGGTAGCCGATGAACACCCCCGGGGTGCTCTTGTCGTCGAACTTGCTGAGGTGGTCTAGCTTCTTCACGTAGGCAAGGCAGCCGAAGACTCGAAGGTGACCAACCGCCGGCTTCCGCCCATGCCAAGCCTCGTATGGCGTCATGCCATCGAGCGCATTGGTGGGCGGGCGGTTGACGATCTGAACCGCGGTCATCACCGCCTCTCTCCAGAAGATGGTCGGCATTCCTCTCTCCTTGATGAGGGACCGGTGTGACATCTCTGATGTCTAATCACCTCATTAAGGATTAATGGACAATTAAGCTTGTGGTTTTGACCGAAGTCAACGCCTGAAATAATGGATTAAAATTCCATGTACCGAACCTTTACAGCTTGAATTGATTTGAATTCAAAATTTCGCTTAAAAACTTGAAAATCTGTCAATAAGAGAGTGGTCCCAAATTTTATAAGGAACAACTTTGTTAATTGGAGGTTTTCAAAATTTTTAGTGAAAGATGCTCTAAATCATTGTCAAACAGCAGTCAAACCTGTTTTTCAGCCAACACTTCTAAGTCTGGATAGCAGAAGTTTTTCCCAAAAGTTGAGGCTTGCCATTTGGATTTCCATATATAACTTTTCATGAACTTCTCTCTAAGTTGAATCATTGATGTTTGGACTTGCCCTTGGTCATGTTCTCCATCAAGTATTCACACCCTAAGCATTTTAAATTTGCTTGGGAGGAGGGTTAAGTCGAATGAACTCCTGGCAACTCGGTGAACTTCAACCTTTCTCGGTTGGCATGGTTCAAATTCGAATTTTCACTTAAGAACTCAAAAATGTGCCAATATGAAATTTGTTCATCTTTTCATGGGACACAACTTTGTCAATGTGGCCCTGGAGAGCTTTTGAGTGCTTCAGCCCCAAAAACCCGGTTAAAGTCAGTCAAACACAGAAGTTCACCGCAGGCTGGCACCCGAGTTCATGCGGTTTTCTCAGCAATTTTTCCCGTTGATCTATACACCTTTTCATAGGTCAACCTTTACAAAAGTTGTAGCTGGTAACCTGGAGCACAACTTTTCTTTTTGGAGATTTTGAACTTCAGTTCAAAATTTCGGAGAAAATTGAGTTTGAATGGACGCCCGGCTTGTGTTCGACGAATTGCCGGCGCTCACCGGCGCCGCGCGTTTCAGCGCCCGACCGTGCCGCCACACGTCGGCCGAGTTCTGACGCGGACGCCGAGGCCGCCGGTCATCAATGCCACGCGGGGGAGTCGTTCCGACAGGCCGCACCTGTCCCCGCCTTGTTCCCCCGACCGCGCGCGACGCCGCCGCCCCGTTCGCCACGCGGCGCGCCGCTGCTGCCGCGGCTCCGCCGGCCTGCACGCTCGCCGCGACCGTGATGTGACGTGCCGCCGCCCCGCGCGTTGCCCCCCTCCTGTCCCCGCCGGTCTCCCGACCAAGTCCGGCCGCGCCAAGCTCCGCACGCCACGTGGCCGCCGAACTCTGCCGCGCGCACCGTGAGGACCCAGTGTGTCCGAGGACCGGTGGATGGTCGCTTCCTGGTGTGATGAGTGATTGACAACGTGGTGTGGATTGACGTTTCCCTTGGCTCAAGTATTGCAGGTGTAGAATGCGGCTTGGTTGCATTGGTGCAGGTGAAGAACAGGCGCGAAAGGTCTTAGCCATGGCGGCCTCCGAGGAGCGGAGAGACAAGTAGGCTTGGTTCGAGGGACCCGATGGCCGGTGGATCAAGTGCGGTTCACATGCTGGCAAGAACGAGCAAGGGGACGTGGTTCCGGTGCGAGGTAGCGGCTCACAACCGAAGCTCGTACGCGGACGAGAAGCCGGCGCAAGGTGGCGGCTAACAACCGAAGTTTGCGCGCGGGGTTTGGTGATTTGGCCACAAAATCATCGGTGGACGGTTTCCCTTGGTTTGGGCCTCAAAACCAAGGACCGAGGACTCGACGAGGCGAACTTGGGCAGCTGGGCCTGTGTGGGCTGACAGGGGCGGTTTAACCGCCCCCCAGGGCCGGTTTAACCGCCCCCCCCTGGGCTGGCCCAAGAACGGCGTCGAGGAGCTTCGATCCGGAGGACACGCGGCGTGACTGCAAGGCTTGCGTCGGAGGGAAGCTAGCTTGCAGTGGAAGGTGCCCGAGCCGGAAAATATCTGAAGATCAAATGTCAAATTTGCCCCTGAGGGGTATGTATCACTTAGGGGTAGTTTAGTCTTTAGGACACCACCACTTGGACTACTAATAGGCCCCTTCAGGGCTGGTGGCTGTCATCTCTCTAGTTATCTCTTTAGGTTTTACTTTGAACTTGTTTTCCCCTTCATCCCCTCCACCTAGAACTACTTCGAATCATTCCTAGTTTGTATAGGTGAATTCATGGTTATGTGATTGAGTTTGTGCTGCTCATCTTTGTGCCATGATTTGATTTCCCGAGCTCCCTTTCCTTTTTCTATTTTCGTGGGTATTTTCGGAGCTATTTTTGGGGGATTTTCGTTCTTCTTGTTCTAGGGCGTTTTCTCTCGGATTTCTTTGGGGGATTCACGTATGAGTGCCTTGTGCCTCTTTTGCTGGTGATCCCTTGCCCCCAAACGCCGAGAATCGCTCTGGATTTGAGATTTTCGGGATGAACTCGAGGTCATGGTGTTCTTCGCGAGATCTGCGATTCCGGGAGTTGTACTGAGTTAGAGGCCGAGATCTTTTGGGAAAACACTCCACTGGAGGTCTAGATCATCTGACCAAAATCTCGCCTCAAGAGCTCAAGCGGTTTGGGAGATCCACTTTTGTTTTGACTTTTTCCCGAGGTTCCCAGGCCCGGGCGGTTTAACCGCCCCCCTGGCCGGTTTAACCGCCCCCCCTGGGTGTGTTAGATCGAGCCGAGTTTCGGGTCATTTTGGTGTTCGTTTCGATTGGTTCGAGTTCCGCTGCTCGTTTCTTGTTCCTAGGGTCAGTAGCTTGACAGTGGCTACGTGATCTTGGCAAGATTACTCTCGGAGGTTTCGGAGTTGTTTTGCGAGAATAGCCGGATTGTTTGGAAAGAATTTTTATCGGCTCCCATTCACTCCCCCCCTCTCTGGTCGCCGTTTCGGTCCTTCAATTGGTATCAGAGCCGGTTACGGGTCTTTGTGACTCTAACCAGTCTAAGATCCAAAGATGGCGTACCAAGATCGGGGTTCCGGGCCTCCGCACTTCGATGGGAAGAACTACCCGAACTGGGTTGCGCGTATGGGCGCTTTCTTGCGAGGCAAAGGAAAGTTGCTGTGGGATGTGACGAAAGATGAAAACTATGTCAATCCCACCAACTTAGATGCCCAGGATGCAAAGGATAGGTTTGAGGCAAACGCTAGAGCTGTTGACTACTTGTTCCGTGCTTTGTCTGCCGAGGAGTTTGAGCGTGTCTTGGGCGAGGACCTAGCTTGCCAGATCTGGCAGAAGCTCAAGGTAGCCCACGGTGGTGATAGCCATGTCAAGGCTAGGCTTTTCTCGATGTACAGGAGGGAGTATGAGAATTTTGCTCATTTGCCTGGAGAGTCTGTTGATGCTTTGTTTCAGCGTTTCACTTCGATTGTCAACAACATGAAAGCCAACATTACCGTGCTCCCATACTCAGATCATGACCGAGCTATCAAGCTCCTGCAAGCACTTGATAGATCCGTGTGGGGTGCCAAGGTTGAGGCGATCATGGAGTCGGCAAACTATGAGACTCTTTCTGTTGACGAGCTTTTCTCGAAGTTGAAGTCCTCTGAGGTTGACAGGCAGTTGCTTGCCAAGGCTAAGAGTCCGACTGATCCCCATAGTCTGGCTCTAGTCGGTGGCTCTGGATATGGACATGCTAACACTCCTAGACACTTTGCTTTGTCTTCTCTTGTGTCCCTTCCAGATGAAGAGTATGAGGTGCTGAGCGAGGAGGATCTCGCGTTGCTCATGAGGAGGTTCGAGCGGATGTACTAGAACTGCAAGGGTTCGAGGCGTGCCGGGAGTACGTGCTACAGATGCGGGAAGATGGGCCACTTCATCGCCGAGTGCCCCGAGGAGATCAAGAACGACTACAACCGCAAGCACCGCCCGCGAGACGACCACAAGCACCGTCCCAAGGACGAGTACCGCTCCAAGCAGAAGAACAAGGACGAGAGAAGATCCAAGAACAAGCACGGTGGACACAACAAGCACAGATCTCGAGCGATGGTGGCAGATGCGAGCGACATCGACACAAGCTCCACCAACACCTCGTCAAGCTCAAGCAGTGAAGATGAAGGCCGCGGCCACCGCAAGGAGAAGAAGAGCTTGAACCGCAACTTCAACGGCATCTCCTTCGCCGCCGTCGACTACTGCACCATGGCGCACGACTCCGTGAAGAGCAAGGACGACTCCGACTCCGACTCCGAGGATGAGGTATTGACAGATCCCACCTCTTTGCGTCAGGAGATTGCTAGGTTAGAGCAGTTGGTCGATAACCGCGATGATGTGCTTAGGAAGACCAACAAGGAGAAGAGGGAGTTTAGGTCTTTGCTAGGAGAGTCCAAGGATAGAGTGGCTGAGCTTGAGACCTTGCTTTCTGGGACTGGAAAGAAGGCTATGGAGTTTGAGTCTTTGCTTTGCGAGTCTAGGGAGAGAGCAGCTTCGCTTGAGTCTGAGATTGCTGTTTTGAAAGATGCTCCTCTTGTGTCTGATGAGGTAGAATGCTCGTTCTGTGATGTGCATATTGCTGATCTTGTTGTGCTTAAGGAAAAACACATGAACTGCTTGGATGAACTAGAGAGTGCTAGAGTTGAGCTTGCTGAGTTGAAGTCTAGGTCATCTTTGCTAGGTGCTTGTACTTCTTGTCCTGCTTTGCATGCTCAGTTGCTTGAATCACGCACCATGATTAGTTCACTTGAAGCACAACTTAAATCACCCATTGCAAATTCCTGTTCTGCTTGTGATGTTGTTGCATTGAAGAATGTTGAGCTAGAACAGTGTGTGAACAGATTGCAAGATGAGAATGATGAGCTAAGACAGTGTTTGGGTTGGCTGTCTGGTCGTGAGCCTCAGCTCAAGATGTTGATTGCTAGTTTCAAGAGAGCTGATGGTTGTGGTCTTGGTTCTGAGAAGGTTGGTGAGAGTAGTGGTGAGAGAGAGAGATCCAGAGAGCTCCACCGCAAACATTCCCACAAACCCACCAAAAGCCATTCTCAAGAACACCTTCACACCCAAACCAAACCACCTGCTGAACAAGCTTGACACCACTCCAGATCCTCCCAAGTTTCCACCTAAGTCAGAGAACTTTCAGAGGAGAGTGACCTTTGTGAGGAGTGGGGTTTACCAGCCGAGAGAGAGGGCACAGCCGAGAGAAACCCCAAAGCCAAAGCCAGTCCGCTTCCATTGTGAGCATTGTGGAAGGGATGGACACCTTGAGGAGTTTTGTTGGAGGAAGAAGAGGGAGGTGAGAAGAGAGAAGGAGGTGGGGAACAGGGACAGGTACTACTCTTCTCGTAGTGTGCCTGTGTCTCGTTCACCCTGGCCGAGAGGCGACGCCTTTGTGCGCACAGTTCCTGTGGTTGCTAGTCGTGGTGTTTCAGCTGTTCGTGAGTTTGCTAGGCGGCCTCCGTTTCGCGGTCAGTTTGGTTCAGGGAGGTTCGACCGTAGCTTTGAGGCTAGGAGAGAGTCTAGGCCACGTTTTCCCCCGCGTGGTGCTAGAGGTCCGATGGTGAGAGACGAGAGGGTGTCACGCGGTAGAGTTGATTTTGCTAACCCCTCTTTTGAGCAGATGGCCCGACACTGGTTTGACTCGTTTTGTGCTAACCCCAGTGTCGAGTCACTCGCTCATTCTCGTTCTCGCTTTTGATTGTGCAGGTGGGAGGCTTGGAGAACTTTTGGTTGATGGATTCTGGCTGCTCGAGACATATGACAGGTAATGGTAAGTGGTTCTCCAGTCTCACCCCGGTGGTGTCCAGGCAGTACATCACTTTCGGGGATAAGGGTAGAGGTAGAGTGTTGTCAGAGGGTGCTATTCAGGTGAGCGACACTTTCATGTTGAAGCGGGTTGCTCTTGTCAAGAATCTTGGTTTCAATTTGCTCTCAGTTTCTCAGCTTCTTGATGAGGGTTATGAGGTTCGCTTTAAGCGTGGTGATTCGAAAATTCTTGATTCTCGAGGTGACCTTGTGTGTATGATCATTCCTGAGGGACAGATTTTTCGTGCTGATTTTTCTCGATCTTTTGGTCCTTCACGGTGTTTGATCGCTGGTACTTCTTCTGAGCTTTGGAAGTGGCATAGGAGATTGGGTCATGTGAGCTTTGATTTACTCACACGCTTGAGTGCTCTTGACCTTATCCGAGGATTGCCCAAGCTCAAGTTCGAGAAAGATTTGGTTTGTGCACCTTGTAGGCATGGAAAAATGGTTGCTGCTTCTCACCCACCTTTGACAGATGTTATGACTGAGCGTCCAGGGGAGCTTTTGCACATGGATTTGGTTGGCCCCGCTCGAGTTCGTTCAGTTGGTGGGAAGTGGTATGTTCTTGTGGTTGTTGATGACTTTTCTCGGTATGCTTGGGTGTTCTTTCTGGCGTCGAAGGATGAGACATTTGATTTTGTTCGAGATCTGATTTTGAGGTTGAAAAACGAGAGTAATGGTGGTGCCATGAGAGCTATTCGTAGCGACAATGGTACAGAATTTAAGAACACTCGTTTTGATGCCTTCTGTCGTGATCTTGGTCTTGAACATCAATACTCGTCGCCATATGTTGCTTGTCAGAATGGTGTTGTTGAGAGAAAGAATAGAACACTTTGTGAGATGGCTAGGACGATGCTAGATGAGCATAGGACTCCTAGGAAGTATTGGGCAGAAGCGGTGAACACAGCTTGCTATGTTTCGAATCGGATTTTCCTTCGTGCTTTCAAGAAGAAAACTTGCTATGAGCTTTTCCATGGTCGTTCCCCCCGTGTGAGTCACTTTCAGGTTTTTGGTTGCAAGTGTTTCATCTTGAAGAAAGGAAATTTGGACAAGTTTGAGTCTCGTTCGATGGATGGAATTTTTCTTGGTTATGCTAATCATTCTCGAGCATATCGTGTGCTCAATCTTGAAACTAACCAAATCATGGAGACTTGCGAAGTCACCTTCGACGAGACCATTCCGTGTAGCTCTTCTGTTTTTGAGTGTGCATGTGATGATGACTTGGGACAGCCCATCTTTGAGGAAGAACAGCTTGATGATGAAGACGATGAGGAGATTCATGCACCGTGTGGAGATCGTGTACCTTCTACTTCCACTACTACCACGACGTTCGACGACGGCCCCTCTACTACACCTTCGTCGAGTCGCGCTCCAGATCGAGTTCAAGTGGAAGCTGATGTTGAGGGGGAGGCAATCTCGAGGCGAGAAGCTCCCCGGCTGGTACAGAGGGATCATCCACCTTCGAAGATCATCGGGAACATGGATGAACGCACTACACGGTCGAGGTCACAGAACATCTCTTTATACTCATTCTGCTTTTGTCGCGTCTTTTGAGCCCAAAAATGTTGGACACGCTTTATCTGATTCCGATTGGGTCAATGCCATGCATGAAGAGCTTGAAAACTTTGAGAGAAATCAGGTGTGGAAGTTAGTAGAACCACCTCCAAATTGCCATCCCATAGGAACCAAGTGGGTGTTCAAGAACAAGAGGGATGAGAGTGGTGAGATTGTGAGAAACAAAGCGAGGTTGGTTGCTCAGGGGTTTTCGCAGCAGGAGGGGATAGATTATGAGGAGACATTTGCTCCTGTTGCCCGTTTGGAGGCAATTCGGATCCTTCTAGCATTTGCAGTTGCTAAAGGGTTCAAATTGTACCAAATGGATGTGAAGAGTGCCTTTTGAATGGGGTGATCGAGGAAGAAGTGTATGTGAGGCAGCCCTCGGGTTTTGAGAGTGAGAGATACCCACACCGAGTGTACAAACTCCACCGAGCTTTATATGGCCTAAAGCAAGCACCCAGAGCGTGGTATGGTAGATTGAGAGGGTTCTTGCTTAGCAAGGGGTTTGTGATGGGGAAGGTTGATAAGACGCTCTTCTTGCTGAGAAATGGCAAAGATCTTTTAATCGTTCAGATTTACGTGGATGATATCATTTTTGGTGGCTCTTCTCATGATCTTGTTGCCAAGTTTGCAGACGATATGAGCAGGGAATTTGAGATGTCGATGATGGGAGAGTTGCAGTTCTTTCTCGGGCTGCAGATCAAGCAAACCAAGGATGGGACGTTTGTGCACCAAAGCAAGTACACCAAGGACATTCTCAAGAAATTCGACATGAGCGACTCCAAGCCGATGACTACGCCGATGAGTACGACTACAGCTTTGGATGCGGATGTGGACGGAGAACCAGTGGACCAGAAGGAGTACCGGAGCATGATCGGCTCCCTCCTCTACTTGACGGCGACGAGGCCGGACATACAGTTCAGCGTGTGTCTGTGCGCTCGTTTTCAGGCTTCACTGAGGACTTCACATCGTCAGGCCGTCAAGAGGATTTTCAGGTATCTCAAGTTTACTCCTGAGCTGGGTCTTTGGTATTCTGCCGATTCCACTCTTGCACTTCATGGTTTTTCTGATGCGGATTTTGCTGGATGTCGTGTTGATCGCAAGTCTACTTCTGGTCAGTGTCAGTTTCTTGGATCGTCTCTTGTGTCTTGGTCTTCTCGCAAGCAGTCTAGTGTAGCCCAATCCACCACTGAAGCCGAGTATGTTGCTGCTGCTAGCTGTTGTTCTCAGTTGCTTTGGATCACATACACCTTGAGAGATTTTGGTTTAGACATGTCCCATGTTCCACTTCTTTGTGATAGCACCAGTGCCATAAGCGTAGCCAAAAATCCCGTGCTTCATTCCAAAACCAAACACATAGAAGTGAGGTACCACTTTCTGAGAGATCATGTGGAGAAAGGAGATATTGAGCTTGCCCATGTGTCTACCCAAAATCAGCTTGCAGACATTTTCACTAAGCCACTTGACCAAGTTACCTTCACCCGCTTGCGAGGAGAACTTGGTGTGTGTGCAGTTTACTGAGCTGAGTTTTGGAGGCTTCTCTTGTAGCATATGTATATTTGTGTACCATCTTTGTATCTTGATGTATATTTTTTCTTGCTTTTGTATCTTGATTTCATCTTTTGTATCATATCTTAGGATGAGCTTCTCCTATATGCAGTGATTGGTACAACTTGCTACATTTTAGAGTTTAGGCAGGCTGGCTAGGGATAGCTTGTATGGATGGCTATGCTCTTGATGGTTTTGATATATATTCTGTTGAGATAGTCTCTTTTTGAACTAAAATGACAAACTGAACTTAAACTTCTACACCCATGAGTAAATGCCTTTGCATGTCTTGTTTGAGCCGAAATGGCTATATCTTGCTTAAGATCATGTTAGGGTGTGATATTCTTTTCAATTGGGTCAAAGACCTTTGTCATTGTAAATGTTTAGCCCATGCTTTATCTTGTGGAGGAGCATAAGCTTCTTTCTGTCGCAAAGACATTTCATGTACCATGCTTCATTTGAAAAACTTGAAAAATGAGATGTCTATGCATGAAAGAAGAAAGTTGAGAAAAAGATATATTTGCAGAAAATTATGCTCATGTCTCTATGCTTTCACCATTGCACACACTTGCACACATGGGTGCTAAGCGGTTGCATGTTGTTTGCCGGAGAAGTCTCCCATGAGAAGTGAACACATGGCTCCGTGCTTTGACATGACATGAGGTAGAACTTGGGCGTTTATGATGATCTTTTGTCAAGAATGCTTGTCCTTTCATGATTTTGGTGAGATGAAGCTTATTTTTGCTTAAACAATCCATGGTTAGGACTTTGCTCATGCGGTGACATTTTTGATAAAAATCCACAATTTGCTCATGGCTTTGTCAATTGGATATATGTCTTCACCTTCTTGATGGCAATGCCCGTGTGACATGATGAACTAGCTTGTATGCCTCTTCTCTAACTTGTAGCATTTTGTATTGCTCATTGTATATTTGAGAAGCTTGTAGTTGCTTTTGTACATTTTGCCTTGATGTGTGCATTGTCAACAAGGGGGAGAATTTCTGGAGCATTTGGCAAGGGGGAGTTGCTGCTGAATTTAGAAGAAAGCTTTTGCTCTAGAATTTGTCGAAATTGTGTGAGAGGTTGAAAGTTTTGCCCAAATGAGGTTTTCTGAAAATTTGCGAAGTTTCTGAGAGTTTGATCATTGGAATATCTTGCTGGGCATATTTGGAAGGTTTTCAAGTTGGAACGGCATCGTTGCGAGTTGTTTTGTGAAATTTTGGCCTTTTCCACTTTGGTCATCTGCCAGGGGCGGTTTAACCGCCCCCCCTGGGCGGTTTAACCGCCCCTGTGCTGAGTGCACAAAGTTTGTGATGGTTTGAGCCATTTTCGAGTGTTTTTCGCACGCACAAGTTCACTTGTTCAGGGGGAGTTGCATCTTTGCAGGGGGAGTGCTTTGAGAGTCCTGAAAAGTGAGTTGGAGGATTTGAAGTTTGAAATTTGTGCTTTGTGCTTTTGCTCTTTTGCCGATGGTGTTGAGCCCTTTCGCTTCTTCTTGAAGGGTCGGCGTTTCTGGAGCTTTCTCTTGCAGAGTGACTTTGTTCTCGGCTTGTTCTTGCTTTTAGTCACTTGCTTGAGTCTTGTTTTCAATTTCTTTTATATTTTCTTCATATCAATTGGTTACTATGTGTGTGTTGTCAATGCACTCATCAAGGGGGAGATTGAGGACCCAGTGTGTCCGAGGACCGGTGGATGGTCGCTTCCTGGTGTGATGAGTGATTGACAACGTGGTGTGGATTGACGTTTCCCTTGGCTCAAGTATTGCAGGTGTAGAATGCGGCTTGGTTGCATTGGTGCAGGTGAAGAACAGGCGCGAAAGGTCTTAGCCATGGCGGCCTCCGAGGAGCGAAGAGACAAGTAGGCTTGGTTCGAGGGACCCGATGGCCGGTGGATCAAGTGCGGTTCACATGCTGGCAAGAACGAGCAAGGGGACGTGGTTCCGGTGCGAGGTAGCGGCTCACAACCGAAGCTCGTACGCGGACGAGAAGCCGGCGCAAGGTGGCGGCTAACAACCGAAGTTTGCGCGCGGGGTTTGGTGATTTGGCCACAAAATCATCGGTGGACGGTTTCCCTTGGTTTGGGCCTCAAAACCAAGGACCGAGGACTCGACGAGGCGAACTTGGGCAGCTGGGCCTGTGTGGGCTGACAGGGGCGGTTTAACCGCCCCCCCAGGGCCGGTTTAACCGCCCCTCCCTGGGCTGGCCCAAGAACGGCGTCGAGGAGCTTCGATCCGGAGGACACGCGGCGTGACTGCAAGGCTTGCGTCGGAGGGAAGCTAGCTTGCAGTGGAAGGTGCCCGAGCCAGAAAATATCTGAAGATCAAATGTCAAATTTGCCCCTGAGGGGTATGTATCACTTAGGGGTAGTTTAGTCTTTAGGACACCACCACTTGGACTACTAATAGGCCCCTTCAGGGCTGGTGGCTGTCATCTCTCTAGTTATTTCTTTAGGTTTTACTTTGAACTTGTTTTCCCCTTCATCCCCTCCACCTAGAACTACTTCGAATCATTCCTAGTTTGTATAGGTGAATTCATGGTTATGTGATTGAGTTTGTGCTGCTCATCTTTGTGCCATGATTTGATTTCCCGAGCTCCCTTTCCTTTTTCTATTTTCGTGGATATTTTCGGAGGTATTTTTGAGGGATTTTCGTTCTTCTTGTTCTAGGGCGTTTTCTCTCGGATTTCTTTGGGGGATTCACGTATGAGTGCCTTGTGCCTCTTTTGCTGGTGATCCCTTGCCCCCAAACGCCGAGAATCGCTCTGGATTTGAGATTTTCGGGATGAACTCGAGGTCATGGTGTTCTTCGCGAGATCTGCGATTCCGGGAGTTGTACTGAGTTAGAGGCCGAGATCTTTTGGGAAAACACTCCACTGGAGGTCTAGATCATCTGACCAAAATCTCGCCTCAAGAGCTCAAGCGGTTTGGGAGATCCACTTTTGTTTTGACTTTTTCCCGAGGTTCCCAGGCCCGGGCGGTTTAACCGCCTCCCCTGGCCGGTTTAACCGCCCCTCCCTGGGTGTGTTAGATCGAGCCGAGTTTCGGGTCGTTTTGGTGTTCGTTTCGATTGGTTCGAGTTCCGCTGCTCGTTTCTTGTTCCTAGGGTCAGTAGCTTGACAGTGGCTACGTGATCTTGGCAAGATTACTCTCGGAGGTTTCGGAGTTGTTTTGGGAGAATAGCCGGATTGTTTGGAAAAAATTTTATCGGCTCCCATTCACTCCCCCCCTCTCTGGTCGTCGTTTCGGTCCTTCACACCGAGCCACGCCAGCGCCTCGCGCGGATGTGACCACACGAGCGCGCCGTGCTCCCTTGCCGCGCGACCACTGTGACATTCACGGCAACGCCCATACCGGCCGCCGCACGACACGGCTCGCCGGCCCTTGCCGCGCCGCTGCCCGGACCGCTGCCCGCGCTGCCCCTTGAGGCTTGGCCTGGAAGCTCCCGGCAGGCCCCGCCTATAAAAGCCGCAGCCCCCCTGCACGTGAGCCCCCTCCGCCGCTCGCCATTGCCGCCGCCAGGCTGCCCCTCCGCCGCTCTCCGCCGTGCGCGCTGCTCCACCGTCGTTCTTCACCACCAGCACTCGCCACGCCCTTGCTCCAGCTTCCCAGAGCCCCAGCTGCCACTCTCTGCCCCGCCGTCGATTTCCCTCCTCAGATCCGCTCCGCCGCCATCCAGCAAACCACTCGAGCGCAGCAAACCACTCGAGCGCAGCAAACCACTCGAGCGCCGCAAACCACTCGAGCGCATCAAACCACTCGAGCGCAGCAAACCACTGGAGCGCACCTGTAGCACACCACTCGAGCTCCCCCAGCCCTCGGTCGAGCGCCAATTGCCACTCTAGCCGCCGGAGCAAGCTCGAATAGAGCCGCCGCCGCCCAGCTCCGCCGTCCGCCGCCGTCGTGCCACCTCCGGCCGCACAAACTACTCGGAAACCACTCAAGGTGAGGCGGTGAGCACCCCTGAGCACCCTCGACTGGTTATTGTTGAGCCCCGTGGCCCCACTTGCCGGAATCCGGCCACTCGCCGCCGGCCATGGCCCAGGGACCACATTGAAAAGCCACAAATCTTTCTAGGGGCCTTAGCGCAAGTTTCCAGGGGCTAATCTGTAAATAGATTGTTCAGATCTAGGATCCAAATCCTGAAAATTTTAAAATCGATTAAAAATCGTAGAAAAATCAGAAAAATGCAAACCCAATTTTGTTGTGCTACTGGCGCTGTGTTCTACCTTTCCTAGAAAGCATGTATACGTGTTTTCTGCTTCGTTTTTGGATTAGATTCAAATTGTTCAAACTCTAATTTGTGCACAGTTGAAATGCATTGGCTTGTTTGTGCTAATTTTTGAGTATGTTGTAGCTGGTGAAGTATCTAGGCTGCTGTAGAAAGTTGGTACAAAGTTGCACGCTATATTTTGAGTTATTAATTGTTTAGGCTGTCAGCACACGTTTGGTTCAACAATTTTAATAATTAATCTGTGCAGGTTCTAAGCTCAATCTTTTTGCGGTGGCTCTGCTATAACTTGATGCATGTCTGGTAAATAGTAGAGCTTAGTTTCAGCTGGCTAACTTGCATTTTTAGTTAATACCAGTTTAAAACTAGTAAATTCAAACAGCAAGATCCTTTGATCTTTTGAAGCTATCCTTTGGCATGTGAGTTTGTTTAGACTAGTATAGGCTCTGGTAGAAAGCTAAGGACAAATTGCTGTTAGTATGATTTATTAGGATTTATTCTTGATGCTAGTGTGATAAGCTTGTGTGATTTTTCCTGGATGCTATATAAATCGTTTTGATCTAAATTTTGGTCAGTAAATCTAACTATACGCCAAGTTTAAACTGTAATTTTCTCACATTTAATTGAAGTTCCAAAGTGCCAGAATAAATCATTAAAGTTTCATTGCTTAAAAGGCTAAATAAAAATAAATCACCCTTTAAGCTATTTAAATAAATTAAATACATCACCTCACACACACTCGCTGTTTTGTACTGAAATCAAATCAAATAATCTTATATGTGTACACAATCACCATCAACAAACCCCAAGTACTTTAATGAGTAACTACAAACTTAATTAAAGAAAGGGAAGGTCAGACCAAAATTGTCCAGGTGAATGTGTCACTAAATACACCCCGGGTTTATCATTATGCAATTGTGGTGACTCGATAAAAGATCATACTCTTATTGCATGTGCATTCGTGTAGAACAAGTCCTCGCTGACGGCGACTACGAACTCTGATTTAACAGTTACTTTATGCATTGAACTTGGTTTGTAATAAATTATCTCAAGTGGGACCTATTTAATACTTGTGGATTGTTGTAATCTCTGGGATCCACCTTCGAGTGGGTATTTGTATGACTTGTTTCGATCGAGGTAACTGTTCGTGGTTGCATCGGGCTCGACCCGACAGACTGTCAGATTACTCCGATTTAATTGCGTGACGACCAATGGAAGGTTAGCGCACTTAAGCCGGATTAATTTGAGCGGTTCTGCCACAGCTGGTATCAGAGCGAAAAGTCGTACACCAGAGGTTCACACGGTCCCAACACACTTGTTTCGGAATAAAACTTGACCAACTAGTACTTTGTGAAAACTCGTTGGATCGCTAAGGATTAACTAGACCGTGAAGCCCTAGAGGGAATTTCGGGTTGTTTCAGGTGGCTTGCTAATTATGGTATATTTGACTAACCTGCCCAGCACACCTTGCCCACGTGTTTTATACGTGCGCTGGTTTCCGTGCCCCGCGTGCACGAAGGGTGATAGGATCTCCATTCCAAGGAACCTATCATTACGGTTGTGTATGAGTCGCCACATATTTTATATGTGAGCAAGGTCTTGATGGTATGGTTCTAATTCAAATGAGCCTATCATCCTGGTTGTTCGCCATGTTCGAGACATGTGCATGATGCCGCATCACGAATTATGCGAAGGGTTGTGTGCTCTATTCAAAAGGAGCGTACGACCTAGACTAGATGCACTGTCCATGCAGTGTTGAACGCATGGATACCGTTTTATAAATGAACGGTAATGAATGGGGACGCTTCCGTGGCGTGCTGGCACGGAAGGTTCATGGTTTTCTTGCAGGTACACTGACTCCGTTTGTTAGGATTGCGATGGTCTGAGTAACGACTAGCTATTATAGGGAGAGACGTATATTGTGCCTCGCCACCGGCAACTAACTACGTACGCCAAGGCTTCTTGGTATTTGTGAGGACGATTTTTGTTCTTTTGCATCATGTTAATCACCTTAAAAATTGTGAAGTTAACTAGAAGCAAAAGGAAGTAAAAATCGTAAATCCCACAAACTTCCAGAAGTCTGTCAAAACTGTGTTTCTTGCTGGTCCGAATTTTTCGGGTCATTAAAACATCTCAGATGGCTAGGCACCTTAAATGAAAGTTGTTCATAATTTTGTAAACAAGCTTCTGTAAAAATTTCAAGATCTTTGGGTAAGTAAAACTTGAGTTGTGTTTAAAACAAGTGTTGGTTGTTTGCTGAAAAATCTGGGTTGATAGCAGGGTAGTACTTGAGCTTTTCAACCACCCTAGAGCCAAAACTAGCTGAACCCTTGACTACCAAAGTTGTGGGTAATTTCACCCGGAAGCTACTCACGAAATTTCAGCTCCATTGAGCTAGTAAGTCACGCGCTACGGAGATTTTTGGTGATCCTCGTCAATTCTGAAATCAGCAAAAGCAGAGAGACAAACATTGAATGATTTCACCTAGTTGAAGTTTGAATATGGTCCTAAGATGAATACCAAAGTTGTAAGGAGTTTCATAATGGTGATGCTCGCAAAATTTCAGCTCCATTGGTTGAGAATTGAGGGATTTATGCATATTTTCGTGAGCCTCAGCCATTATGAAAACAGCAAAGATGGAGATGCAAATTTTGAATTTTTCGCCCTAGCTAGAGTCCGAATCTGACTCGGAGTTATAAACGAAAGTTGTAGCTCGTTAAATTCCCTAGCTACTGGCAAAAATTCACAAAGATTGGACATGCGAACCAGGGGTTGGGAATTTTCTGGTATAACCACCTTGCTGCAGGGAAAACTTCCTGCGATTGATTCTTATTGCCTCCACGCCTGAGTTCCTTGTTTACCTTGTAAACGAGTTTAGTCGCGTGGCAATTAAGTGAATTATATTGCGAGGAATGGAAGAACACACCGATTCCGATTTGGTTCCGAGCGATAACCATGAGGAGAAGTTGAGTTCCGAAGGCCATGTTCTCGGATTGAGTTGGAAATATTACGACATGGAGTGTTCCGCTTGATCAAGTTCTTCTGGCAGGATTTAAGTTGTTTGCGGACGTTAACTTAA
This sequence comes from Urochloa ruziziensis, assembly GCA_015476505.1. Lineage (NCBI taxonomy): Eukaryota > Viridiplantae > Streptophyta > Magnoliopsida > Poales > Poaceae > Urochloa > Urochloa ruziziensis. The sequence goes on along the minus strand of CM027126.1, from coordinate 2,636,441 downwards.
GAGTTACATGTCATGAAGGATTGCCCGAAGCTCTTGGAATGGTTTACCATGGACGTTTTGTTACACCGTACGCTCTCAAGTTAGATAGGTGACCGCTAGCAGTTTTCTCTGACAAGTTTCTACTCATCGGATGGCTCTTTACTCAACGCCCTTGAGCAACGTAGATTCTTGTCGTATACCTCAAGTACATCTACACTCTTTGATCAGCTAGATGTACTCACACCTTTTTGAAATGGCTATTGGATTCTTCCTTGCCATTACACCCCTATTCTTTTGATTCGTGACATATCCAACTATGCCTTGAATAAATCCTGGTCTTACCTCCGATGTGACATCCTTCTCACATGGATGGAATCCTTGATTGCAACTTATAAACCTTGTCTCACCCTCGTTGTCCTGCAAGCATCAGTTAGACATACATGAGCATTGTTGCAATATTCATCACCCGCATTCCATGGTTCGGATGCATGAGCACCTCATTTCATTGTGTGACTGCACCTCATGTTCTGTCGCATGCTGACCCCGTGCCCAACCTGACGTGCCACTGACTCTTGTCACCTCCATCTCTTTTGATATTCGGGTTGTTACCCCCTTCCTTCTCTCGTGAAGAAGTATTCCCTAACCTATGGTGCCGTGACGGAGCCTAAGGTTTTTGTGTGTGCGACGGCCACATAAATTCCTACTAGGAGCGCACTGGTATCTCGGTAAATGAATGCGACTTCACCAGAACCTCTATGCTGCCACCCGAATATGTGCCCCTATCTTGGTGACCTCTTCTGACCAATAACGCGTTAGGGTGTAGCTAAGGCATGCTAACGTGCATCCGAGCATGTGCATGTGCACCATCTGTTCATAAGCATGTGCACCATCCGCTCATATGCATGTGCTTCACGCAACATACACCTCATCATGGACATACGTCACATGCACCATTATTCTCACATCATACCATGTGCACCACTGAAACGGCATCATAATGCATCATGACATATGCAACTCGCTGATGCATGGATCATTCACGTGTACCTTGCATCATGACAGCTACATTACTCCTTGATACATTACCACTTTTCCAACCTGACCTGTGCACCTCGAGTCGCGACATGCCTCCTTGCTCTCTTGTCGTGCAAGCATTCATCTACGAAATCCTTGCATTAAGCAATTAACCAGGTTTTCCACTACCAGCGCCTTGCACTTCATTCGTGGAGTAAACCTTAAGCTTTGATGATCTGAAAATTTCGCTTAAACTTATCTTCTCCGATGATCGTCACCTTCTACATTCAATTTGCCTTGTGCCCTCTCATAAGTTTCTCTCAAACACCTTGCAAAGCTTCGCTTGAGAGAAAGTTTTGACGCCATGTCTAATCCACCTATACCTATCCGGATCTACTTTCTTTCTTCATCTTGTAGACATCTGACTTGGTATAATCTTGCTTCAAATCCCACTGACCTATGGGTTGCCCACTATCCTTTTGCCGGCGAATTTCAGGAGATGCACTAGTTTTAGTACAACGGAAAGATCAAGAACGATGAAGAATAGCAGAAGGTTCCAATCGAGTTCTGACTTAGACAGATCTCTCAAGGAAGAACGATTCGCTCCGTATTAGAATGAAGGCTCTCCACCGTCAGTCAAGTACGGGAGACTAGTTTTAGTATTTCCTTCAGGACAGTGGTATTGTTGGATCAAACAAGGACTTTTTAATAGAGCATGAAGGACTTCTTACGCTCGAAGCAAGTAATCTCGAGGAACTTTAAGCCCCACACCCTTACTTGTTCCTTAGGTTGGACAAGCTAAATTTCGATTCCAAGAGAGGATACAAAAGTTGAAGGAAGTTCCCTACAAGATATTAACACTTACAGATGTACCTAACTAGGTAGTTAAAGGGGAGCCAAGAATCGAAACTGCGACCGAATCCCCTTGGGTCGCAACTCGCTCTTGTTGCGTTCTTCTTTATGACTCCCCGCCGTTCGCAAACTGGAATCATATCCATGTGCCTAATCAAAACTTATCTACAGGACGATGACTTCCGTTGGTGAAGACTCGAAGACTCCTGAGCCGTACAGTCATAACCCAACCCACTCATCCACGGCGACTGACCAAGTGGCTACGACAATCAATTTAATAGAAGAGCAAAGCTTGACACTAAATCAGATAGTGCAAAATGTTATCCAAGATCATCAACAGGGGGTATCCTCAGCCGGCCTGGTTACCAGCCTCTCCCAAGCAATAACCGATTCTATAGTCGACAAGGCCCATCTACTCAACCTTTTGGCAACTGCCCCACTCTCGGATCAACCATGTTCGGATCCCTCTCTACTTGACTTTGTATCCCTTCTACCGCCCTCAAGACGAGCTCTAGGACTCGAGAAAGATGGAGAAAGACATAGGAAGCACAAAACAGTGTTACCAAGTATGGACTTGAGTGAATGGGAAATAACATACAAGGAGTTCTGTCCGCACAAAAGGAGACCGGATACAGAGACCCATGAGAACTGCCCTCGCCCGTGTTGCCAACCCTGTTGCACGTGTGGGGGATATGGCCATTTCATTCCGAACTGCCCTTCAACCGCATCATTCCAAGAACAGAGGGTTGAACAGGATTCGAACCATTTGTGCTGTCAAAAGAGACCCAAGAAGCGGGATGACTGTTTCAGATGCGGACAACTAGGTCATATTGCTCGTGACTGCCCCCAATGCCGAAGAATGCAACAGGTACCTAACAACCAACGCAAGAAGAAGAAAGTTGTACCTTACGCGGAAGGAAGTGTGCTTGGCACTGACACGCCCAAGGAAATGCAAGTCATGAAAGGTGCTTATACCTTTCTCTAGCCTTACTCTACCTGAATCTCGGGACGAGATTTCTTTTAAGGGGGGTAGGTTGTGACATCTCTGATGTATAATCACCTCATTAAGGCTTAATGGACAATTAAGCTTGTGGTTTTGACCAAAGTCAACGCCTGAAATAATGGATTAAAATTCCATGTACCGAACCTTTACAAGCTTGAATTGATTTGAATTCAAAATTTCGCTTAAAAACTTGAAAATCTGTCAATAAGAGAGTTGTCCCAAATTTTATAAGGAACAACTTTGTTAATTGGAGGTTTTCAAAATTTTGAGTGGAAGATGCTCTAAATCATGGTCAAACAGCAGTCAAACCTGTTTTTCAGCCAACACTTAGAAAATTTTCTAAGTCTGGACAGCAGCAGTTTTTCCCAAAAGTTGAGGCTTGCCATTTGGATTTCCATATATAACTTTTCATGAACTTCTCTCTAAGTTGAATCATTGATGTTTGGACTTGCCCTTGGTCATGTTCTCCATCAAGTATTCACACCCTAAGCATTTTAAATTTGCTTGGGAGGAGGGTTAAGTCGAATGAACTCCTGGCAACTCGGTGAACTTCGACCTTTCTCGGTTGGCATGGTTCAAATTCCAATTTTCACTTAAGAACTCAAAAATGTGCCAATATGAAAGTTGTTCATCTTTTCATGGGACACAACTTTGTCAATGTGGTCCTAGAGAGCTTTTGAGTGCTTCAGCCCCAAAAACCCGGTCAAAGTCAGTCAAACACAGAAGTTCACCGCAGGCTGGCACCCGAGTTCATGTTGTTTTCTCTGCAATTTTTACCGTTGATCTATACACCTTTTCATAGGTCAACCTTTACAAAAGTTGTAGCTGGTAACCTGGAGCACAACTTTGCTTTTTTTAGATTTTGAACTTCTGTTCAAAATTTCGAAGAAAATTGAGTTTGAATGGACGCCCGGCTTGTGTTCGACGAATTGCCGGCGCTCACCGGCGCCGCGCGTTTCAGCACCCGACCGCGCCGCCACGCGTCGGCCGAGTTCTGACACGGACGCCGAGGCCATCGGTCATCAATGTCGCGTGGGGGAGTCGTTCCGACAGGCCGCGCCTGTCCCCGCCCTGTTCCCCCGACCGCGCGCGACGCCGCCGCCCCGTTCGCCACGCGGCGCGCCGCTGCTGCCACGGCTCCGCCGGTCTGCGCGCTCGCCGCGACCGTGATGTGACGCGCCGCCGCCCCGCGTGTTGCCCCCCTTCTGTCCCCGCCGGTCTCCCGACCAAGTCTGGCCGCGCCAAGCTCCGCACGCCACGTGGCCGCCGGACTCTGCCGCGCGCACCGAGCCACGCCAGCGCCTCGCGCGGATGTGACCACACGAGCGCGCCGTGCTCCCTTTCCGCGCAACCACCGTGACATTCACGGCAACGCCTCGACCGGCCGCTGCACGACACGGCTCGCCGGCCCTTGCCGCGCCGCTGCCCGGACCGCTGCCCGCGCTGCCCCTTGAGGCTTGGCCTGGAAGCTCCCGGCAGGCCCCGCCTATAAAAGCCGCAGCCCCCCTGCACGCGAGCCCCCTCCACCGCTCGCCATTGCCGTCGCCAGGCTGCCCCTCCGCCGCTCTCCGCCGTGCGCGCTGCTCCACCGTCGTAAATTCAAACAGCAAGTCTGGTAAATAGTAGAGCTTAGTTTCAGCTGGCTAACTTGCATTTTTAATTAATACCAGTTTAAAACTAGTAAATTCAAACAGCAAGATCCTTTGATCTTTTGAAGCTATCCTTTGACATGTGAGCTTGTTTAGACTAGTATAGGCTCTAGTAGAAAGCTAAGGACAAATTGCTGTTAGTATGATTTATTAGGATTTATTCTTGATGCTAGTGTGATAAGCTTGTGTGATTTTTCCTGGATGCTATATAAATCGTTTTGATCTAAATTTTGGTCAGTAAACCTAACTATATGCCAAGTTTAAACTGTAATTTTCTCACATTTAATTGAAGTTCCAAAGTGCCAGAATAAATTATTAAAGTTTCATTGCTTAAAAGGCTAAATAAAAATAAATCACCCTTTAAGCTATTTAAATAAATTAAATACATCACCTCACACACCCTCGCTGTTTTGTACTGAAATCAAATCAAATAATCTTATACGTGTACACAATCACCATCAACAAACCCCAAGTACTTTAATGAGTAACTACAAACTTAATTAAAGAAAGGGAAGGTCAGACCAAAATTGTCCAGGTGAATGTGTCACTAAATACACCCCGGGTTTATCATTATGCAATTGTGGTGACTCGATAAAAGATCATACTCTTATTGCATGTGCATTCGTGTAGAACAAGTCCTCGCTGACGGCGACTACGAACTCGTACCCGCTGGAGGAGAAGGCCAAGCGGAAGGTGAAGTGAACGTCGTCCAGGTTGAGCAAGACCCGAGCGTTGCTGCAGGGAACTCCCAAGCTAACAACGTGCCCGAAGGCAAGCCCCGGAGCATGTCCTATTTTCAAATACATGCAACTATATTTTGCTAAGTTTATGTTTGTGCATTTACGTTCAGGAGTTGAATTGAAACCTTAGTTGCATGATCCTAGGTACCTATGCTTTGCAATACTAGTATGATAGGTCGATAGCTGTCCCGCTATAAGGACCCGGTAAAAGTCGAGTGATTTCCTGTCACTCGCGAGATATAGGATTCAACTGCTTTACTTATGTTGGAATCATAAGGATGACGGACGGGGATTTTGGTCATGTTGATGCCCCGTCTGTTTATGAAAAGTTGCTAAGGTCGAAGAGTGACGGCGATGCCGGTTAAGTTTTTGAACGTACTAAGCACTTGTCGATTCTATGGGGTCGGTAAGTTTAGTACCTACATGACTTCAGGGTGCGGACTTTTTCCTGCTCCTTCCGGGAACGTTTTCCCCATGCCTCGAACATGTGGGTACGAGGGGCGTAAGTGTTGGTTCGGCCAGCCTTAGACCTCGTATGCCAGGGGGAGTTTGGTCCTGGACGCGACTGGGGGATTGATGAGAACTACCTGGTAGCGCTAGCCTTTGGCTGAGTGCGATGATCCGAGTGCTTGGGTCCCCCCTTGCAAGGTTAAAATCGGTTCGAACTGTCTGTTTCTCGCAGCTAATGAGACTACTTGACCTCTTGCCGCACCGAGTAATGAAAGTGGAACATGATGATGATAAACTTGCTGCTTGCTTAATTGTTTGCTCCACTTGCTTGGGTTAGTACAAGTTGCTTACCTAGAATGGTTAACTTAACTAGAACTTGATGCTAAAATATTGAAAGTAAGGATCCACTATTAGTCGCTATTTGGCAAAACAAACCCACCAGCCAAAAGCCCTGCATGTCTAGAAGTTGGTGTTGTAGCTAACACCCGACGGTTAAGTCTTGCTGAGTATTAGTATATTCAGTCCTTGCTTGTGGAATTGTTTTCAGGTAGCGCTCTTGAGGAGATGGTTGCCGGTCTTACCTGACCAACCACTCTTCCTCCTGGTTGGACTGTTGTTTGGGACGAGGATGGTTCTGAGTGACGTCACGACGGCTTCATGTGATGTTACTACCGCTTTCCAATAATTAGTTTATTTCCGCTGCTTTTCGAAAACTCTGATTTAACAGTTACTTTATGCATTGAACTTGGTTTTGTATAAATTACCTCAAGTGGGACCTATTTAATACTTGTGGATTGTTGTAATCTCTGGGATCCACCTTCGAGTGGGTATTTGTATGACTTGTTTCGATCGAGGTAACTGTTCGTGGTTGCATTGGGCTCGACCCGACAGACTGTCAGATTACTCCGATTTAATTGCGTGACGACCAATGGAAGGTTAGTGCACTTAAGCCGGATTAATTTGAGCGGTTCTGCCACAACCGGGCCATGGCAACCACGGTCTAGTTGCACCGCTCGACGACGCCGTTCTGCTGTGGAGTGTATGGTGCAGAGAAGTGGCGTTGGATTCCCTCATCAGTGCAGTACGACGCGAACTCAGCCGCCGTGAACTCGCTACCATTGTTGGTGCACAGCACTCAAAGCTTGTGGCCGCACTCCGTCTCCGCGGCAGCTTGGATGCGCTTGATGGCGTCTGTCGAAGCAGCCTTGGAGTCACGGATGACGACCCACATGTACCGGGAGACGTCATCGATGAGTAGTAGGAAGTAGTGCCGTCCGACCGGTTTAGCTGGCGTCACCGGCCTGTAGATGTTACGGTGCACCAGCTTGAGCCGCTCCTTGGCTCGAAAGCTTGCCAGGCGAGGGAAGGAGAGCTGCTTCTGCTTCGTCATCACGCATGTGTCGCAGAGCTGCTCGACGTGGTTGACGCATGGCATGCCCCGCACCATTTCCTTGGTGCTGAGCCGCCATAGAGCCTCGAAGTGGAGGTGCCCGAAGCGCTCATGCCACCACTAAGCCTCGTCGTCGCGGCGTGCGGCGAGGCAGAGCGGTTGGGCCACCTCGATGTACACGATGTAGATGCGGTTGCTCCCCCCTGGCCACACTGGCCAAAAGGTGTTGTCGTCGATGCCACATGCGAAGCACTCCACCTTCAATCTCCACACGTGAACCATTCTCATCCAGCTGCCCAAGGTTGATGATCGAGTTCCAAAGTGCGGGGATGTAGAACACCCTGGTGCTCGCCGGTCTTGGCGATGAGGGTGACGGAGCCGACTCCCTTGATCTCCACGGCCGAAGAGTCTCCAAACTTGGCGGAGCCATGGACATCGGTGTCCAAGTCAGAGAAGAACTCCCGACGCCCGGTCATGTGGTGTGTAGCACCACTGTCAAGGTACCAGCAGTCCATCTTGTTGTCGCTGGTGTCGTCGCCGAGGAAGACGTGCGCGACTCGTCGAGGTGGAGGAGAGCAGTCGCGGCCGATGCCGTGGGAAGAAGGTCGATGCTCCCGTGAGCCAGGAGCAGAGCTGGCTCATCCTCCACCGCAGCCTGCGCGACGTGGGCCTGGCCGCGCCTCGACTGGCGGCACTCCTTGGACCAGTGTCCAGCCCTGCCACTGTTGTAGCACGGCTCGTCTCGGGGTGGCCTCCACTCGTCGACGAAGGCACTCCTCGCGCCCTGGGCGGCCTGTGTGGCTCGCGCCTGTGGCCGCGCATAGAGGAAGAAGACTCCTCCTTCTTCTGCTCTTTCTGGCTGGCGTGCCTATGCTCTGAGGTGTAGTGAATCTTGCCACCGGCTGAGGCTGGCCAACAAAACGTCATCTCCTCCTCATCGATGGCCTTGAACCGCACGATCACTTCCTCGATCGTCAGCGTCGAGAGGTCAAGCATCGTCTCAATCGCGATCTTGAGGTGCCAGTACTTCTTCGGGGCACACAATGAAGGAACTTGGTGATGGCCTTCTCCTTGGTGATCTTGTCGTCGTCGTACCGCTCCAGCCGCTACATCAGGCTGGAGAGACGGAGGGCGAAATCGTCGACGTCCTCGCCCGGCTTGGAACCTAGGCGATCCCACTCCTGTCAAAACTTCTGAAGCGTGGACTTGCGGTTGCGGTCGGTGCTGACTCAGGCCGTAGCGATAGTGTCCAAAGCCTCATTAGCGGACCCCTTCGCTGAGAGGTTTGACGCCATCTCAATTGGGACTGCGGCGAGCAGCGCCTCAAGCGCTAGCCGGTCCTCGTAGTCGTCAACATCACCGGTGTCGACCGCCTCCCACATATGTCGCACCTGGAGTTTCACCTTCATCACCGAGCTCCGCTCGATGTGGTTCTCCTTCATCACCATCGGCCACTTTGTGGTGCCGACAGACTCCTGGACGATGGTCCTCATGGCCCTCGGGGAGTCGGGGTCATGGACGGAGCCAGACAGCTCGACGTCCTGACGCCGACACGGGTCCGGGACCCACCTGTGCACGTCACGTTGCTGCTCGACATGAGGCAACTCCCGTCGGCCGCCATGCGCCACAGAAGGGTTGAACGGTACCAGGGCGGCACAAACCTGCGCTGCACCCTGTGACGCCTGCCTCAGCTCCTCCTGCTCGCAAAGCACCACCTCGCGCGTCGCCTCCAGCTCCTCCTGTAGCTGGAGTGCCTCCTGGCGCCGGCGGGTCGCAGCCGCCGCCATCGCCTGCGCCTGCTCCTGCTCCTCGAGAAGGCGAGCCTCTTCGGCTGCGCGCGCCGCCGCTGTCTCGACGCACGCTGCCCAAGTCACAGCCGCCTCCCACAGGGCACGCACCACCAACAGCTCCTGCTCCTCACGTGCAGCGGCCGCGCGCCGCGCCTGGCGCCGCTTCGCTGCAGCCTCCAACTCGAGCATTATTCGCCGCTCCTCCTCCTCCAACTTCATTCGACGCTACTCCGCCCCTGACGCTACGCGCTTATGCTCCATCGTCGCCTCGCCCTCCTGCAGAGTCGCCCTTCTCCTCGCGCTGGACACCACCGAGCCGCGAGAGGAGGTGTTGGAGGAGCCGCAGGTGTGGACGGAGGGGATGGGGGCCACCGGGATTATCATGCCCTGCGTGTTGACGCCAACGCCGCCCTGCATGCCCGAGCCGCCTGCTGCCGGGTCCCTCCGTGAGCTGCGTGAGCCTGCCATGGTGGGAAAGATGCGCCTGGGGAAGAAGATGAAGTCATGCCTTGCTCTGCTTGTCCGCGCGAGCATGCTCGCGCCTGCTCCTGCGCGTCGCAGCTATGCTTGCCCACGCCGCCGCCTGCGCGTCCGCCCGCACGCTCGCCCGCACTGCCGCTGGTCAATGTGCCGCCTACTTCGCCTCAATCTATTGTCACTCTGCCAATCCACGTGCGCTGACATTGGATCCGCGTGTGGGAGGGATGGAGAGGGGTCGCCGCCGGCCGGATTGGCCGAGGAAAGGTCAGGCGGCGCCGCCGCCGTCGCTTGTGGGCCCGACGGCTAGGGTTTCAGGATGGGTGGAGAGGAGCATGGGAGAGGAGAGGACTAGGTGGGAGAGAGAAAATTGGGCTCTAGATACCAAATGTTGGTCCAATAAGGATCTATTTCTTCTCACGTTAAGCCATGACAAGGTTTGGATACATATAGATGGCCACAAGGGCAATAAGGGAAATAACACCCAGCTAGGGGCATTTAGAAAAATAGCAAAACAGTGCTAATACATAGATAACCCCACACAGACATGACTTATGCTAACAAGGATGTGGAGGCCCAGCGGGAGCTGCCCAAGGAGATGCGACAGCGGGAGGTGCACGGGTGGATCCCGGACTCGCGTCGGCGTCTGGACGTGGAGCCGCCTCGCTCTGTCCACGACCCTAGCTCCCTGAGGGCCGTGATGACCATCGTCTGAGAGTCCGTTGGCACCACACTGTGGCTGATGCTGACGAAGGAGAACTACATCAAGTGGAGCTCAATGATGAAGGTGAAGCTTCAGGTGCGACATATGTGGGAGGCGGTCGACACCGGCGACGTCGACGAGCACGAGGACCGTCGAGCGTTCCCGATGGAGATGGAGTCGAACCTCTCGATGAAGGGGTCCGCCAAGGAGGATTGGGACGCTGTCGCTGCGGCCCGAGTCGGCACCCCGCAACCGCAAGTCCACGCTTCAGAAGCTTTGACTGGACTGGGATTGTCTAGCTTTCAAGCCGGGCGAGGACGTCGATGACTTCGCCCTCTGTCTCTCCAGCCTAATGCAGCGGCTAGAGTGGTACGGCTGTCGGTGTTCTACCGTCGATCCTACTGAGGGGTATCCCGAGGTAGTAGAGTTTCAGGTGGGTTTCGCCGAGATCAGGAACGCAAAGGCTAAGAACTCAGGATTTAGACAGGTTCGGGCCGCTTAGAAGGCGTAATACCCTACGTCCTGTGTGGTGATTGGTGTTGATGAGATCATGTTCTTTGGAGAGGGTCCCTGCCCAGCCTTATATACACGGCGGGCAGGGTTACAAGGTCGGTTTCGGATAGAATCCTAACCAATTACTACTCGGAGAGTGCTTTTCAAGGCAATCCGAGTAGTTTACAAGTCATACGACTAGTTTCCATAACGAGAAGAGTCCTTGCAGTACTCTACTCGTGTTCTTCACGCCTGGTACGACTCTGTCTGGAGACAATCCATGCGTCCCTGTGGGCCCATGGTCGTACCTCCAACAAGCCCCCAAGCGCTTCATCGTCGAGTTTCATCAACCGAGTGCTTGCCAAGCCAATCGAGTGCTTTTTCGAGTTCTTCGAGTGCTTGATCAGTCTTGGACAGGTCTTGGTTGTCACGAGGCCATGAGGTGCTTAAGCCCCGTTTATTCTGATTAAATCAGTAGTCTTCAAAATATTATATGGTGTGCGATAAAATCGCACTCCATATGGAGTAGCCCCCGAGCCTTAAGTTGAATCGAAGAATCAGGTTGAGGGTCCACAGAATCTTGAATCTTCATCTTGTTCTTGAAATGTGCAATTTTGGAAAAATTGCACTTGATATCAAGTAGCCCCCGAGCCTTGGGTTGAATCAAAGAATCAAGCCGAGGGTCTTGATTTAAGTCTTCAGTCTTCAGAAAAAATAAAATCAGCAGTCGATGTATATCGCCTATCAGCCCCCGAGCCTTGAAACGATTCAGAATGATCAATTCAAGGGTCCAGCGAGCTTTAGGGTTCTTCAAATCATCTTGGAGATCATCATCCGAGTGGTAATTTGCACCCAGAAATAGTGGTCACATCGAATCATCTTGGAGATCATCATCCGAGTGGTTTTCTTGTACCCAGCCCCCGAGCATAGGAGCCAGCGGAGATGCATCGAGTAGTATGTAGTCGAAATAGCCACCATCAATAGAGTAGCAGAAACAGAGGAGGTCGTGGTTGACTTGTCACGCCGCGATCTCCCCAGAACAGGAGTCAGGTGCCAATGTAGTCGTGGCCCCATCATTGGTACTTGGCGACTCAAATATGCTGGAGAAAGACAACTAGGTAAGCCTGATGGCGAACCGAGTTGTAATTTTAGCGTCAGCCCCCGAGCCTGGAAGCTGGCGAAGATGTGACAGCACGCTGTGCGGCCTAGAAAGTTGTCATCCAAACAAAGTACTCGGCACTTGGCCAATCTTGTTAGAATAAAATAAAAATAATTGAAATAAGTAACTTAGCTTGTTTGTTGTCGTTTGTCGATGAAGCGGACTAGTCAGAGTTGATTCCGACTAGTTTGAGTTCATCACGAGCATATTGACGATGCGGCAGTACCGCGGCACAAGCTGAAGTTGAATCTTTGACTTGATAACTTGCAACGGGTTGAGGCGACCACCATATTGATGAATTCCATTGATCATGATGCGCCCGAAGAGTCATCCAAACCACTCTTGCAGTGTATTCAGGAAGCTCCCGGCAAGTTGTACTCATTTGGCGAGTTATACTTCAAAGCACTTGATAACTGGTACTTGAAGATCACTACTCATACTGTGGAGTAGACTCTAGAGTACTTTCAAATAAGTACTCAGAGATTTGAAATCACTACTCTTTTTTTGTGGAGTAGACTCTGGAGTACTTTCAAATAAGTACTCAGAGATTTGAATTACTACTCCCTTGTGGAGTAGACTCTGTAGTACTTTCAAATAAGTACTCAGAGATTTGAAATTACTACTCGCCTTGCGAGTAGACTCTGTAGTACTTTCAAATAAGTACTCAAGATTTGAATTACTACTCTCTTGCCGAGTAGACTCTGTAGTACTTTCAAATAAGTACTCAAAGATTTGAAATTACCACTTGTGGGTAGTTGCTTTATAAGGCTAGCTGGCCTCTACAGGTGTTCAGCCTGGTCTTAGTTAGAACTAAGTACTCAGGGATCCTGGAAAGTAGTCATGTGAGCTACTCTTCGGATTTTGACCGATGTATACTTTGTTGAATCAACAAGTATCAAAGGGAACTCCGGAAGTATTAGGAGCTAAGGTAGTCTTATAAGACACCAAAGCATGAATGAAGCCGAGAGATTGCGGATCAATTGCTGAGAATACTGCACTTTATTGATGAAATTTTCAAAGTATTGTACAGACTCTTGATGTACTCAGACAAAGATCCTAAGCATAGAACTTGTGTAGATGCTCGATGTTCCATGAATCTTTCTCTTCGACTCCTTCACTGTTCTTCAATCGATACGACCCGGGTCCTGTCACCTTGTGTACGATGAAAGGTCCTTCCCAGCGGGACATAAGCTTGTGCATACCCGTGGTCTTCTGTATCCTTCGCAATACTAAGTCGCCGACGTTGAACGAGCGCTCTTGGACGTTTCTGTCATGATAGCGCCGAACTCCCTGGAGATATCGAGTAGAATTTAACAAAGCTGCACAGCGTTCCTCCTCGATCAAGTCAAGCTCCAGTCGTCTTGTGTCATCAGCAACTCCTTCGTCGTATTGCTCTATTCTTGAGGACTTGTAGATCAGGTCTACTGGCAGGATAGCCTCAGATCCATACACCAGAAAATATGGCGAGTGGCCGGTTGGCTTGCAAGGCTGAGTTCGAAGCCCCCAGACTACTTGTGGCAACTCGTAGATCCACTTGCCGCCATATTTCTTGTCGTGCTCGTACAGTCGCTTCTTCAGGCCATCAAGGATCAAACCATTGGCTCTCTCGACTTGTCCATTGGCCTTGGGGTGAGCTACTGATGCGTGAATTACTTCAATGCCGTTCCTCTCACAGTGGTCCTTGAACTCGTGGCTGTTGAAATTGGAACCCAAATCTGTGATGATACGATGAGGACAGCCATACCTGACCATCAGATCACTGATGAACCCCTTAGCCTTAGCCGCAGATATGTCCGTGACTGGTTTGACTTCTATCCACTTGGTAAACTTGTCGATCGCAACTAGCACATGTGTGAAGTTGCCTGGAGCAGTCGTAAGCTTACCAATCATGTCGAGCCCCCAGCATGCGAACGGCCAAGAGGGAGGAATAGCAATAAGGTTGTGAGCAGGCACGTGTTGCTGCCTGGCGAAGAATTGGCACCCGGGGCACTTGCGGACGATCTCTTCCGCGTCTTGCAGAGCCGTGGGCCAATAATAAGCTGCTCTGAATGCCTTGCCCACCATTGTTCTTGATCCTGCGTGATTGCCGCACGCGCCTTCATGAATTTCTTCCAAGATACCCTTGCCTGTTGCTCTCGGGACACACTTCATGGCAATATCAGTGTAGAGTCCTCGCCTGTAGAGCTGATCGCCGATGAGTAGATAGTTCTTCGATCTCCGGACGACTTGTTCAGCTTCAGTCTTGTTCACAGGCAGGGTCTTGTTCTTGATGTACTCGATGAACGAGACACGCCAGTCTTCTTCAATCATCAAGACCTCTCGATCTGGTCCATGTCCGTCATTGTGACGGTGTGGACTTCTCGAAGTCGATGGTTCTTTTGTGGAGCTCCTGGACGAAGACTCCTGCTGGAACTTCTGCACGAGTGGATCCGAGCTTGGAGAGTACGTCAGCAGCGACGTTGTCATCACGGACCACCCAATGGTACTCAAGCCCTGAGAATTTGTTCTCTAGCTTGCGCACAGCTTCGCAGTAAGCGTCCATGTTCTCCTTCTGGCGATCCCAATCCTTGTTGCAGTGGTTGATGACGACAGAGGAGTCGCCGTACACCATCAGCCTCTTGATTCCCAGAGAAATTGCGAGTCGTAAGCCATGTAGCAAGGCCTCGTACTCAGCTTCATTGTTGGACACCTTCCAGAAGATTTGTAGAACGTATTTGAGTTGATCACCCTTGGGCGAGATAAAAAGTACTCCCGCGCCGGCGCCTTCGAGTTTCAGGGAGCCATCGAAGTACATGGTCCAGTGCTCTGGTCTGCCGACGGGGATGTCCACTTGATTCTCGCGCCACTCTGCCATGAAGTCTGCCAGCACCTGCGACTTGATGGCCTTCTTGGGTTTGAACTCGATGCTGAGGGCGCCAAGCTCGACGGCCCACTTTGGAATTCGCCCGGTCGCGTCCGGGTTATGTAAGAATGTCGCCCAAGCCAAACTCTGTCACCACCGTGATGGTGTACGTGTCAAAGTAATGGCGCAGCTTCCTGGATGTGATGAGTATGGCGTAGAGTAGTTTTTGCACTGCTGGGTATCGAACCTTGGACTCCGTGAGTACTTCACTGACGAAGTAAACCGGCCTCTGCACAGGATATGCAAGATTGTCCTCGGCGCGCTCGACCACCAAGACAGTGCTCACCACATGAGTCGTTGCTGCGATGTAGAGCAGCAATTCCTTGTCGTCGTCCTGCGGAGCAGTCAGGATTGGCGGTTTTTGAAGATGTTGCTGGAGATCCGCCAATGCTGCTGCCGCTTCTTCGTTCCACTGGAACTTGTCGCCTTTCTTGAGTAGCTTGAAGAAGGGGAGGCCCCTCTCTCCAAGTCGCGAGATGAATCGATGTAGCGCCGCCATGCACCCAGTAAGCTTCTGGATGTCTTTGATGGTCTTTGGAGCTTCCATTGCTGTGATAGCATTGATCTTCTCGGGGTTGGCCTCGATGCCGCGGTGGCTGATGATGAACCCGAGTAGTTTCCCAGAGGGTACTCCAAAGACACACTTGGTTGGATTAAGCTTCCATTGCCACTTCCGCAGAGATGCGAAGGTCTCCTCCAGATCAGCGATGAGGTCTTCTGGGTTTCTGGTCTTTACGACCACGTCATCGACATAGGCTTCCACGTTGCGATGAAGTTGCTTCTCGAGGCAGAGTTGGATCGCGCGCTGATAAGTCGCACCAGCGTTCTTCAGCCCAAATGACATCGTGGTGTAAGCATAAGCACCATAAGGGGTGATGAACGCCGTCTTGATTTGATCCTCCTCTTTTAGAGATATCTGGTGATAACCCGAGTAGCAATCAAGAAAGCAAAGTAAGGCACAGCCAGCCGTGGAATCAATAACCTGGTCGATGCGCGGTAACCCGAAGGGATCCTTGGGGCAATGCTTGTTGAGATCAGTGTAGTCGACGCACATGCGCCACTCGTTGTTGTTCTTCTTTCTCACCAAGACTGGATTTGCTAACCAGTCGGGGTGGAAGACTTCCTTGATGAATCCTGCGGCGAGTAGTTTCGCCAGCTCCTTCTTGATCGCCTCTCGCTTGTCGGTTGCGAATCGTCGCAACCGTTGCCTCTTGGGTGTAGCTTTGGGATCAACGTTAAGGCTGTGCTCGATCAGGTTCCTTGGCACTCCTGGCATATCTGCAGGTTTCCACGCGAAGATGTCGCGGTTGGCTTGCAGGAACCTGACGAGCTCGCCTTCCTATTTCGGGGTTAGGCCGGCCCCGATCTTCGTGGTCTTCGACTGGTCTCCTTCCAGTAGTGGTGCGTCCTTGGTCGCCACGTCTTCAGGGATAGCCGCCTTGTGTGGTCCGGGCTCCTTGCTTGGGACCTCATACTCTGTCTGCTTCAGCTTCTGAGCCGCTGCGAAGATCTGGGCCATGGCGTTGGGTACCTGAGTGGTAGCCGCAAACTCCACAGCCTCTCTGTCGCAGTTGTATGATCGTCGCAAGTCGCCGCGGATAGAGATGACGCCTTTGGGTCCTGGCATCTTGAGGACGAGGTAGACATAGTGCGGGATGGCCATGAACTTGGCCAACGCAGGACGTCCCAGGATCGCTTGATACGAAGTCTCGAAGTCCGCCACCTCGAACTTGATGTATTCCGTCCTGTAGTTCTCCTGCGTGCCAAATGTGACTGGTAATGTGACTTGACCGAGGGGAAGACTGCCATTACCAGGGACAATGCCGTAGAACGGGGAATCGGTGGGAGTCAACATTTTTTCAATGTCGAGTCCCATCCTCTTCAGGGTGCCAGAGAATAGCACGTTCAGCCCCGCCCCGCCGTCGATGAGCACCTTGGTGAGTTGTGATCCTGCCACCGTGGGGTCCAGGACGAGTGGCAATTGCCCTGGTTCGTCGTAGCTGTTCCATTGGTCTGCCCTGGAGAAGGTGATTGGAACCTCCGAGTACTTTAGGTATCTGGGGACGGCTGGCTCAATTGCCATTATGTGCCGTAGAGCGAGCTTATGCTTCCTCCGAGTGGGAAACCATAGTCGCCCCCCATGATGACCATGAGTACATTCTTGGGCTTCTGGAACTTGGGCGTCTGGTCCTCGTCGTCGTCTTCTTCTTCGTCGTCGGCCCTGTCCTTGTTCTTGGCTTCAGGATCGAGTGGTTCCCTTGCCGTCTTCTTCTTGGCCTTGGTCTCTCGATCCTTCTCGGCGTATATGCGTTGGAGATCGTAGCACTGGCCCATGGTGTGCTTATGCTTTGGGTGCATTGGGCACGGCCTGTCCATGATCTTCTCAACATCGCTCTTGCCGGGGTAGTTCTTCTTCTGGCTTCGCATGCCAGTCTCCAGAGCCGCGACTGTGTCGTCTGGCTTGCGCTTGTTGTTCTGGGAGCCCTGCTGGCCTTTGTTGTTGTGCCTCTCCCTACCCTGGGGAGGGCCATACTTCTCGAGATCGCGGTCTTCTTGCTCAGACCACGTCTCGACTTGGTCACGCAGGGCGTCCAGAGTCCTTGGTCGATGCAGGCCAAATTGCCTGTCAAAGAACCTGTTGGTGATGCCGTTCTGGAACAAGTCGATGCAGTCGCGATCAGAGACGTCCACCACCAGAGTCTTGATTTCCATGAAGCGGCGCATGTAGTCGCGCGCGCTTTCTCCTTTGTGCTGCTTGCACATGGCGAGGTCGTGTCGAGTCTTGGGGCGACTGTATGTGCCTTGGAAGTTCGACACGAAGATCTTCTTCAGGCGTTCCCAGGAGTCGACTGGAGCGTCGTGGCAGGTTTTCAAACCATGTGAGTGGAGCGGGCTCAAGTGCCATTGGGAAGTATCTGCACTTGATGGCGCTGTTGCCACCCGCGCACTCGATAGCTGTAGAGTAGATGCGCAACCACGACTCAGGGGAGGTCGTTGCCGTTGTACTTCTCGAAGCCGACTGGTTTGAATGGTTGCGGGTAAACCGCCATCCGGATGTCCCTGGAGAACATTGGGTACTCGTCGTCTTCTTCCTTGTACCCCTGGGCTTCATCACGCCTCTTGGATTCAAGGATGGAGCGCGCGTCGCGATTGGCGTTGATAGTTTGCCAGAGGTCGACACTGTGTGCCGGCCCGTGGGATGATGTAGCAGCGTCGTTGCGAGTACGTCCGCCTCGTTGACGATCATCCTCTGGCCGGTGTGGGGGTGCGCCTTCTGCGCGGTTGGCTTCTCCCAGTCGGCTGGGGTTTGGGGGACGATTCCTGTCGCGGGGATGTTGACGTCCGCTGCTTTCGACTTCTTCGCTGCGCGATGGTGCGGCGGCGATGGCCTTGTCGAGAGTGCGGATCATGTCGTTGATCCTTTCGAGTGCAGCTGCCGTCTCTGGAGTTCTTGGCAGACTGCGGACGTGGTAGGCAATCTCCATGGCGTTAGCCATAGGAGAGTCGTAGCGTGCCACTCGCGCGAACTCTTGAGCGAGGTTGCGACCAGCCATGACGCGATTGCGAGCGTTTAGGCGGCGCTGAGCCCTCCTATTGTTCCGGATTTCTCTGTCCGCGGCCGCTTGAGTGGATTCGCCAGCGGGTGCGTCTTCATTTGCGGAGATATCTCCTTCTAGCTCGAAAGCGTAGCGCGGGTCGTTGTCGACGTCACCAGCTGCTGCTGCGCCAGCCATGAAGACTTGTCGATTGGGTTCGACAGAGTCGCTGGAGCTTGGGGTGATGAGCTCTGTAGAGCTTTCCTCTTCTGGCAGCAGTGGTGTGCCGTGCTGGAACGGCAGGTCGTCAGTAGCGTCAGACCCAAAGAGTACAAAGATCTGGCGGGACTCGTAGACGTCCCAGTGGGATCCTGTCTCTTTGGTAGACTGATCTTCCTTCAGGCGTGGCGTAGATCACGAGGTCGTGTCCGCCATCGTCTTGTAGTATCTCCTCGTCCGAGTCCGAGTGGCATTCGGGGACCGCTTGGCTCAGAGAATTGGCGTGTCCTGCCATAACTCGGACTGGGCCGTCCCGCTTCGAGTCCATGACGGACTCGAACTGGCTCCGTAACGCCTCACAATATGCGTGGGTCGAATTACGGAGTCCAAACGGGAATTGGGGTGGGAGGGATGTTTGCTTCTCCGTAGTCGTGATCGACTCGGACTCTTGCCCGCGGATGAGGTCCGCGAGTGTGATCTCGCCGAGTTGTTCGGCCAAATCTTCCATGATGGGCGCTTGCTCCTGCTTCAGCTCCACAGGTGTCTCGTAGTAGCTGTAGAAGCCACCCGAGCCGTCGGCGACGTAGACCCACGAGCCAAAGTGGAACGTTGTGCCCTCCTGAGGCGCTTCAGCTTGAATGTAGGTCACCATTGCGTTCTCCACGGGATCTTCGAGGAAAACCCCTACCTGGCGCGCCAGATGTCGGTGATCTACCGTCGATCCTACCGAGGGGTATCCCGAGGTAGTAGAGTTTCAGGTGGGTTTCGCCGAGATCAGGAACGCAAAGGCTAAGAGACTCAGGATTTAGACAGGTTCGGGCCGCTTAGTAGGCGTAATACCCTACGTCCTGTGTGGTGATTGGTATTGATGAGATCGTGTTCTTTGGAGAGGGTCCCTGCCCAGCCTTATATACACGGCGGGCAGGGTTACAAGGTCGGTTTCGGATAGAATCCTAACCAATTACTACTCGGAGAGTGCTTTTCAAGGCAATCCGAGTAGTTTACAAGTCATACGACTAGTTTCCATAACGAGAAGAGTCCTTGCAGTACTCTACTCGTGTTCTTCACGCCTGGTACGACTCTGTCTGGAGACAATCCATGCGTCCCTGTGGGCCCATGGTCGTACCTCCAACAACGGCGACGATGAGATCACCGAGGAGAAGGTTGTCGCCAAGTTCCTCCGTTGTGCCCCAAAGAAGTACTCGTAGCTCAAGATCGCGGTCCAGGCGATGCTCGACATCTCGACGCTGACGATCGAGGAGCTGGTGGGACGGTTCAAGGCCATCGATGATGAGGAGGAGATGGCGTCCGGCAGACCATTCACCGTCGGTGGCGGGCTCCACCTCACAGAGGAGTAGTGGCTTGCCTGCCAGAAGGAGAAGAAGAAGGGGGAGAATGCAGGCCATTCGAGACGGTCCCGCAAGAAGACAAAGACGCCTTGACCACGTGATGGGTCCAGCAGTGACAGTGAGCATGAGGACGTGGAGGATGACGCATGTCACAGGTGTGGCAAGACCGGGCATTGGGCCAAGGAGTGCAAGCAGCCAAGGCGTGGAGGCCGTGCTCACCGCACGATGATGGCGGATGCAGATGAAGAGCCAACCCTGTTGTGATCATGGAAGCCGGGGGAGCTCATCACCAACAGTTTCGAGTTGTCACCACTCTAAGGCTTAGGGGGAGAATGTTAGATAAGCCTTTAGAGTAATTGTATCTTTATTTTCATGCAATTTAGCTTTTAGCATCTTAGTGGAATATGCCTATAGAATATGTTGGGTGCTTATCTTATCTACTAGTTTTCTTAGCCACTAAGGCTCCTAGCCTATATATGTACCCCTGAACCCTTCATGGTTCCTTGGAATGAATGGATTGATCTTCTAGGGCTACCAGAGGAAGTGGAAGCGAGATGTAAAGCTAGGACATAGGAGCTTGATACCATGTGAGAGAGAGAATTGTCGGTTGGTCGGTGTTGTCTACTAGAGTCAAGTGAAGTCTTCAAGTCAAGGCCCTACATAGCTAGGAGTGCTACAAAAGCTATGTATGCTTTCAGTACCTTATATGCCATGAGGCCTAGGTTACCCGTTGTGGAGCATCGAGGTCACGCGTATCAACGTCCAAGCCCACAGTAAACATATGATGAGCACAAACTAGAAATCCAAGAACACCTATACTTATCATGGCATAAAGATTCCTCTGTGTAGGCAAGTCGGTCTCGGGCTGTTCCCCCAACATTGTGTACGAGTGTGAGATTGTATTGAACAGTCCTAACAGGGGCCATATATGTAGTGCATGCGACACCCGTGCCTCGCCTTACTAGGAGGGCTTGAGCAAGTTGCAAGAAAGGCTAAACACGCTCACCAGTTACAGACAGAAAACACCCTGATCAAAACAGACACCAAGACCAACAAATTTAGCCTAGACGAAACTTTCTCACACGTAGCACCAGCCAAGCTCCAAAGATGAGCCTCATCTTTGAGATTTCTCTAAGCTTCCTGGATACAAAAGAGGAGCCATCAAAGAGACTTAACTCTATGCTTTCAAAGGATCCAGGCACCCAGGATTATGAGGGTCTTAACCCTAGAACTAGAAGAATAGCTAAGGATAAAATAATCATTATACTAATTCTAAGGTTTGGAGTATCACGTTTCCACGGTGATTTGTTCCTTGCTGATACTTCCACAAGCATTCGTGTGGTGCTATCATGCGAATTTATCTTACATAACTTTGTTGCATGAATTATGGCGGTTTGCGTAATTATATTTGTGCTTTCAGGTTGAATCCGCCATTACAACAAAGATTATGAGTGGTCAATACAATCTTCAACAATTAAAGGTCATATACTTTCATGAGATTTATTGCATACAATTTTTCTTTATGTCCACCCTTTTTGGCTTCCTTGGCATAAGAGTTTCATATTTGACTGATTTCTTCTGTTTTCTGTTCTTTAGAAACTTCTGTTTTCTGTTCTTTAGAAACTTGCCAGCGCTTTAGCACTGTTACCTTGTGTCAGAGTTTCTAAGAATAGTACATCACTGATGATTCAAAAGTTATTGATTGTGGTAAACAATATGTTGAATGACACTTTTGTTGGACTGGAAGAAGGCAAGATCCCTCAATTACATGTCGTTCTTTAATATTTATTTTAGTTAACTCAGTGCAGCATCTAAGCTATCATGCTCACTTTGCAGAACAAGATCATGAGCTAATAATGCTGCTAACTCCACCTGGGAGTAAATTAGTACCTCCATTGGAAGGACAGACAACTGGTGGATATGAACGCATTCATTCAACAAAGAAATTTCATGCATATGTAGTACCTACAATATCAGCTCTTGTACATTGCTGCTCTATGATGCTAACTAGCTCTTATCCAGTCCAGGTTCGTTGGAAATAGCATATTTTTCCTTTCTGAAATAAGTCCATCCTTAACCCCTCAACTTGCATTTGTCTAATTTTAACATCAGCTGGAATATCGTTAAATCTGGTACCTCAACTATCAGTCCGTTCAATTGAGAGCCCTAAGCCCTTCCAAAGCGGTTTTGGGTTGATTGTGGCAGCTCATGCGGTTTCGTTCCGCGACACACAGGTTTGTAGTGGTGTTGTGGATCAAGCAGGGAGAGAAAGAAAAAAGGAAGAAGCAAAGGAATATGTAGGAAGAGATGAAGTGGGAGACCAGGCCACATCATCGTCAAAACCACTTTGGAAGGGTTTTGTTGGGGGGTGGGAGGTGTTAAATCAAACAGTATTGGGATAGTTCAGGTGCCATGTTTAGACAACATTGAAGTTGAGGAATGTGGAGGAAGAGATGACGTGGGAGACCGGGCCACATCATCATCAAACCACTTTGGAAGGGTTTGGGTGGGGGTTAAATCAAACAGTATTGTGATAGTTCAGGTGCCATGTTTACACAACATTGAAGTTGAGGAGGTGATGATATGGGAGACCAGACTATATCATCGCCAAAACCACTTTGGAAGGTCTTTTTCTTTTGGGTGGGTGGGGGCAGGGGGGTGTTTAAATCGACAATATTAATATTGTGATAGCTCAGGTGCCATGTTTCGAACATTGAAGTTGAGGTTTAAATTAGACAAGCACAAGAGATGACGGGCTAAATATGGACTTATTCCTTTTTTTTTCTTTGACTATTTAAGCTCTCTAACATATTCCCTTGTGTTCCTGTTTTGCAACTAAGGTGATCAATATTCCAGTACGTGCGTTGGTAATGTTAATAAGAAAAGTTCTGTTGATTGATGGGTCTTTGCTGTTTCAATCAAACACTCTCTTGTGTCAGGAGCTTATTTGTTCTGAAATTTCCTACATTGCATTCAACATTTTTGGATTTGCTTGCTTCCACTATTAAAGGAATGCGCTGGTAATTTGCATCATTTTCTTTCTCCGCCTTTGTTCAAATACGTCAAAAAAAACTTAGCTGAGATTCTTGAACATGATTGACCTTTCATACATACACGCTAAATAAATACTAAGAATATCTCCAGCAAGACAGCCTCATAAATGATTGAAATTTCGTAACCCAAAATATATTCAAGTTTCTCTTTAGAGAAACTCAGTTACCACCATATTCATTATCTCTTCTGAAAGTATTATCAGTGGTGTATGTCAATACTGTAGGTATGCTAAGCAGCCACTGAATTTCTTATGATAAATGGAAGAGAACTCTAATATGGACTCTTATACTCTGCTGCAGCTCACTCATACCACATGCTGGTATTGTCGTAATGCTCGTAACTGAGTACTTCAAAAAGGCGGAACTGCCTGCACTAAGAAGAAAACTGTACACCATTATGAGGTTATTGCTGAGTTCCATGGGTGTCGGTAGGTGGTTCTTGGTTTATACCAGAGAATAGTTAGAACCCAGCATGTGTTAGTGGTAGAGGCAGACTAGCCCATTACTCAGTGGGTCTAAAAAGCAGAGAGAGAACCCGAGTTCCTTCTCTTTTTATTGTCTAGATGCTATGTATATGTGATATTAATATGTTTTGTGCTGCTGATTGTTTGAATCACATTGTGCAAATTGGGTGAAACATATTTAGGATTTAGGAAGGCATTTAGTTGTATGCTTTACTACTCTTTTTGCTGTTAAAGTGCGGTGCATGCAACAACTAGCAAGGGAACCCTTATGCAAGTATCTGCATTTATGTACATACGCATGGGCATAGATAGTACATATCTACATGTACGCTTTGTATATTTCGGAGATTTACATAGATACAATGAAAGTAAAGCTACTGGTAGACTTTCAGACAGCCAGCTCCAGTAGCATTGGGTTCCATGAGTACCTTAGCCCATTTCCTGAGCATCTCCCAGTCGACTCTATATTTGTTGTTCATTATAAACTTTTTATGTTAAAGTTGCTGAGTTTCTTCTCTCATATTGGTCCAGGTATGGCTGTGCAATTATTTCAAGTGGTAGTAAGCAATATTTTTGCTGATCTGGTTGATGATGCTGGAAGTAGCTTATCCTAATCAAGAACATATACAATAGAAGCAACAATTTGGTCGACATCAACAAGTTCCAACAGCAGGAGGCAAACGCAGCAAGTCCAAAGCTCAAATGCTGTTAGTTCTGAATCTACATGTAATAGACAACTGGTGACTCCAGTATGCTTCAAAATTGCTGCACTGGAGACACTGGAATTAATTCTGAATTTGGTAAGGTTAAAAATTCAACTTTCTTCTTGGTTGGTAATCCACGATCTCATGGGAGCTAATTAGCTAAATTCTATGCCATCTTATCTTCTGTCTATTGCCTTTTTCAAATATTACTTATACCATATTTTTTGTTATCATTTTATCAGTTGGATACTGTCTTCTTTGTTATCGTTTTGTCATTTGTAAAAAATGGTAAACTATTAAAGTTTCATCCTACCGTGACTTGTAAACTGTTTGCATTCTCCTGGTTTTCTTCCAAAATCCACCCATACAATGAGAACAGAACGTGCTTAGTCCTGCGAGTTATTGAATTCCAAAAACACAAGCATATTTCATGTTCAGTAGAGTTACAGTGCAGGATACATCTTATACAATTTTTCCAGTCAATCTCAAATTCAGAAGCAGGGGTTGGGTAATGATGATGCAAACTGGTGTGCATAATTCAGGTGCACAAGAGTATATTAGTGAACATATGCTTAACCTTGTTCCTTGAATCTAATTTCAGTGGCCTATGTGTGTCTATTGGTGTAGGTGATAGGTGGGTTTGGGTGTGGGTGTGCGTAGCCCAACTGGATTTAGTCCAATTGAAAGGCGGATAAAGGAATGAGAAATTCTAATCTCTAACGTAGGCCATTCAGATTGGATTCCACTGAGTTTATTGAGTTTGTGCAATATTCATGAATGTACTCTTGTGCACATTCTCCCACTTTTCTTACTGGTATTGTTTTGTTTGCACTTACAATTCTATAATTCCAACATGTCATTATGATAATGAAGTGCTTGAATGTGTTTACTTTCTATTCTTCGGGTTGTCTAACATCAGATGCAGTTGGCAGTCTTAGCAACTCGGTACTCATTCAGATGACATACTCATGCTTCTAAGAGTTCATTTAATTGAAAGTTAAAAAATAAAAAATGTATATATTTTTAAAAATTGGATAGGATTGTTCGTAAACACCTACCTTGTCTCAATGAGAGAGAGAAGGGGGGGAGGGGAGGGGGGAGGGGTCTATACTTAATCATTAGTTATTTAGTCGGCTCACTAATTATTTAGGCCAATCATTAAGCATTGGGCATTCGAAAGGTGTTTTTTTCAAGTATTTTAGGCCTTTTAGTAATTTACTAAATCGAGAAGTTAAAATCTTAAAAGGTTTAAATAAGCTCCTTTCCACCAATATGAATTATTACCTTTAATATGTCCCACAACCGGAAAAAAAAAAAACATGCGCAGGTCCTCCAACCGAAAAAAGGGACGTGGTTCACGTCTGGAAGGAATCACAACCGCCAGCGACCGGAAAATACTAGCTGTAACCGAAAAAATCTGATACGACCAAATATCTGGCAGGAAAATGTGTTGGGAACCGGAAAACATTTGGCCGTATGTTAATTTTGTAGCAGGAAAACAATTGATATAGTTTGGCCGGAAAATTCACTGGTATAATTTGACGCAAAAACAATTGATTTTAGTATAACCGGAAAACATCATTGGTTGCCGTATGAGACTAGAAATTGTTTCTCAAAACAGGAAAATTCTTTGGAATTGTAAATTACAACAAAGAAATTGAAAAAGGTCGTATTTTCCAAAACAATTTAATAACCGGAATGCCATACAAATGATACTGAACATAACAGGAAAAATCCTTGATTAATATCAAGAATATGTATCTCTGCTTTACAACATCATGCTGAATACATTCCGACATACATATGAATTATTACCTTAATATGTACACAATCGGTAATAATTCATTTGCTCCTTTCCACCAATATGTAGTCAGGCCATCAGAGCATGAGCACTGCAAATGGAAAATTTAAGGAATTGTCAGTATATCGAGGTATAAAATATACTAGCTAGTGAATTTGCACAATTAATAATCATGTTAACCTGCAGTAACACAAAAGAAAAAAGTGCAGCTTTAGATCTAACACACAACATGTGCTTTGAATTGTTGATAGGGATATAACCAAATAGAAATCTATGGCATCATAACTAAGCTATGCATCTCAGTTGCCTAATCTCATCTACAACGACACTCTCAGTTGGACCATGGAGAAGCAAGAGAATATTCCATGGGTATGAGAAGAAAAGATTTGCCCCTAAATAGTTCATTAATTAATCCAGTAATATCACTCCAAGCAAAAATAACTGCATGTGGTTGTCTGTCCTAACCTGCCTTTCAATGGGAATTTCAGTTTAATCCGAGATACAGAAATACATATGCACCATTTCAAAAGGATTAACTTACAGCCGGATAAAATTCCACTATGCTATCCAGAGCTAAGACCATATTCAGAAAACTAATGGCAATGAAGTAACATCTGCTAAAGGAGTATTGCAGTCAAAAGAAATAGTCACCACACAACAAAGAGTACCAATTAAACAGAGCTCAAAATCTATGAGCCATACAGATTTATATCTCCTCATAAACAGACAAGAAATTGACAGCATTGTATGGTTGCTAGACTGTAGACTCTGAGCAAGATAGCAATAGATCAGCACAAAGAGTGAATTGAAACACAAAAGGAACTAGTAATCACTAGCAGGCTCAGAAGGGGAATTAGGATACACAAAATCAGAACTCCTGCACCACCAGCCGCCAAACCCCCCAAGTACCCTGACGAGATCTGGGCCGCCGTGAGCCAACGATCGAGCGGAAATTAGGAGAAATTGGAATTGCGTATATACAGTAGGTAGAAATCTAACCATTATTGTAGTGCATGCACGGATCAAAATCAATCTTCCACCTAGCAGTGCCAACTGAAAGGAACAGCACAGGCAGCTGGACAGTTCGGGCAAACAAGGTCAGCGCGCCGTGGCTACCTTTGGTCTCGTCCGCGCACCGCTCCCCCTCAACCCGCCAGACGCCACGACGCGCCGTACCTCTCCACAACCAACAATACTCGATGCGCCGGCCGCCCTGGTGCCTCCGGCCCCGTGTGCCGCCACCGCCGCCGGCACCCCGCCCGTTCAGACACGAGAAATTTCGATATTTGACATCGAATTCGCAAGCCTCACTGCTTATAACCCTCAATTCGTAAGCCTTTTGAAATATAACACCGAACGTGTGAATTCTTTCGATTTAAGGGATTTCTACTCGTTTTCTCAATTTCAGTCCTTTTATATTTGCTTTTCATTTTCTAGCTCTGGGAACAGACAGGTATGCCCCTGCCTTATCATCTCCACCGATTGGATCAGGCCTGGCTGTACCTTTTCTTCCCCAACGCCGGCTGCTCCTTTTCTTCTCCGACACCGGGGTACTCGAGCATCGCAAGGCCGCAGAACAACACGTGCACTGATGCACCGCGTGTTTTCAATCTCCGCCCGTCACGGCCGCCTCAAGCAGGCTCCGCCGTCGGTATCAAGCTCCATGGCTACCTCGAGACGACACCGACGACGAGCACTTATAGCTTCAGCGTAGTGGGACCACGAGTAACCATAGCTGGGCGCCAGGAGTCAACATCTAGCAGCCGAGCCGCTGAGGAGCCGCAACACTGCAGAAGAGATGCTCGAGTCCAAAGCTCCAAATCCACCATCAGCGTCGATTCTTTGCCCCCTGTGCGCCATCCACCAGCAGCCGATTGTCCCCAGGTGCCGCACATAGCTCCCGTGCGAGCTCGAGGAGGAGAGCTAATCTCCTATCTGCCGCCGGCAGCGAGTAAAGCCACTGCCGGCGAGTCTGCAACTCGGAACAGCCTGAACTAATGCAGCTTGTTGTACCACAGCATCGCACGGGGGAGAAAAGGACACATCGCAAGAGGGAAAACAGAAGCGCTAAGGTCAAGCGCATGCGGATGGCAACGCCGGCGGGCTGGCGGCGGCGCTGGGCGAAGCGCACGGGAGCAAGACCGCTGTTCCGTCTAATTGGTGAGGCCCCACGACCCAATCCAGTGAAGAGAAGGGTAAAACGGTCATTTGAGTAGTACTGTCAATTATAAGGAATAATTAAAAGATGGGAAATAGATAAAAGGGAGAAAATCCTATGAATGGAAAGTATTCGCACGTTCAGTGTTATATTTCAAAAGACTTGTGAATTGAAGGTTATAAACAGTGAGGCTTGCGAATTCGATGTCAAATATCGAAATTTCTCGTTCAGACACCACCGCTCCGCCGTGGCTGGGGGAGGGAGCTGCCGATGCAAGCGAGAATAAATGGATCTGATGAATCAAGACCGAAAAAGATGGGAGGGAGGAAGTAATCACCCAAATCGGAGAGATGCGTACCGGACGCCGTGCCTCGCCCCCGTCGTCGGCATCCTGCCTGTGGGAGTGCTTGTCGAGGTAGCGGCAGCGGCAGCGCCTGCATCCGCGGCACCCCGGTCGCTGGCCGCCGACGTCCTTTGCCGCCTGCCCCGTCTGCTGCGCCGTCAAGCTCCGGGATAGGGATGCAGGGAGGGGAGGCGTCGCGCAGCCCCATCTCCGGACCCGTGGCCGCGCCGCCGCGAGGAGGTGGAGGCCCTCCCATGGCGAGATCCGCACGAGGAAAAGGCCGTCATTCTGGACCTTTGACCGGAGGAGGAGCTTCAGCAGTTTACTCCGTACATTGCACGGTAGTGGGGGGACTGTGAGACCCACGATTCTAAAAAAGGTACAGCAGTTCCATTTTCCGGCGCAACCAGATATTCTGGCTGCGGGCGCATATTTTCTGGTTGTGGCAGGTCCCGACTATGGCTCGGTCGGACGGGCCAGCGCGTTAAATAAAGAATTTAACGCGCCGGGTGTTGATTAGGGAATATATATATATACGGAGTATACTTGCAGCAAAGGAAGTCCCTTAAGACCAGATTACTAATACCAAGGAATCATTTATTAGGGTAATTTTTCCCTGTTTACCTCTAATAAATAGGGTTATGGGTGCATTGTAGACACCAACGACGTTTCAGCCAATTGGCTAGCGCAACATGCCCCGAGGCACTCCATCTGCGAGGTCTGCAGTTCGACTACTTCAGGCTGCGATATTTTTTGTCGTTCGTTGCGAGGTGGGTGGACGTGAATCGCGTTAGGGGACGTGGTAGGCGCGCTGTAGGTCATTTTTTTGTTTTTGTTGCTTTTTTCTTTCCAGAGATGCTTGCCTACGCGCGCTGCTTTTGGTTTTCGGACGATTTTGCCTTGCCGCGACCGTTTTTCGCGAGTCCGAGCACGCACGCGAGTGGTGGAAGGTGAGCGGATGGGAGGAAGCCGAGGCGCATACGGGCCTAATTAACCGTGGCGCTGTAACGGGTGACGAGCGAATCGATGCGCATTTACTCGACGCACAGGGGCAACGACGTCCAAAACTACCTCTCCCCATATATATATATATATATATATATATATATATATATATATATATATATATATAGCGAGACTATTGGGAGCCCAGGGCTTCCTATGCTTATTGGAAGCCCCAGCCAACCAACCCACTACTGGTCCAACCCAACCAGCTAGCCCCCCACCCACGTGCTACCAACTCCCACCTCTCTGCGCGCGTCACCTGGTCCCCACACCACTGGTCCGCACATCATACAAACCTAATATCACGTGCATATAAAATTTATGGCATACAAACTGTACTGTAAGGTCATACAAAAACATTGTCGGGGTCATATGATCCTAGTGAACAGAGCTGACACCTGCCACCTGACGCATGCAAGCCCATCATTTTTTCTTCCTTTTTTCGCGATAATTCTTCACTCAAACATTCAACTGAGAAATGGTTTTCACCACAAGATTCGTGACATTTTTACGGAAAATTTGAGATCCATTGTGAATATATTTTTTGAATTTTTTTAAATTTCAAATTTTAGCACCGACCATGATCATACATATCAATCAAATATAGCATACAAACTGTCATGTCATATCAACCTCGACAAAGAGTCATACAAACATGTTCAACGTACCACCAACACCGGCCAGCCAACCATCCACTGTCTGGTTAAACCCAACCACCAACTTTTGCCATGTGACGCCCTCCACTCAATTGATGTTGGCTGGCATATAAACTTTTTGCTGGTGTCATATTAACACATTGTCAGGGTCATACGGTCCTCCTGAACAGAACTGACACATGCCACCTGACACATCTGTCACCTGATGCACCTGCCACCTGACGCATGCATTGCATGCAAGCCCATCATTTTTACTTCTTTCTTTTTGCGATAATTCTTCACTCAAAGATCCAACTTACAAACGGTTTTCACCACTAGATTCGTGATACTTTTATGCGCAATTTGAGATCCATTGTGAATATACTTTTTGAAATTTTTCAAATTTCAATTTTTTTAAAATTTTAGCACCGTCCACGATCATACATATCAATCAAACATAGCGTACAAACGTCCATGTCATATCAACCTCCACAAAGAATCATACAAACATGTTCAACGTACCTTTTATTGGATATATTTCAATCACAACCGGAGACATACATTAATAATGTATCCCAACTGGGTTGATAAACAGCCCATACCAAAACGAGGCAACACGCTGCATACCAACCTACAAAACGAGGCGTACTAACTAGTCAAGCGAGTGGCCGCGCATGTGTCCGCTAGACTCAATCTGTACAACATACTAACCTATCAAACAAAGCATATAAACTTGATGAACGTAACATCAAGTTTATTCCTTTAATCTTTTTTTAAAATTAATATGCTTCTCTTTAAATTGATATATGAAAATCTTACGAGTTTGCTCATAACTTTTCTAAAAAAATTGTATAATTTTTAATGAGGTTTATATGCATCTAAACTAATGTTTAACCGGGGTCAACAAGGTTGATAAACATTCCATACCAAAATAGAGGGGGGAATATCATGAGGTACACTGCACGCCCGCGGGCACCCCGCGCAACACGGGGCATACCAACCTACAAAACGAGGCATACCACCATACAACATGAGGGAAAAAATCACCGCAAGCTTTTTACTTCGAAAAAAAATCACCAGAAGCTACAACCTCACACGCATAAATGAAAAAAAATCACTGGAAGCATACATATGAGCATATCAACCAATAAATATGAGCATACAACCGAGGTCAGCTGGGTTGATGAACAGTCCGTACCCAAATAGAGAGGGACATATCATGGGTGCACTGCACGCCCCGCGGGGCCCCTCGCGCAACACGGTGCATACCAACCTACAAAACGAGTCATACCACCTTACAAAACGGTGCATACCAACTTACAAAACGGTACATACCACCCTACAAAACAAGGCATACCACCCTACAAACGTGGCCCGCGCAGTGGATGGACATACAATCTTATGTCGCCGTCCATGAGAACTGCCACGGGATCTGGGTGTCGTGGAGGGGGAGAGGGGCAACAACCGACAGGAAGAGAGCCCGACATGAAGAAGATGGACGCACCAACGACCGTCGTGCAGGAGCTCTGTGGCGCAACTACGCCCAGGGAAAGCGGCGTTGCCACCGAATCCGAGCTGTGCCGGTGGCTACGTAGGGAGGAAAGGAGAGGAGAGGAATGACCATATCAACCAATAAATATGAACATACATAATTCGAAGACATACAAATTTCAAATTTCATTGCAATATCATATATTCTTGCACTTGGCAACACATAAATGTGTGACAATTTCAAAGGTGGGTCTGCGCTCTCTCCGGTCTCACGAGATGCAAACAAGCACAGCAACAATGCACATTTTTTGTATGCAACAACCTCACATCACAATTGATAGAATCGTAAGCCATGGAATGCAACGTGAGGATCATAGGACCAATATGGAAAAAAGCAACACATAAACCACAATTTTTGAATTAGTACTCCCCATGCTTGCTTCACATCACAGCTCACCATGGCAGAAAAACCATGTCACTTTAGTATATAAAATCTACCCTTACAAATCATTCAAGTATACAAGTCCTTTTTATGACTTCTCAAGGCACTACCTATGCTCAACACATGAGGAGTTCCTGAATCAGCATAAGAAACATAGAAAAAATGCATAGACGTTCAAGATTAGTAGCCTGAGCATGCAGCGGCTCCTCTGTCCTCTATGTCTGCAAAGAAAATATACTTTTTGTCAACCACTAACACAATCACAGAAAGTATTTAATCTTCTGAGACATTTGATCGAACAGATTACCTGCATGTACATGGCAGCGTGGAGAGCGGCAACACACCTAGCCTGGAGATCATACCAACTCGATCTGCAAGGAAAAACAGCAGTGGTTCTAGGAATCCGATCACCCGTGCACGGTTCTAGCTTGCTGAGCACTGACAGGGAGTAAAACACACAAGCTTAGAAGTAGGACAAAGATTTATACGCAAAAAAAGAAACATGGCTAGGCTTAACAAACTAATGAAGAAAAGGCTTCATTTTATTTTGGCCAGCATCAGATAGTCCACAAATCGAATGGTTTCAATTTTTATGCCAAAAGGTTTCAGTTTATATGTTCTTCTATCCTCTCTTGGGCATTCTGTCAAACGCATCATGTGCATGAACACCAAACGGAGAGCAAATAACCTAATTAGAGTTTTTGACTCGGAAGAACCAGCAAGCAAGGGCTAATGGAAGCTGGACGGAAAACCACAGAACATTAATAACAGAAACATAGGGAGCTCTAGTCACGGGCCGTTGCTTTGCCTGGGCATCGCTGAAGCAGCACGACCTGGGGCCTTGGAGCGAGTAAGTGGAGGAGGCCGTCGTGGTTGCTTGAAGTTGCGCCGTCGCCTTGGTGGATCTGATAGCAGGGACAGAACGAGATGCTTGCTGGGTGAATCTTGCAAAGGCATAACAAAAAATTGAAATATCTGCTCACGCCTTTTATTGGTGAGATTTGGGGGAACAAATGACGAACTGACCTGGAGCTTCAAGACCCAAGATGCAGGTGCACCAGCAAATCCAGGGGACCGCCGTCGTCGCTTGGGGAAGGGAGGTGGGGAGCGGCCGCCGCGTCGCCGCTGATTCGCCGGGTCGCGTTAGGGGACCAGCCAACACCGTGTCGCCCGAAGCTTCCACGGCCGGCAGGCAGCACCACGCCGCCGTGGGGAAGTGGGCCTCGCTGACGACGCCTTGCAGGATCCGCTTGCCTTGAGCCGAGATCTGCTCGTGAATGAATCCTGCCGTGAGGAAGCAGATCTCGCCGGTGGAGGGGAGGAAGGGGGTACCTGGAGCCCGCGGTCGCCGACCCCGTTGCTGTGCTGGAGGCCACCACGCTTTGCCGCCGCTAGCCTGGGCATGAGGGCACGAGCTCGCCATTGCCGCCACCATCGACAGGTCTGTCGCCGCCGCCGCCGCTCGTTGAGAGAGGAGAGAGAGGATAAATGAGAGATGACGAGAGAAGGGGGTCGGGTGGCCCAAGTGAATCCTCCTGGTGGGCCCCACGTGATGGGGTGTTAGGTGGGTCCCGCAGAGGTGGCGCGGGTGGGTTGAGTTGAGTGGGCTGGCCTATTCGGGTGGCTGCCAGGTGGTTTGATCGGACCAGGTGACATATTGGTTGGCTGGGGCTTCCGGTTGCTTATTGGAAGCCCTAGGCTTCCAATATATATACTCTATATATATATATATAGGGAATTTATTGTCTGTGGCCGGCCACACAATAACTATTTTGTAGCCACCTAATCCAGCCGTCCATTCCGATCAAACCTCAGCCGCGCCACCCGCCCAGCTCCGTACGGCTCGGCTGGATATAGTTAAGGATGGATTCGAATCGAATACGAATGAATTCGAATTCGGATAGCACTATTTACCACATTTTAATTCGAATACGAATACGAATACGAATACAAAACGAATAGTTCGAATACGAATTCGCATTCGGATGTTTAGTTGATTTGACAGAAAATAACATAGGGTGTATTAATTTTCACTTTATGGATGATTTTGTGAGTAAATTATAGGATATCTCATGTATCACAAAAACATATTTATTATATATATTTAAATAAAACATATTTGTTATATATATTTGAATAATTAAAGATACAAGTATAATTGTAAAATATTTGTTATACTTATAACTATATAAAATATTTAATAAGAAAATTAATGCATTAATAAATATAATATAATTTATTTGTTATTAGATAAATAAGTTAAATTAAGTAAAAATGATATGATTGTCCATGTTAAAGTTAATTAAATTTTATATATTATTATTATTATTAATATAATTAGTCATTTGTCATGTAGATAATTTCTAAATTGATTAAATGGTGTACATCATTAATCATTAGTAGTTAGTCAAAAGGATAAGTTGCTTTATTCTTTGCGGATGTCGAATAATGTCGGATGTTTCGGATTTTTGTCGAATACAAATGTGAAATCGGATAGAGAAAGTTCTTGAAAATCGAATTCGGATACATTATTTGACATCCACATTAAAATCGAATACGAATATGAATATCTATATTTACGTTTTTATCGAATACGAATACGGATGTTTCGGATGTCCAGACATCCATCTCCATCCTTAGACATAGTGCTCCAGCTCACTAATCAATTAAGCAGATAGCTTTGACCCGTTTATTTCTCTCCCGTTAGTCACAGCCCGGGGGTCGGCGGATATCCCGTTTCTCTCTCTCCCGTCTCACAAGCGCCGCTGCTCGTGATGGCGGCGCGGCATGCTGGTCTGGCCACCTCCGCTGGCCGGCTGGAACTTCGCACCCACTGGTGGCTGGCTGTGGGGGCGACCCCTGGCTGGTGGGAGCAGCGGTGACCAGGCAGGCGGCGTTCCTGGCGGCGGCGCGGCGTCATGTCCGGGCGGGGCACGGTGGCTCTGCGGCGCCTCAGCAACTAGCCAACTAACCTCCCCCTCTCCTCGTGACGTTCGCCGTGGAGGGCGACTAGATTTATTTGTTTATTGTCTTCCGTTGATCTGATTACTTCCGTCCTGGCGACCTCGTCTGCAGCGGCCGGCCGGCGGTGGCGTCAGATCCGGCGGCAAGCCGTGGAGAGTCCCTACTCAGGTCTGCGCACGGGAGGGTCTGTTTCTACAGAGTTGCCACGGCGTGGTTACTGGCTTACTGCTGTCCTCCTCCTGAGCGGCAGCTCGTCCGCATCCAGTGTGGGTATGAAGACATACGACAGGGCGACGGCGAGCCCGTGGACACGGGACCTCAACGTCGCTGCAGGTTGTCCAGTCCAGGCACGGTTAGTTGCTAATTCCCCTGTATTTGCTTTGCCCATCACTGGCTCACGAGTCTTGCATGTCGTGTTTGTATTTTTTGCAGATTAACCAAGGGTGATGCCGATGCACCGTTTCTGTTTGCGTAAATGCCAGGAAAGCTGAAGACCCGAGCAGGCCGACCATCGTTTGTTTGTTTATGCGTGATCTATGCAGATCAGCATCAGGAGCAACAAAAGGTTTTTTTTCGAAAAGTTAAGCAACAAAAGGTTTCAAACAGGCAATTTTGAGTTATGCGTGCTCTCTTTATTTTGTTGGTGACCCTTTCTCATAGTGATATTTTCTGTTTGTCATCCCTCTTGCGGATTGAAGTTGATTTGTTCTTGAAACTCCAATTGGGTTAGCTGAATTCACTTCTGTTAGTTATTGTTTACTAGAAATAAAATTAGTGATGATGTTGTGGTAAAGCCAACCTTTTTGTGATGATATTCTTGCCACAACTTTTTTTAAAAAATTAAATACAGAATTATCCTAAACCATATGTGAGGGCCATAATCTAGTAAATCATTTACAAAGCTCATGTACATCGCAGTTGCCAGACTTATAGTACTAGTAGGCATGGATTCTAGTAATTCATATATAATTGATAGATTATGGTAAATAATTCAAATGGATTCTAGTAATTCATACGACACACGCATGATCAAGAACGTACAACAAAAATGAGCTTTTCTCCAATGTGATTGCATATAAGTAAAGTCAGGTTCACTACTTTATGCAACTAGGCTGCATAGCCTTTAGGTACGAGATATATTTTTGAATGATTGATTTCTCTTATAATAATTTACCCTTCTTGTAATTGTTTCATGGATATGGTAATCTGCTCCCAGTTTTCTAGTTTCAGCCTTTCTTTCGAAAGAGCCAGCACACTATTATTAATGATACTGTAGTACTTGACGCCACCATTGTGGTAATTATCTCAAATTATAGTAGTAAATATTACAAAGTTATCTTACAGATTGTAGTAACCATCTGGAAAAGATTACCATAATCACATAAAAGGGGCATTTAATCTAGTAAATCATTTAAAAGAACTCTCGTGAACATATTCATGGATGCACTTTGAAAGAAGCATGCTTGTCTTCTTCTGTCTGTATAGTAATATTTGCCATATCAATGAGGTATACAGCTAGTATTAGTATATGTTGGTTGGCATCTTATATGGTGACCAAATTGTCTAGACAAGAGGCCAATGAAAAAGTTTCCTACCAGACATTACCGAAATTCAATTAAAATTGTTTTCTACTGATTCTTTGATTTAGTGACCTGGGTAGTTCGTCACTCCATCTTACTTCTGGATATTCATTTTATTTTTGGAAGTATGCCTTGTTGCTCATACATTAATATAGTAACTCCATCATATATTAGCACTTCCTGGGTCATCTTGAGTGGAAAAGTTCGTGTTCATATTATTTCAAGTGACCTGTACATCTGCACAAGTAGTATGAAAAAACTGCTGGAGGACAACCATTCAATTCAATTATTATACAGCCAACTGCATGCCCATCTGCATCTGGAGCTGCATGTGCCGTTACTCGATCAGTACCCAATCCAGGTATATGAGCGATGCAAATCTGATAGATGTGATGTTTTCTAGTTTATATGTCCAACTTTTATTATCTGTGCATCATGACAGCAAACAGGGACTCCTTATTGACTTAAAATTCAATTATTGGGCAGGATGCAGCACTATATGGAGATGCCAAGCGTTTTTCATTTGGCGTCTGGTGGAGCACCAATCACTAGAACATAAGGCCGCACCAGAAATATTGTTAACGACGCACGGAAAATGAAATGTGCTCCCAAGAGCTTCATGCAGAAAGAAGTATCAAGTTACTTCTCAATATATATGACGACCTGTGACTTCCCTATGATTGATACCGAAGGCATTGTAGTAATTTGATCTGATATTGGATTCTAGTAAACTAGAGATCATTTTACGCCATTGTTGTAATTTTTTTGTCATAAATTCCTCGCACCATTCTAGTAAATTTGTGATGCCATTGTGGTAACCCATCATATCCTGGCTGATAAACTACTGAAGACATTGTCGCCATTCTACCATATTAGATTCTAGTAAGTTTGGCATCATATTATAGTGACTTGATCACACCATTCTGGTAAAAGCCTGTGGTAAATTGATACACCGTCATATTAGTTCTGGTACTCCATTGAATGCATCTTTTTGCAAATTATTTCACTGTAAATTAATCCCATCATTATAGTAACTGGTTTCCAAATATTGTATCAAATTGTGGTAACTCTGGATCTGCCTCGGTCATTCAAATTGTTGGGGCAATTTCACCGTAATTTTGGTTTATCATTGCAGTTACTTGACGCCATATTGTGGTAAACTGTTTCATGGTAAATTCATACAAGCATTCATATTATCAAAACACTTTTACTGGACATTAGTGATGTGTCCAAGATGAGTTCTCGTAACAGCCTGAATTTAACCTTCATTAGTTCTACATGTGGCTGGACTTGTTTTAGTATTATCGTAAAAATGCACGGCGCGTACGGTAAAAAGCATGTTCATGTATTCTCGTAACCCTTGTTCTCTCCAAGGTCTGCTAGCTACGTGCAGACCGTTACGTCAATTCAATTTCCCAAAATCATTGTGCGTCAATTCAATTTCCTAAAACCAGTGTCAACTAATCAACAAGAATAATTACATTCATTAGTTGCCATGACTACCCGCTGGGGAACTGCACCCTGGCTCACGCGCGCCCAGCTCGTAACTCTCGGCGAGCTCGCCTATTAATTAGGCCGAGTTGGCACGGAGAATGCGGACCCAGGCTGCTGGCCAATAACAATGCACTACGTGGACTGGCTACAGAATAACTATTCTGTGGCCGGCCACAGAATAGTTTTATTCTGTGGCCGGCCACAGAGTATACTTTAGCATAATTATTATTGGCAGTGCACATTATCATGCTATATATATTTCTAGCATAACTATTATTGGCAATGTTATCAACACGAGCGCAGGAGAGCTGCGTAGGTTCGAGGAAAAAAAAATCAACACAAGTGCGTCAAGCAGAAGCGCCACTTCCCTCGCTTCTCCCCTTCTCGTGTTTCTCGTTCAGAGCCAGTGCTTCAACCGCCGCAATGTGGAAGCAGATTGCTGACGAGATTGTCCGCATTTAGTTGACATCACCGCCACAGACTTGGCTTGGCTCGACCCCACTTAAGTCCTGGCTCCGCCCCTGTTGGCGAGCCAACTTTAAACCTAGCCACTCATATGGAGATGATGTTTCTGATATTGGATAGGATTGTTCATAAATCTAGGATAAAATAGTAATTTTACTCCAGGACTTCAATCAAAATTGGCATCATGGTCAAAGCCACCTAAGGTTAAAATTTTCAGGGATTTTTTCTTTTTCTCGAACAACGCAGGAAAGCTGCGTATCATTTCATTAAGGTAGAAAAAAGGCAAGAATGCCGAAACAAGTACAAGAACAAAGAACACACACACGCACCCACTGTACAGAACGCCTCCCACCCTGGATGCGCTAAACACAAGCAAAAGAGAAAAAAGGAGGCGACCAGGGATAGGAACCTCAACAGGCTCTTAATCCCCCAGACTAATCATCGTGACCATTATCTCTTGGAGATTTTTTGCTCCAGCGCTGCACCAGAGACTTCGTTCTTCCCTAACAGCCCTAAGGACTTATTGTGAAATGTACTCTTGCATATAGCGAGGATCGTAAAAGATCCCAGCTTTTTGTTTATTTGTCGCAACTCTTCTTTTTCTCAAACACACATGAGAAGTCATGTCACTGTCAAAAAGTTAGAAGAACAGTCGGGTCACATATGCTCTTCAAAAGAAAAGCAGTTAAACAATAAAGGAAACACACACTTCCCTTTATCCACAACTCTGGTACTTTTTTCCCGGAAATATTTTTCATTACTAGATTCTAATTCAGTTCCCAATTCCCATGTGTTTCTATTTGAACCTCTTGCTCAATCTTTTGCATTGTTAAATTGTTTACAAGACCACCTCAGTGATTGGTTCATTAATATTTTCAATAGCATCATCATTTCTTTTATCCAAAAGAATTCTGAGTAGACCATAGTTTTTACCGCTTGACCTTTCATGTGTTTGACTGAGTTCGGTGCTCATTTCTCTAAACTTGAGCAGAGGGGTTTGTTTAGGGGCTCCTGGAGGTCAGAGATGCACCTGCTTCTTAACCGTATTGCTACAAAAGCCTGTTACAAAGCAGGGATGTATGGACCACCCTGGATTGAAGATCCAAGTATATCAGACTTCCAGCTAGCCTCATTTAGAGCACTTTTGGCATCATTTCTTTCCAATCATCACGAACGCCCTCTTTATTTGGAAGAAGGTCACGAACTCTTCAGTAGAGGTATGCGACTCAATATATCATGGTTTACAAACTATAGGTTTTCACAGTGAGACATTCACTTGGAAAACTGTTCGTTAGAATAACTTCTGGACATTGAATTTTATTTGATCTTAGATTAAATTTTCTGATGTCCTCGTAAATTATGTTTCTGTTGTATTTATATATTTTCTTTCTGATAGGGAGGCTGAAGGTTGGCACTGAGCTGGCGAAATTTTGTTCACATGCTTTATTAGCTTTGGATGTTCGTATGCACCCTCGACAACTCCAGCCGCAATACATTCCAAAAAGAGTGTTTCATAACGAACTTGGATTCGTATCGCAACCTTCATGTTCTGTAAGCAAGCGTCGAGCCACCCATGATTGGGGAGATGAACGTGTATATCGTCTAGTGTCTACTGCCATACAACAAGTAGATCCTTTGATGAAAGACAGTGCTGAAGAGAATTGTACAGTGGTTGAGTTGTCTGGAGATCTTTTGATGCAAAATGATGCTCGGCAGCCACACGTAATCACTGGAGAACACCCTCCAGAAATCGCTGCATTTTGTCTTACCGAGGAAGTGCAAGTTGTTAAAATGACAGATGGATCATGTGGTAATCCTTCTGATTTTGGCACACTGGGTACTTACATTCCTCCTGACTCTTTCATCATTACTCCACGAGATTCTGAATACTGTGGGGATGAAACTTCAGTGTGGATACCAAGGTGGGATTCTGTTAGGTGATGCTTCTAGCAGGTGGAATGTGCCAAATCACGCTTCAGGAACCTCCACTGTGGTGAGTGTGTGTGATTCAGAATGGGACTCTCTTGACCCATTCACTACAAGATCTGCAACTATTGCTGAGCGTATCATGGCAGGTGGCCGACGGGATCCTAGCTTTTTCTATACACATGGTCGTCTTTTGCTGGTCGGTAAAAGGTTTGTCGGGAATTCATCTTAACTCACGGGAAATTGTTGCATCCTGCTTAAACACCGTCGCTCATTAGGTGGAGAAAATGGTAAGGAGTGTGATCCCCCTCGGCCACTCAAAAAAATCCCTCGGCAAATGTTTTGATTCTAGTGGTGATTTGCTGGATATCGGTGATGCTAATGGTGAATGGTGATCATTCTAATTTTTCCCGGATATGGTTGATGTTGATCCTAGATCTGATTAGGAGATCAGTGTGTGAAGCTTCTGCTGGTGGATTGAGTTACTTGAGAAAGTATTGACGCAGATTTAGGTCAACACTGAATTGCGCTAGTTCGCGCGTGAAACGAATCACCTCGCAGCAACTTCGCCAAGTGCGGTCCGACCGGCTTGGAGGGGCAGTCTAAACCGGTCCTGGCTGAGAAGTGCGAAAATGCCTAAGAACGCCGGCTCGGGAGGGACCCCAACGGAGCTAGCGCACGTAGGATTGTTCTGAGATTAGCAGGCCACTCAGAACGTCTTCAACCGCCGTAGAGACGAAGGAAGAACAGCACGAGGTTGGAAAAGTTAGGGTTTGAAAGATAAAAGTAGAAGATAAATATTTGATTGGTTGTGTTAGGACTCAATCGGCCACGACCCTTTATATTTATAGGGTGGGGAGGTCTTGCCCCGGAAGGAAAATCTCAAGGGGACTCGTAATCCACGTGGATTCCTAAACCTACTTGGACTTGGCGTACAGGACCGGTCTAACCGCCCCTGGATAGCGGTTAGACCGCTCCTACCTTGTCGAGCCGGCTATAGGGCCACACCGGTCTAACCGCCCCTGGATAGAGGTTAGACCGGTCTGCCTAGCCAGACTCGACAAGTGCCAAATTTGACCGTCAACAGAAAGTTTCTATTTTGGGATACAATAATGGGGTGTCTTCGCATTCGGAATTCATAAAGGTTTCATTTATGATTGTGTTGTGCAAATGTGATGAGATGAAATACAGAAAAACAAAATTGTGACAAGTCGCATGAATGTGGGATTCACGGATGTCAATGCCCAGCAACTTGTAATGGTGAGCAGAACGATGAATGCTCATTCATCATCAGGACAACTGCTCTGTCATTCCTTGCATTTTTTATATATATAATCTGTCTGCAATCTGCATACTATAAATGAAAATAAGAAATGATTTCCATAATTGGATATCTTTTTGGTGTTTTTGTCTAAGGTCAATCCTCGTGCTCACATCCTCCGATTCAGGAGGTTTACAATGAGGATGTTTAATGAAGTTAGGAACACTGGAATTCATTGGAAAGAAAAAGATAAGTGCGTACCGAATGAGTAGATTGGGGATAGCTCTTGCGCTTTCGTCTGTGTTTGTGTTTGTTAGATGTCCTGGAATGACCGGTTGGAAGTTGTTTCTTGAACTATCATTATTATAACTAGTAAGATGGCCCGCGCAATTTGCGCGGGTAGCTAGCATTTACAAACTAACATTTGGATTATTTACATAAAATATAAAAAATATTTTTATGTTGACCAAGATCAAAATATCATCTATACTTTTTCATCATCATGTATTGCGACACATTTTAAAAAAACATGAATGGGGGGATTCATATTTCGAACATATATTTTTATGTTTACAAAACCTAATATATTTTAAAAAATTGTCTGATTGAGCCCTATCGACAGTGACGGGATCTAACTTCTCTATTTTTGAAATGTTACCATATTTAATGGAGACTCTAGAACTGGAAAAAAAAACCCTAAAAAACAGACACATAGTCATCATCACCCTCTTTTCTATTCTAGATTTTGATTATACACATGTTCTTTATAGGTTTCTACCCTCTTGGAATATGACCCGTGCAGTCATGCTGACTTTTTTCTTCTTTGTGTTTTGCATTTGTTTAGTTGTGCTTTTCCATTGCCTCTCCAATGCTTTTTTTCGTAGTTGCATTCATGCCATCTAAATTGTGCATGATCTCATCATTTTTTTAAGAACGAAATTGTAGTGCACCTCCATAATGACCCTGCCATGCTGTTGTTGTTATCTTCTTCTTCATCATAGCAATTCTATGTTTTTTCTGCTTCCTATATCACATCGTGTTCTTCACAATTTGCTTGCAATCAAGGTGATGTTGAAGTCTACCAAGACAATATTTGGTGTTGAAGATGAAGAAATGGAAAGATAGTAGCCGGTGATTTCCACCTCCTCTCCTGGCCTCAACATGCAATGTAATCTAATTAGGCAATAATATTTTCATAAAGTGCTAGATGTTTCCTATGTCACGTTGCAATCTATGTTATTTGTTTGCTAAGATAATAACTATTGATGAGCATAAAGAAATTGGAAGATAACAGTCGATGATATCAAATCCATCTCTCTTCTTAATATGAAAATTTATTTTATTAAAAAATAATATTTACATAATTGCTAGTCACTTTTGGGTTTCACTTTATGCATAGTACTAATTTACCTTTTTATTTTAGACTTATATAAATTCTAAGTTTTCAATACTTATAAGTTGTATATTTCTTAAAAAAATCCAGGATGATAGTGGTAACCTCCCCAGTTGAGGGAGACACCAACCAGGGTTCAAATCCTAGTGGTAGCAAAAAAATTCCCTCGTTGGCAACCCAAAAAATAGTGACAGGGTGTCGGCCTGTGGCACCTATGGTTGGCTTGCGCTCTCCTACCAGGGGTAGTTGCAGCGGTCGCCAACCCAGATGGTCATGGTCAGCCCAGGTTACGGTGTGGCCTTATAAGGTGAAGACGGGGTTCGGGGGCTTTTCTCGGTCAGATTGGCTGAGATTTCTTCTTAGCACAATGCCGTGGGGGCAGTCTTTCCCCCGCCGGTCGAGTTTTTTTAGATGATTTGATCATCATAAATCCAATGGTGTATAGTCGTTTTTTCAATATTAACATGGTAATTTTTCTGACCCTTTAGGGCTTCTAAATGGCTACACCAACAAGTTATTATTATCGTCGCGCTCTCATTTCCAAGAGTTTTACCATCGCTTTCTAAATTAAATTTGCTTCTTGGCCACTATCGTGACCTGTCGCTCTTCTTTTCCACATTTTAATCTTGCAGTTACTCTCCATGCGCAGCTATCTAGATGTGCTTGTTCAGTTTTTCATGGCCAACTCACAGCTTTACTCTATGGCCATTATCACACAGCCAAAAATGATGCTCTTTCATCATCTTCTAGATTGGCAGGTTGGTCACACCATGTTCATGCTCTTCTACATTTCCAATGCGCTATTTTTAAGTTGTGTTTCTTCTTGTATTTAAAGTTTTTTTTCCTGACATCACCAAACTCTTGAAGTTATGCATTATCTCATCATCTTTTAAATCGGAACCCCATCACTATTCCATGATGAATGCACCATGCATCTGCTCGTCCCACTCACATGTTTGATCATAATTTTGTGACCATATGATTCTTTCTATAAACTGAGCCTTAGCTGGTAAGGTTTATTGTGCTGGAACCTACCTACCCGGATTTGAGCCATCGACTTGGCGCAGGTGCTCGTATTTTATTTCAGTGGTAAATGATGTGCCCGTCGATAGTGAGGTATCTGTGCTGACTTCG
Source organism: Urochloa ruziziensis (assembly GCA_015476505.1). Classification (NCBI taxonomy): domain Eukaryota; kingdom Viridiplantae; phylum Streptophyta; class Magnoliopsida; order Poales; family Poaceae; genus Urochloa; species Urochloa ruziziensis. The sequence continues at coordinate 2,592,424 of CM027126.1, read as the reverse complement.
TCAATCTTGAGATCAGCCGGCTCAATACTTCAGAGGTGCTCATAGGGGTAGGGTCTTATGTGTGTATTCATATAGGTGAGTATGTGTACGTGTATGTGAGCATGTATGACGATGTGCCCGTCGATAGGGTATCTGTGCTGACTTCGTTAATTTCGAGATTAGCTGGCTCAATCTTTCAGAGGTGCTCATAGGGTAAGATCTTTTGTGAGTATTCATACAAGTCAGTGTGTACCTGTACGTGAGCATGTATGTGAACAAATTTGGCATTGCCCGCCAACCATCGTGCTCGCTGCCTATATGTGCAATGAAGCTAGCACTATATAGATTTATTGGTCGTTTACTCTTTGAGCGACAGTGCCCATAAGCTTCTTCTACCGCTTCATCAACCCATCAATATGCCCGCTCGGATTTCCATTGTACTGTTTCTCAAGCTGTTGACACCACGTGTGGCGGCGGAATAGCAATTGTTGTGCAACTTTTGATAGGCATGTGTATATTTAAATAAAAGATGCAAAGTTAGAGTCCTGTTCATGTTCCAAGAAAATATCATTCGAGCCTTTTTGCTCGATGGCACGTCAATGTACATGTTCCAAAAGAAATATTATTGGAGGCCCTTTTGCTCGATGGCATGATTTCCATATATCCAAAGTCACATTCATATTATGAGAAAAATACCGTTGAAATCGTTTATTATTAGAGCCGTTTTTGTTCCAAGAAAAATATTATTGGAGCCCCTTTTTACTCGATGGAATTAGATTCCTTGCGTGATATTTATTTTTTTAACCATCAAAACAATCCAGTTATAGTTAGTCCTCTATTTGTAAGGGGCTATTTGAATTAATTCAGACCTTTTATTTAATATAGACTCTTTGAGATACTCTAGACCGTTAGATCTTCATAAAATCTAACGGTGGAGGTTCCTTTTTTTAGATTAACGTGGAATTTTTTAGGCCCTCTCGGCGAACGTGGTGGCTCCTTTTGCTTCTGCTCTATTAAGACTAGCAGAAGGGCACGTGCCGCACGCACGTGTTTTAAAAAAAATTATTAATTTTGAGATATAGTCTACATGGACTCTTCATATTAATCTAGAGCGTTCGATCATCATATAAAATCCGATGGCGTAGGCTCAAAGGTGAGATGTAGTCAACATGGATTCTTTAGTTTAATATAGAGCGTTCGATCATCATAAAATCCGACGGTGTAGGATATAAATGACGACGGACGAAACAAAAAGACGACGGACGAAACGAAAATTTCGTCGTTCGATAGCATAATAGATAATAGATGGCATCGTAACCATTTCTATCTGATCCTTGAAATTATTTTTGAGGAAGCAAAATGAAATTTCTCGATAAAGCCTGATCCTTGTGGAGTTGAAGTTGACGAGTCGTTGCACACTGCTGCTGTAGGATTTTACATGGTTGTAGAAACTCTTTACACCGTAGAATTTGCTCACTCGTCGCCTGCAATCGAGAACAAGCTGTTTTTCAGATATCGGGGGACAGTAGTGTCAGAGGTACGACCATGGGCTCACAGGGACGCACGGATAATCTCCAGAAGGAGTCGTACCAAGCGTGGAGACTGCGAGTAGAGTACTGCAAGGACTCTCCTCGTTATGGAAACCAGTCGCATGACATGGAAACCACTCGTATGGCATGTAAACTACTCGGATTGGAGTGCAAGGCACTCCACGAGTTGTATTTGGTTAGGATTCTACTCGGAACCGACCTTGTAACCCTGCCCTCCGTGTATATAAGGCTAGGACAGGGACCCCTCCAAAAGATTACGATCTCATCAATACAAACCACCATACAGGACGTAGGGTATTACGCCATCTAAGCGGCCCGAACCTGTCTAAAATCCTGAGCCTCTTAGCCTTTGCGTTCCTGATCTCGACGAAACCCACCTGAAACTCTACTACCTCGGGATACCCCTCGGTAGGATTGACGGTAGAACACCGACAAGTAGTCCTTTTTTCTTTGCTTGGGCCATAACATTGTTCCCCATGATCTCAAGAATGAATTGCAATTGCCGATCACGCCCTCTGACTAAGCAAAAACGACTGTGGTCACTGGTCAGTGGTCACGTACCTGCACCTTGCACTTTGAAAAGTAATGGCTTTACCCGCAAAAAAAAAAAAGTGATGACTTCAGGCAGCAGTCACAAAAAAATAGACATTTAAAAAAATACTGCTGCTGATAATAATGATGTTGAGGAGGAGGAGGAGTAATGCGTGGCTTGGGGCTTGGGCTAATCACCACAGCGTTGCATCTGCGAAAGTTATGTGGGAAGGCTCCATCGATGTGGACGATCTACCGCACGGTTGATTGACCGAGACCGTAGAATTGGAATCGGAAGAGAGAAGGAACGAACGACTATTGCTGTGCGGGACGTTTCTCATTGTGATCCTGACTCCGAGGAAACTCTGACGATGAGGTTTGCAGCAAGACCGGTCAAGGGTAACTACATAATCTAGTGTGGTCCTTTTTGTCTTGACTTGTCTTCTCTTCTCTTTCCGCTTCTTTCCTCGTCTATGTATAGACGCTTGATTAATAAACTCGTATTGATATGCATGTCTACGTGACTATTTTATGCACGTTAGCGTTAGCTATATGTAAAATGGGTGCTACCCTCCTACATTCTTCACCGGTAATAAACAAAGACGCGTGATCTTTTTATGTCTAGAGCTAGACTGATACCGTCGGTTACTGTGTAAAAGCCGGATGTCCTTCAAAAAACAAATGGTAATAACAAATTCCATCATTTCGTCCATGCATACATGTCCATAAAACCATTTTTTATACATAAATGAAGTAAAAATAAAATAGTCCTACTACCTTCTTCACCAATAAACGACACACACATAATCTTTTATGTATAGATTGATACCATCAGTTACCACGTATTATTTCTTTTATTAAATTATTAATATTGATAAAAAAAACTCGACCGGTGAGGTTTTACATCCTCAACCGTTTTTCATTAAGATTGATACGAAGAGTTTTCAATCCTACTTCGTTAGCGTTAACAGGGAGTTCTTGGTCATATGGAGTTACCATCCCTGTTCCCATCCCTGTTAACGCTAACTTCAGATTTCCACACCATCCTGGACATATAGCTAACGCTAACGTGCATAAAAAATGAAGTGGGAACGGTTCATTTAGGCTTGAATCGAAGGTTTATTCGCAGTTTGCGTCTAAATATCTCTCCGTTCCCATCCCTGTTCCCTAACCGGTCCCACAGGATGGTGTGGAATCTGAAGTTGGAAAACCCATTTGGCGTTGAAAAATGAACCGGAACCTGCAAAGTGTTTGCCGATCCAGGAAGCTCTCCGTAACCGACTCGAGAAACCGACCCGGCCGCGGATTCGAGCCTCTTTCGCTGGCCGCCCGAGTCGGACGCCCATGCGCCGCACGGATCCTCTCATATCTGTGGCCGCCGCCGCCCTCGTGGCCTTGACGCCCCTTACCGCCTTCCTCTCACCGTTCCGTTCCGTTTCGTTTCGTCCCATCTCCACTCCCGTTGTTCGACACGACGCCGGCGCGCACCCCGACCGACCGGACCCGGCCACACCCCGCCGCCATGGCGGCGGCCGCCGGCACCGGCGCGGTGAGCGAGGGGATGCGACGGCTCACGCAGCTCTCGCTCGTCTCCAAGGTCTGCTCGGAGCTCGAGGCCCACCTGGGCGTCGCCGACCGCGTCCTCGCCGAGTTCGTCGTCGACCTTGGTCGCGCCTCCGCCTCCGCCGCCGACTTCGCCGCCGCGCTCGGGGACCACGGCGCCGAGATCCCGGACTACCTCGTCCGCTCCCTCCACGCCGTCATCACCGCCATCCCCGACCACGCCCCCGCCCCCGCCGCGGCGCTCGCCGCCACGAACCCCACCCCTCGTGTCACCGGTACGGGGGCACGCGGGGGCAAGGAGGCGGAGAGCGACGGGGAGCCGGAGCTGTACCAGGTGCGCCGTGGGAGGGTCACCCGCGTGGCGGACGCCGGGTGCTTCATCCGCCTCGACGGTGCGCGTGGCTGCGAGGGGCTCGTGCACGTCTCCCAGATGCCCGGCCGCCGCGCATCCGTCACGCGCGGCCAGGAGGTGTTCGTCAAGGTCGTCTCGGTGGACGGCAGCAAGCTGGGCCTGTCGATGCGGGATGTCGATCAAGATTCGGGGAGGGATCTCCTCCCGCTCCTTCGGCGTTCCGGGGAGGATGATGCGCCGAGGTCCAATCCATTGGCTGATTGCGGCAGAGCCGCCGGGAAGAGGAAGGGGGTTTCGGGGATATTCGTTCCAGATGAGGATGAGGCTGGCCCTGCCCCACGCCGGCCAACTAGGCGGATGAGCTCGCCAGAGAGGTGGGAGATGAAGCAGCTGATTGCGTCGGGGGTGTTGGATGCCAAGGACTGCAATGGAATTGATGAGGATGACGATGTGGTGCTTTACCAGGAGGAACCAGAGGAGGAGCTGGAGATCGAGCTCAATGAGGATGAGCCTGCATTCTTGCAGGGAAAGGGGAGCTCCATGGCTGACTTGTCTCCAGTGAGGATTTCCAAGAATCCTGAGGGGTCGATGAGCCGTGCAGCGGCCCTACAGTCTGCACTTGTTAAGGAGAGGCGTGATATCCGCACCCAGGAGCAAAGAGGAATGGTTGATGCAATACCCAAAGACCTCAATCGGTCATGGGAGGACCCCATGTCAGGTGCAAGGTTTCTGATGCAGGAGCTAATGGGCACGGGACTAATAGCACAGAGTGTGCCAGAATGGAAGGTGGCATATGGGAAGGCTGGAACATATGGCCAAAGGTCGAGGCTTTCAATTCAGGAGCAAAGAGAGAGCCTTCCGATATTCAGACTCAAGAAGGAGCTGATTAATGCTGTTCATGACAACCAAGTTTTGGTGGTTATCGGTGAGACTGGCTCAGGGAAAACAACCCAGGTTACACAATACCTTGCTGAGGCAGGGTATACTACAGTAGGTAAAATTGCGTGTACCCAGCCTCGCAGGGTTGCTGCAGAGTCAGTTGCAAAGCGTGTAGCAGAGGAGTTTGGCTGCCGATCAGGTGAAGAAGTAGGTTACTCTATTCGCTTTGATGACCGCACTGGACCGGAAACTGTCATCAAGTATATGACAGACGGTATGCTCCTACGAGAAATTCTGGTGGACGGAGATTTGTCGTCTTATTCAGTGGTTATGCTTGATGAGGCACATGAGAGAACTATATACACAGACATTCTATTCGGCTTGCTAAAGCAGCTAATTAGGCGGAGAAGTGACCTCAAATTAATAGTTACTTCAGCCACTCTTGATGCTGAGAAGTTCTCTGGCTATTTTTTTTATTGCAATATTTTCACAATTCCTGGAAGAACTTTCCCTGTTGAGATACTGTATGCAAAACAGCCAGAGAGTGACTACATGGATGCCGCACTGATCACGGTATTGCAGATTCATTTGTCTGAACCCGAAGGAGATATCCTCTTGTTCCTGACTGGGCAAGAAGAGATTGAACATGCTTGTGAGCGTCTCCATGAGAGGATGAAGGCATTTGGTGGGGACATACCAGAGCTGATTATTTGTCCTGTGTACAGTGCTCTTCCTACTGAAGCTCAGTCAAAGATCTTTGAACCTGCTCCTCCTGGTAAGAGGAAGGTGGTCGTGGCCACCAACATTGCGGAAGCGTCTATTACTATAGATGGGATTTACTATGTTGTTGACCCAGGCTTTGCAAAGCTTAATGTCTATAACCCAAAACTAGGGCTGGATGCACTGGTTATCACTCCGATCTCTCAGGCATCAGCTAAGCAAAGAGCAGGGCGTGCTGGACGAACAGGCCCAGGCAAGTGTTACCGTCTATACACTGAGAGTGCATATCGCAATGAAATGGCCCCGACAACAACTCCGGAAATCCAGAGGGCCAACTTGGGGTGGACGGTTCTTAACATGAAGGCAATGGGAATTAATGACCTGTTGACATTTGACTTCATGGACCCACCAGCATCTCAAGCACTCGTATCGGCTATGGAAAAACTGTACAGTCTTGGCGCCTTGGACGAAGAGGGTCTTCTTACCAGGCTAGGGAGAAAGATGGCCGAATTTCCACAGGAACCACCTCTTTCAAAGATGCTCCTTGCTAGTGTAGACCTTGGATGCAGTGATGAAATACTGACGATCATTGCAATGATACAGACTGGGAACATATTCCATCGGCCAAGAGAGAAGCAAGCTCAGGCAGATCGGAAGAGATCAAACTTCTTCCAGCCAGAAGGTGATCATCTCACCCTACTCACTGTGTATGAGGCATGGAAGGCAAAGGGGTTTTCAGGACCATGGTGCTTTGAGAATTTTATCCAGGTAAACTCACTGAGGAGGGCACAGGACGTGAGGAAACAGCTTCTCGAGATCATGGATAAGTATAAGCTTGATGTTGTCTCGGCCAGGAACAATCCCACCAAGATAGGGAAAGCCCTTGCCGCTGGATTCTTCTTCCACGCTGCAAGGAAGGATCCCAGTGGAGGATACCGAACCCTTGCTGATCATCAGCAGGTGTATATCCACCCAAGCAGTGCCCTCTTTCACCAGCAGCCGCAGTGGGTGATCTACCATGAAATCGTCATGACAACAAAGGAGTATATGAGGGAGGTCACAGCCGTTGACCCGAGATGGCTAGTAGAGTTGGCACCAAGGTTCTACAAATCGGTGGACCCAACGAAGATGAGTAAGCGGAAGCGCCAAGAGAGGATCGAACCCCTGTATGATAGACACAGTGAGCCAAACTCGTGGCGCCTAAGCAAGCGCCGCTGGTGATTTTTGTTCTTGCTTATAGCTATACCATGTAATGTTACTGTAATTGTAGATATAAAGACATGTATTAGAAGAAAAGGAAAAGATATTAAGCTGCTCTGTTTATCCATGTGCTCAGATAATTGCAGTGCGATGTTGCATGTATAGTTTTTGTTCCTTAAGCCCTGTGAGGCAAAAAGTGGGTTACCACAATGATTTCTGTGTTTCCACTATTGCATGATTGAAAGTTATTGAATTGTTTACACATCAAATCTGGGTATTGTTGAATCTAGCAAGATTATCATTTCTTTTTCTTTATATTCCTCGTCACTGGATCATTGATAATAGGGAAACCATGATATTGCCACGGCCCACGGGAATTGTGGAGGGAAACCATGATATTGGGTCTTTGTTTCTGAAGTGCCATGTGTTTTTTCAGGGAATGAAGTGAGCTTTGTTGTGCAGGAACATTTTTTCTTTTGATGCATGCCAATGTGTTTCCTCTGCCTCATTGTTGAACTATTCGTCAACAATGAAATGCTACATAAACCACTCAATTAGAAAGCAAAAGTATACTAGTATTTTAGGCTCTTTTTATCAAAGCTCTAGCTCGCCGAGGATGTTTAGTTAAGCTATTCTCCTAAATTTTAGGAGCTTTTCACTTATTAACTTCGATCTGAAAGCTATTGAATCGCTTCTAGCAGTATTCAACTCTACTTGGTAACACGTATGACAAACCAAAGAGGAATACAACTTTCAGTACCGTACAGGCAACCTTTCAGTCAACATCTCAGAACTTATACAGGCATGCATATCTGGTTTCTGTATAAGTTCGTTTCAAAAAAAATTCTCCATCATGCTTAGCAGCAACATCTCAATTGTCATTATAAAAAACTATACAGCACCGAAGAATTAGCGACCCAAAAAATAAAGGGAAAAAATATGGCTAGTTCATCAGCTCTTCGATTCTTACGAAAAAGAATGAACTGGGGGTGTGTGTTTGGTTTGGTGCCCACGCCCGCCCTGCCAAACCGTTCACTTGCCAAATATCTGGTGGAGGAATCGGCGGCAGGCGGCAGCCGTTTTGCCCTTGCTGACGCAGAAAACACTAGAGAGAATTCCCTCTATGCAATTCAAAAATTAAACTCACCCCTTATACCATTAATAAAAATATTAAAAACAGCAGAGTGCAAGGGATAAGAGGCCACATGGGCGTTAATCGTGTTTTCAACCGTCACTTTAACGGATCTGTTAGTGCCTTGTGACGACAATGACACAGAAGGGATGAAAAATTAAACCAATGACATTGAGGGGATCATGACATATAATGGATGAGTTATATTTTCTAGGGACATAGAGGGAATCGGTTCAAAACACTAGGGCATGAGCGTGTGTGAGCACGACAATGGTTGGTGTCTATCCAAACAAGTGGAGCAATCACAGCTAACAATCAAAATTTTGGTCGGCAGGCATGGGCGTAAAATCAAGCGAGCCCTCAGCCTTCCACTTCAAGTCATATCTTTCCTATGCTACTGTGAGCTTCATTCCCTATATGCAGTTCCTATTATGTCTCTGTTTTCGGGTTATCGATCGGCCCAGACGAACACGTCTGGTGGTGAGAGCATCCAGCAAGATATCTAACGAGCACTCCACTGCCTCAGCTTGCTTTTCAAACTCAAACATGCTGAGCTCAGGCCGTAAATTCAACTCCCAGAGGAGTCCAGCTGCAGCTGCCGCAGTGCAGGTTCGATCCCATGCTGGCTGTGGTCTGTTCATGTGAAAAGGAATAACATCCTTAAATAAGCATTTAATGATAAGAACGGTAACCGTGAATGGAGCAAATTAAGAACAAGTAAAACATTTTTGCTCACCGCAGTTTATGCATCACTGAGGCACTAAGCGTAGATAGTGAGATACAGGGAATATCTTCATCTCCCCATATTGCCGTCCATCTCTCCTGCATAAAATAATACATGTTTGTTCATATGGCTTGTATCTCACATGGGGATTCCAAGTTCAAATTTTAGATTTGCATCAATCCATCTGTAGTCTGCTCTCAGGTTTTTGTGAATGGTCTTTGGTTGAGGATTTGGAAGTACAGATTTGTAGCATCTAATCAGGAATCATCTAAGAACTTATACAATCTAAAGGTAAATGATTTTAAGTAAAACTTTAGATATGAAACCTACAAGATTACCACACCGCCATTCTGGTATGAATTAAAGTAGTTGGCATAATATAGTCAAGAAACTACACCTTTCAAGTCGAAGTACACGAGCTATAGGTACCTTGGAGTCTTAGACAAATATTTAACAAAGCACACATCCATTAATTTGGTTAAATGTGAAGGAATTCGACAGGTGAGACCAGCCGGTCAGTGTAATTGACATGTCGGAGACACCAACCAGCAGTAAAAAAACATGTCACTGTTGTGTTTACTGGTAGTCTAGGCAACCTAATAATGGAATGCATGTGTCAGATGAGAAATGCGTTGAACTGTACCTTCAACCTTCTGTACAGTGCAGCAGAATTACTCCAGGTACCATCAAGTAAAACAAAGTTGAAAGGTTCCTCATGTGAACTCTGCATTGCAGAAGTTAAATCATCACCACATATTAAACTGTTGAAAGTTGGTATAATGTGCCAGTTCCAAACCAAAACACACTCAACAGACTGAATTACTCGATACTTAACATAATGATGAATAAAAGGTGCTTGTGAAAAAAAAAAAATCACATGGAATGTATGTATATAAGGACGGAGCATTGTTTATTTACCATGCTCTGTGCTACGGTACAAATCATAGAATGCCAGCTTCAAGAATGTAATGCATACCATCTCATGAATGTCAGAAGTCAAGGACAAACCATCGAATTTGAGGTCTTTGACAGACTTGGGAATGGTACTCTTGTTTGGATACAGAAATGAGATTTTCCCCTTCCCTGGAGGAACACCACATCAGAATGGAAACTGGGATATTTAACAATGAAAAGCACATGTCCTAGTTAAAGATAAAAATATGACTCGGTATATGGGCATACTAAATGATTGATTAATGCAGCAATCTTCTGCAGATTGTGGAACAGTAAATGTGGTCCACTCAGCATTTCATTTGTAGTGATCAATACATCAAAGGATGCAATTGAATGCTGTTAGATCCAGGTCAAGCACCCAATGCGTCAGTAGAACCGTTCACACTGGTCAAAATCGAAAGAACCAAATGCGAACACAAAAGAAAACCCAACTGTGCACAGAATTTCGACCATAAAGTCCTGGATGTCAGTAAACATGGACGGTACAGGCTCCATTTCTTGTAAACATGTTAACACGCCGTGAAAAAGAGGTTTGACAAGGAACACACTCATTTAAACTACGATCGGTATCACAAATTATTATCTTATTTTATGCTTCCATAAAACTATGATATTTCCATTTCATAGGTCAACAATTGCACCTCTCTGCAGTAAGCAGCCTTGGAAGCAGTTTAGCTAAACATAAATATTCATATGTACAATATGAGTTAGGAAGAAAGATCGATGAGTAAATATATTGGCATTAGTCTTTAAATTAGGACATATTGCTCAACACTACTAATGCAACTTCTGAAAATGAAGTTAATTTAAGTGACTAAGTGCTATCAAAGTAGCACAAGAGAACTGCTACAGGAAAGATTGCCGTATATTCCTCCAAACCCTAGAAGGGTGGGTATATAATACAAGTACATGGGCCTCTAGATGGGCCAACACCTACATGGGCTATATACACCAATATACATCAACACTCCCCCGCAGTCTGTACTACCGGCGCAGCGGAGTAAAAGACTGGACAAGAAAGAAAACATACACACACACACTCCCCCGCAGTCTCAACTAGCCACCAACGATGTTGAGACTGGAGCGGAACTCGGAGAATGTCGAAGAGGGGAGGCCCTTGGTGAAGATGTCCGCCAACTGTGAAGTCGTCGGGACATAGAGAACCCGAACCTGGCCAATGGCAACACGGTGCTCTTGGCGAGCGGGCTGTGGAGCACCGCCAAGAGCTGTCGCAACCAAGACGCCTCCGCAACACCGTTAGCAACAGCCCGGTACTCCGCCTCGGCACTGGAGCGGGAGACAACCGGCTGTCGCTTGGACGACCAGGAGACCAGGTTGCCGCCGAGGAAGACGGCGTGCCCGGAAGTAGAGTGACGTGTGTCAGGACAGCCAGCCCAGTCAGCATCAGTGCAGACGACAAGCTCAGTGGTGGGAGACCGGTGAAGAGCAAGGTCGTAGTCAACAGCGCCACGGAGGTAGTGCAGGAGCCGCTTCATAGCGGCGAGGTGGGGCCCCCGAGGGTCATGCATGTGGAGGCAAACCTGCTGAACTGCATATGTGATGTCCGGCCTGGTGAAGGTGAGATACAGCAACGCACCAGCGATACGCTGGTAACCAGTCGGGTCAGCAACAGGAGCACCCTCAGCAGCTGGAAGCTTGGCCTGAGTGTCGACCAGAGCGGACCAAGGCTTGCAGTGAGTCATCCCGGCTCGCTCCAGAATCTCGAGTGCATACTGGCGCTGGTGAAGGAACAGGCCAGAGGGACGAGGCTCAACTGTAACACCCAAGAAGTGGTGAAGCTGACCCAGATCCTTCATGGCAAACTCCTGCTACAATGACTGGATGATGCGCTGAAGTAGTGCCTGACTGGAAGTAATCAGAATGTGAGAATGATGTCATCAACATACAACAGCAAATATGCAGTCTCAGAGCTATGCCGGTAGACGAACAGAGAAGTGTCGGACTTGCACTCAGTGAACCCCAACGAGACCACAAAGGAGGTGAAGCGAGAGTACCAAGCACGAGGAGCCTACTTCAGACCATAGAGAGACTTGTTGAGGCGACAAACAAGATCCGGGCGACTGGAATCCAGAAACCTGGCTGCAATAGACTGTCTCTGCAAGGTGCCATGGAGAAATGCATTCTTCACATCCAGCTGGTGGATTGGCCAAGACTGAGAAAGAGCAATCGAGAGCACTGTGCGCACTGTCGCAGGCTTCACCACCGGACTGAAAGTCTCATCATAATCCACACCAGGCCGCTGTGTGAAACCTCGGAGAACCCAGCGAGCCTTGTATCAATCCAATGAACCATCAGCCCGATGCTTGTGAGTCCAAATCCACTTGCCGGTGACCACACTGCAACCAGACGGACGTGGCATGAGGTCCCACGTCTGGTTGGCAAGAAGAGTTGTGTACTCCTCCTCCATCGCCTGTCGCCAGTGAGGGTCGGCGAGAGCCTCACGGACAGAGTAGGGTACCGGAGAGATCCCCGGCTCTACTCCGGAGGCGGATAGAGCCGCAGGTCGAAGAACGCCCGCCGCCCGCCGTGTCACCATGGGATGAGTGTGACCAGGATCCGATGGAGGACAGGCGGGTGGTAGGCCACCGGATCCAGACGAGCGAGGGCCCGTGCAGAGGCCGGCGGGTCCGGTGGAAGAGGCGTGGAAGACGGCACCGGTGGAGGTGGTGGTGGGGACGGAGACCGGGGCGACAGCTGCTGTGCCGGCACCGACCGGTGGTGGTAGACCCGAACGGGCTGAGCAAAGCGCGCAGGAAGGGCCGCGCGTGGCCCGGGAGGAGACGCCGGGGCCGCGCGTGGCGCTGGCACCGGGCAGCGGCGCCAGGCGGGGCGCGGCGTTGGGTACCGTGGCCGCGCGTGGCGCGAGAGAGGGCGCTGGGGCCGCACGTGACGCTGGCACGGGCAGCGGCGCCAGGCGGGGTGTAAGGGAGGGCACCGGGGCCACGGAGGGCGCGGGAGAGGACTTTGGGGCCGCGCGTGGCGCTAGCACGGGCAGCGGCACCAGGCGGGGCGTAGGGGAGGGCACCGGGGCTGCGCAAGACGCGGGAAAGGACGCCGGGGCCGCACGTGGCGCTGGCACAGGCAGTGGTGCCAGGCGGGGCGTGGTGGAGGGCCCCACGCCCGCGCCAGGGCACCGGGGCCACGGAGGGCGCGGGAGAGGACGTCGGGGCCGCGCGTGGCGCTGGCACGGGCAACGGCGCCAGGCGAGGCGTAGGGGAGGGCACCGGGGCTGCGCAGGGCGCGGGAAAGGACGCCGGGGCCGCGCGTGGCGCTGGCACAGGCAGTGGTGCCAGGCGGGGCGTGGTGGAGGGGCCCGCGCCCGCGCGTGGCGCGGGAGAGGGCGCGTGAGAACCTGTCGGGAAAGGAAACACAGAAACAGGTGGCTGGACCACCGGGTCAGTCAGAAACATGGAGTCCAACTCCGGGTCAGGAGTCGGGTAGGGGAAGTGGAGTAGGGGAAATCCGACTCGTCAAACACAACGTGTCGGGAGATGAGAACTCGGCGAGAAGTGAGGTCGAAACAGCGGTACCCCTTATGGTCAGGGGAGTACCCAAGAAACACACAACGAGTCGACCGAGAAGCCAGCTTATGCGGAGCGGTGGCAGAGATGTTAGGATAGCACGCACACCCGAAGACTCGAAGATGGTCATAACGGCGAGGGGTGCCAAAGAGGGCGTGGTGAGGGGTGGGAGCAGGAGAAGCTGTGGACGGAAGACGGTTAAGCAGATACGTGGCAGTCTGAAGTCCCTCAGCCCAGAAACGGGGAGGGAGGGAGGCCTGGAGGAGAACCGTGCGCACGACATCGTTCATGGTGCGAATCATCCGCTCAGCCTTGCCGTTCTGAGGAGAGGTATACGGACAAGACAAGCGGAGCTGAACACCCCGAGAGAGAAAGAAGTCACGAGAGGTGTGGTTGTCGAACTCACGGCCGTTGTCACACTGGACTTCCTTGACAATGAGGCCGAACTGCGTGGACACCAAGGCAAAGAAGTGAAGGAGGGTAGGAAAAGTGTCAGACTTAGCACGCAAAGGAAAAGTTCAAGAGTAATGGGAGAAATCATCAACTACCACAAGATAGTACTTAAAGCCAGAAATGCTGAGTACAGGAGATCACAGTGGATAAGGTCAAAGGCATGGCTCGCAAGCGAAGAAGAAAAAGGAGAAGAAGAAAAGAAAGTCTAACATGACGACCCAACTGGCACGCATGGCAGAGGTGCTCATCAGGGGTCCTAGTACAAGGAACACCAGCACTCTGACTGAGCCGAGCCAAAGCGTCGCGGCCGGGATGGCCGAGCCGACGGTGCCAAGTGGTGGAAGAGGGAGTCGTGGCGAAAGCAACTGGCAGAGTGGCGGTGGAAGGGGAAGTAGCGGAAGTAGGAAGGCGGAGGTGTAAAGGGGCCCCGTGCTGTCACACCGGAGAAGTGGACGTCGGGAAGCCAAGTCCTTCACCATGAGACCAAAGAAGTCAAACTCAACGGAACAAGAATTGTCAGCGGTGAACTGGCGAATAGAGAGAAGATTATGAACCATCTGTGGGGCAACAAGAACATTAGGAAGACGGAAAGAACCAGGTGTAGTGCCCACAGAGGTGACAGGAAGACAAGACTCGTTCCCGACCATGATAGAAGAGGGATAGGACGAGTGTGGTGGGTGGACAGAAGAAAGGATACCGGCGTCCGGCGTGGTGTGGAACGAAGCGCCCGAGTCGGCAATCCACTCGACGGCGCTGACCTGCGGTGTCAGCCCGTGGGGCTGAAGGACTGTGCCGGCGTAGCTGTGTCCCACCAGCCATGCCAGGTCAAAGGCTGGCAGGGCGGAGCAAGTGGCGTCCAGGTCGTCAGGCACGGAGCGACAGGGCCGGCGAACATGGCCGCGGGCTGGACCGGAAGGTGAGGCCCCGTCCCCTGAGCCTGGAACGGCCCCATCGAGATGGGCCCTGGCCATAGGCTGGTGAAGGATGGCCAGGGTGCACCTCCAAGAGCAGACGGAGGAGCCGAAGCCGGCGCTCCACCGGAGCCACCACCATGCCTCGCACGACGACGGTGCCCGCCACAGGCTCCTCCACCCCCGCTCGGCCCGGGGGAAGAAGGTGAGGTGGCAGGCGGGGCAGGGGAAGGTGGTGGCGGAGACACGAGCGCGGTGGAGGTGGACGAAGAGGATGAGCCGGGCGTGACCTCGTCTAGGGCGACGCCGTCCCAGACCAGCAGGACAGGAGGGAGGGGCCGCTGACAGGGAAGCCAGGTCTGCAGGAGGGCAGCGGTGCGGATACGCTCCTGAGCCGTCGCGGCCTCGGTCTTCGCCACAAGAAGGGCAGCAGCGAGGGCGGCCTGAGCGGTGACCGTCGTGAATCTAGTGGCGGGAAGCACGGGCAGGTGGGCCCTGGCCCTGGCCCTGGCCCGAGGGAAGGCTCGGCCCAGCTGAGCCCAGGCCCGGCCCAGACCCAGGCTGCAGGGGAGACGGCGCCCATGCAGGCGACGCCCCTGCGCTGGGGAAAATCGGCCCAGGCCCAGGCTGCAGGGGAGGTGACGCCCCTGCATGCGACGCCCCTGCGCTGGGGAAATCGGCGCCAGAGGCAGAGCAGGGGCGACAGCAAGGGTGCCCAGAGCTCCGACGCCGGCGGCCGTGGAGAAGGGAGGCGTGCCCGTGCCTACGCTGGGGGAAATCGGTGCCAGGGGCGGAGCAAGGGCGACGGCCAGGGTGCCCAGAGCTCCGGCGCCGGCAGCCGTGGAGAAGGGAGGCGTGCCCGCGCCGGATCCCGCCCCGACGACGGTCCTGGAGGAGGGAAGGAGGAGGGAAGAGGCCGGCCCGTGGCGGATCCCGCCCCGACGGTGGCGGGGATGGGCGAAGCCCCCGCGCCAGCTCCTGTAGCGCCAGTGGGCGGCGAGGCGAACGCCACGGCGGCCCAGGCATCAGCGGCAGCGCGCCAGGGGGTGGCAGGGGTTGGAGGCGCGCCAGCTCGTGTAGCGCCAGGGGGCGGCGGGGCGGACACCGCGACGTCCCAGGCGTCGGTGGCGCCAAGGGGCGGCAAGGGTAGGAGGCGGGGAGGAGAAGAGAGAGGGGAAGCCCAGCGGCGGCGGCCGGCCGGCCATGGCCGACAGCGGCGGCGGCGGGCAGGAGAGGGTGGGGAAGGAAGGGAACCTAGCCTGATACCATGCTAGAGGAAAGATTGTTGTATATTCCTCCAAACCCTAGAAGGGTGGGTATATAATACAAGTACATGGGCCTCTAGATGGGCCAACACCTACATGGGCTATATACACCAATATACATCAACAAGAACCTCTAAAGTCCAAAATAGTAATTCTTTTCGAAATCCAAAATCTATAATATATATACGTGCATCATACAAAGATGGAAAAATAGCCCATATGAAATCTATACTCTATCAAACTCACTAAATGCAATAATTCAACAAGGCTCAAGATATACCGAACACGGTGATTTGTAGCTATTGTCCTGTTGACCTCTTAAACTAAAACTAATTTCTGGATTCACTATAGTGCCAATGCCACTAGAATGATATCATCAACACCAATCATCACTTCTCCCCATTCCACTGGAAGCACCATGCAATCAGAGCATAAACAGCAACATCACAAATACAAAAGTATGGTCATGTATCTGTATCATAAGTAGGATTAAGCATAACACTTGAGCTTGGTTGACAGAAGAATGCTTTGCACACCTAACAAAAAGTTTACAAGCACTATAAAGGATCAATTGCAGCAAGTGAAAGGTAACCCTAAACTACCACACTGTTAGAAGACTATTAGGGCTATGATTAGCTGGGCTCCTGGGCCGGCCGCACAGGCCTTCTGCCATGTGCGCCTAGGGTAATTAGGTAGATGATTGTCCATTAGGCAAGGATCTTCGTCAGTTGGATCTACTTCTATAAGTCTAACCCTAGGACCTACTTGCCTATATATGTGTGTACCCTACACCTTCATAAGCAATCTACTAATTTCCCGAGCCATACATTGTTTTCACAAACCGATATGACTAAATCAAGATCTAGCAAGCTCTTCAAACAATATTATCCAACAATTGAGAAGTCAAATAATTTTAAGATCACCTGAACGCTGAAATGCATCCCACATGATATCTTCATGCTCCTGGATGCCAAAGAGACATAGCTGTGCAGCTTGGATGCCAAATACTTGCCAGAGTAACTTTCCTGTGTTATTTTGGCGCAAAAAGTCCTGCAAAAACAGATATGCTTATACACAATAGGAGGATACATAAGTCAAAATGGCACTACCCTCTCTGTACAAACCTTTGGGTGCATATATAACCAGAATTTCATCCCTCTCCAAAGATTGCAAGGAACAATATTTGAGCACATACAATCTGCAGCTGGTAGCCAGCACTGCAATTTCAGAAGTAAATGGTTCAGACAGACTCTCCAAAGGAAGAGGAGTCAAGAAAGTGCACAAAGATGTAAAATGTCAACAAATTAAGGTTCAGTCCTATGACCATCAAACCCCCAGATGATGCATTGTTGTATCACATTACCTTAATTAACAGAGATTGGGAATCACATTACCTTCTGGCACAGGTACCCTCTGCTCCCTAGCAAACGGCAACCAATCTGCCGCGCCGAGTAATACTGCAGCTTCTGGTCGGAGTCGGCAAGCATCTCATAGACAGCCCTGTGCTTCTTGTCCTCCACGTCCTTGAAATCACCCTGCGAATAGCAGATAATAAATCAGACCATTAGCGCTGCCAGTTCGGCTCCTGCATTTCTCTCAAAGAGCTTCCAGAACCCCCCGAAATCCGCGAGTGGTTGAGTAAAACAAACAAGGTGATGACGTCACCTTCAGCTTGGAGCCGACGCCGCCGAAGCGCATCTTCTCGCCGGCGGCGGCCTCCATCTCGAGCAGCTCGCGGACGACGGCGTCCACCGCGGCAGGGAGCGGCGAAGAGGTGCCCCATCGCCTCCACTCCTCGTGGCTCACCTCGCCCGCGTCACCGGCGCCACCGCCGGCCGCGGCGGTGGCGGGGAGGGATTCCTCCTCGGATTCCACCTTCTCTTCCACCGGTGCCGGCTCGGCGGAAAAGGCCATGAAGGAGCGCGCGGGGCCCGGGTCGAGGCGGGGAAGCGTGCGCGGCGGGGGGAGGAGGAGGGGAACTGGGAGGAGGCGGTGGAAGGCGAGGGCACGGATGGAGGAGGCGGGCGGAAGAAGAGCCAGCATTTTTTTTTTCCTCCGCTAGTCTTTTATTGCTCGTCAGTAGGCGGAGAGCGCCGGCTGCCCGCTTCGGTGCGCACCTCCGGTTTGTGAGACTTGCCGGCGGCGGAGCCGCGGAGCCAAGCGACTTGGTGCAGATGAGAAATTTGGACATTTACTTAAGTATAATAGCCCGTACGTTGTAATGGCCCGTACGTTGTTACGGGCACATAAAATTTAAATAAAATAATATTATTTTAAAATTAAAATTATATAAATACCTTCAGGTTATGTCACGGTGATAAAACAAAAATTTAGCTAATAAGAAAACATAACTGCTTATATAATACTTTGGAGATTTTTAACAATTTTGTCAAATACCTTTTTGAGTAATTTTTTACAAATACTTAAATAACATTGCATAACACTATTTTGCCTTCTAATTTTTAGTGGTAACAACTAAAAGGAAAAAATTATCAAAAGAGTTTAAAATCATTGTGGTTGTCCTAATCCAACCATGACAGATACTGTATTTTGCTATGCTTACCAGAGTACATAATACCTACCAGTTAACGGTCATGAACCACGCCCAGGATTCGTCTTCAAATTTTTTTTCCTTGCCGTGTCCATTTGGTCGGCCGAGTTTCTATTCAGATGCGTTCTAATTCTAACACCCTATCCAGCGTAGGCACGTGGTTTTGACCACTGACACCCTATTGCTTCCTGGAATAAATCCTAACACAGAATTTTGAACACATGCAAAGAGTAAAATGCATGGGCGGCCCTCGAACTTGGCAAGCTGTATCATCCAGGTCCCTAAACTTATAAAATGCACTAGTCACTTGCTAATCGGTTCAGCTGGGGTCCAAATCTCCATAACTTATGTTAAGTTGCATACGTGGCATGATGACCGTGTGATGACGTGGACCTGACGCGTGGGGCCCACATGTCAGGTTCACCCCTCCTCTCCCGATCTCTCTCTGATCTGCATCTTTGGAGACGCTCGAGCTCGGGCGATGAACTGGGGGATCAAGCTCCGGCCCTCGAGCTGCGGCGGCGGACGAGGGGGCCTCAAGCTACGGCAAAAGGAGTGGCTCTCAAACTCGGGGCCCCCGGCGGCGGTCGTCGTTTACCAGCGCAGGACCCCGTCCACCATCCGCTCCTGCAGGACGCTGTCGTCTTCCTACGCAAGGACGCCGCTGTCTTCCTTCGCAAGGACGTCGCGTCGCATCGCCGTTGTCTGTGAGCTCGGCTGCCAACGTGTTATCCTTTTCGCGAGAGAGAGCCCGCTCGAGCTTGACATGCGTTGGAGAACCCTGCCCGATGCTTGCAAAAGTCATAACCCATAGACAATTACTGGCATTGGAAGCTTTCATTCGGCTCTTGTAAATCAATTTTACTACCCAATTTTACAAATTCATATATGGGACGGCTGGAATTTCAGATTCCCTATCTGCCTCTGCCCGGAATCTCCTCAGAGGTTTGCTCCTCGTGTTAGGCTTGAGGGGACAGACGGAGCTCCCTTGATGCACCAGGATAGAGAAGAAGGGCGTTCGTAGCACACACCGGAAGGGCGCCATCGTGACGGAGATCCCGCTAGTGAGCCCACGTGAGAGATTGGCCTTTGCTCCATGGCCGGCAGCGCACACTTGCCTTCGGGCTGCTAGCACTATGGCGCAGGGCCGCGTCCGCGACCGCCGTCTAACTGCGCAAGGCGCATCTCCAACTGCTTTCCGCCTGTCCTCCATCCGCTCTTGCAGGTCGTCGCCGTCCGCTGTAGCAGGGCCGCATCTACTGCCTTCGTCTGCCTGCGCAGGGCGGCGGACCACAGTCGTCGGAGGTGAAGGCATCGAGCAGAGAAGCAGGGCTCGTCAGAGATAGGGGAGGGCGGCGAGGGGAAGGATGTGGCGTTGAGGAGGAGGTCCCGGCCGACGGCCAATAATCTCATCAAGACGACAGCGGCTCGCCTGAACATACAGGGGGCATTGATGGAGAGAAACAGGGGAGAGATCGAGAAAATTGACCTGATAGGTGGGCCCCACGTGTCAGGTCCATGTCAATGCACAGTCATCATGCCACATGTGCAGCTTAACAGGAGTGAGGGAGATTTGGACCTCAGATGAACCGATTAGCAAGTTTAGGGGTTCAGATGTGCATTTTAAAAGTTTAGGGACCTGGGTGACACACCTTACCAAGTTTAAGGGCCGCCCATGCATTTTACTCCATACAAATTATAAAATATAAAATTAAAATAAATTTAAAATCAAGAGAACATATTGTTATTATTATGAAAGTACATATAAAAATAAATGTATTTCTTGATTTCAAATGCATATAGTACTTATAAAAAAGAAATGCATGTACAACATTCTGCAAAGGCAGCACAAACTTGACTGACAGGCTACTTTTGGCACAAAGCTATGTGAACACATAATTAAAGAACTCAAATTTGATGTAGATGTTAGCAAAAACCTTGAATTAATGTATTTGGTTTTATTGTTTATGATATTGCCGATAAACAGAGAGCAATAGATTCTATAGTAAGAGTCAAGAATACTTCACTTTTGCTGTGGAGAACTGCAGGGTGCAAGGCATTCTGTCCAACCGGCCGGAGAACGCGAGCTCCTTGTCCTGACGAATCAACTCACGAGCAATACGGTTGTAATGCAGCGAGATGGCCAGGTACAACACGTCAACACCGACGTGCCATCCCTCGCAACCACACGTGCCAACTCCCGGTCCACGGCCATCAACGCATTCACCATACGCAGGCCCGTGGTGCGGCCAAAGCGGACGGCCTCGTGCAGAGCCGTCTCTCCGCGCTTGTTCTGCATCCTCACCATGGCCTTCCTCTGGTCGTCGCTGCCGTCGGCCTGGCCAACAAGCAGGGAGGCCATATCGGCGTTCCCCGCCCGCACGGCGTAGTGCAGCGGCGTGTCTCCGTTGCTGTCGCCGGCGAGCAGCAGCTGGCCCGCCCGCCTTCTGGCAGATGGTCGTCGCCACCTCTAGGTACCCTGGACGGTCGCCACTGGCCGCAACCACATGGAGCGCGGAGGCCCCCTCCGTGGCAGCTGATGGGTACAGAGTAGGGGCCAGCTGGGCCTGGGCCTCCTCCAAGCAAATGGCGACTTCACGGGCCAACGCGGCGGCCGCAGCTGATGATGCTCCGTCTTCTTTGCTGAGGAATTCCACGAGCAGCTGCAGCTGCCCGGAGCTCGCCGCCCTGAGGAGCTCCGGTCGCCGGACGACGGCGAGGTCGTGCACACGCTGGTCGTTGCCTTTCTTATCATGGTTACTTGGCTCCATTGGCGCACAATACTTGTGATTATGGATGTGATGGTGGTGGTGGCAGTACGCCAGTATGTGACAGAGCATGGTATGGTTCAACGTGCTTAGCTGTGAGTGAATTTATATACATAGGGTTCTGAATTTTCTGGATAGCAGGAGACACGACCTTGTAGAGCATCTGTCCCTTTGCGTGCGTTAAACTTCAGGGTGCAGTGCGAGCTGCCGTGGTCCCCGCCGTCGCTAACTAATGTGATTATTGGACCGTTCCGTACAGAATCTGTGCAATGCGTGCTTAGCAGGTCTTGCTTTATTCTAAATCTGATGCGTGGCGTCGAGTAACGGTTTGTTCTAAATCTGATGCTTAGCAGGAGACCTCGGCTGCTTTCCCCGCCCAGCAGACCACGCCCAAGGCATGATGACCTGATGTTACACGGTAGCTGAAGCTGATTAAGCAGTATCGTCAAAAGGCGAACAGCTGTTTCAGTGCGCATAATTACATAGAGTACATGTATCTTACTCATCAACAGTCTTTAAGCCTGCTAATGGGGCGGGTTTTGACATGGTTTGTGTTGAGGAGGGTCTATATGGGTTATAGTATTAAGTGGGTTGGGGCGGATGGGGTTTTACCAAATTTGGGTTGGAGCGGGGTTTTATCCATGGGTTTGGTTGTGTTAACGATGAAATTTTTATAGTCATGCTCTTGATGTGGGACCCACATGTATGCTTTACCGCAATATTTTGCACAAAGTAGCGGAATGTGAAACCAAATCATCTGTAACAAATTTCGGTCAATTTCGTCAAAATTTTAAGGTGTGAACGCGAGGTTTTAGTTTTAGAGTCCGATTCTTTAATGTGGGGCCCACACATATGACCTACCGTAATATTTTGCACAAAGTAGCGGAATGTCAAACCAAATCATTTCTAACAAATTTCGGTCAATTTCGCCAAAATTTTAAGGTGTGAACGCAAGGTTTTAGTTCTATTGTCCGGCTCTATGCAGGGCCCAAATGTATGCCCTATCGCAATATTTTGCTCAAAGTAGCGGAATGTCAAACCAAGTCATCTCTAACAAATTTCGATCAATTTCGCTAAAATTTTAAGGTGTGAACGCGAGGTTTTAGTTCTAGGGTCCGGCTCGTGTCAAACCCGCGGGTTATGTGAATTAGTGGGGCGGGTTGGGGTGAGTTTAAATAATATAACTATGGGGTGGGTTGGGTGAGTAAATAAATTATTCTAATATGGGTTGGGGCGGGTTTGGTGCGGGTTTTACACCCATTAGCAGGCTTCAGTCTTGCAGGTCCTGCTAACATCTTTACTATAAGGATCCTAAACAATCGAAAACATTTCTCACCTAAAACAACTCTCCCATACCCCCTCACAACGGACCCACCTGACATCAAACTAATTTTTTTTTTTTTGAACTCAATGCACCTTTGCATTACACATCATGTTTAGGCAAATCGCCTGATACAAGATGAGCTACAAACTCAGGGGCCTGGCTCCAAAGCATAGTTGAGCCAGAGCCAATAACGCACGCTCCATGAGTGGCTAGACAGTCTGCCACTTTATTACAGCTTCTAGAGCAGACAGAGACAAAACATGAAGAAAATTGAGATCGCATAAAGTCTCTTATCTGTCTAACTATGCAGCCAATTGGACTCCTATCAATCTGCTCAGACCTCAGGCCCGTCGCTAGTAGAGATGCATCTGTTTCCAAGATAACATTAATCATGCCTAGCTGTGCAGCAAGCTGGAGACCCCTGTAAGCAGCAATTGCTTCAGTTTGTACCGCTGACGCTGCGTAGCTAATATTCCCAGCCCCAGCTGCCAACACCTCACCACTTCTATCTCGTATCACAACTCCCCATCCTCCTGTTCTTGCATCTGAGTAATATGCACCATCAATATTGATTTTGTATATGTCATTCGGAGGTGGCTTCCAAGCTCCTTGTACTGCCTTTGACATATCTTGCGCTGTTGTGTTTAGTTTTTCAAATTCTGAGAGGTGATATAGGACTGAACTTTGGATCTCAGCTGCTGTCAACATTTTCCTTCCCTGGTTAGCCTTGTTTCTTGCCGACCACCACCTCCACATCAGCACCATCACTTTTAGTTGCTCAGTTTTATCAAAAGTCCAGATTTTGCTTATTGTGTCCTTCCCTGACCGACATTCCTGTAACCTAATTCTGAGATCTTCCATATTCATAAGACGCCAGCATTGTTTAGCATACTTACATTTAAAGAACAGATGTCCACAATCTTCGTCCAATCTTCTGCAAACTGGACACACTGTATCAAGTTTTATCCCTCGGCGAGCCACATTTCTTCTTACTGGGAGACTATTATGTGCAAGTCTCCATATAAACATCTGTACTTTGTTGGGAACCTTAAGCTTCCATATTTTGTGCCAATGAAATTCGCCCTCAGTATTTTCTTTGCTTCCTGATGTAGAGTCATCCCTCCTAGCAAGAGCATTTCTCTTGTGCACTGCCACCTTATAGGCTGATTTCACCGAGAAATTTCCTTTTGCATCAAAATGCCAGGCAGGCCAGTCATCCATTTCCATATCAATAGGAATACGAATTATCTCCTCCACATCTTCCGGCCAAAAGTTGTCTCGGATCAGTTCCACATCCCATTCACCTGTTAGTGGATTAATTAGCTCATTCACTCTTGTTAACAGAGAAGCCCTCCTAGGTGTTATTGGTTTTCTGGTTATTCCTTTGGGAAGCCAAGGATCATCCCATATTCTCACCCTTTCTCCATTTCCAATACGCCAAATCAGGCCTTCCTTAAGTAGTTCTGCCCCCTTTAATATACTCCTCCATGAATATGATATTCTGTCCTGAGGAGTACAATGAAGAATGTCAGATTGTGGGAAATACTTTGCTTTTAGAACTTGCCCACAAAGTGTGTCAGGATTAGTAAGCAGTCGCCACGCTTGTCTACTCAGCATAGCTAAGTTAAACAGATGCAGGTCTCTAAAACCAAGGCCTCCATTTTTCTTCGAACTCGTGAGTTTTTCCCAGCCTATCCAATGGATCTTATTCATTTTGTCCTGTTGACTCCACCAGTACCTTCCAATCATTGTGTTCAGTTCATCACAAAGACCCTTAGTAAGGTCAAAGCATGACATGGCATAGGTCGGAATAGATTGCGCAACAGCCTTCACAAGTATCTCCTTCCCAGCCTTGGATAGAAGTTTCTCCTGCCAGCCTTGGATTCTACTCCATAATTTCTTCTTAATGTACTCAAAGGTCTTCTTTTTTGATATTCCAACTGACACTGGTAGACCCAAGTACCTTTCAGTCCAGGCTTCTTGAATAATTGACATATTTGATTTGAAATGACGCCTCACAGACTCGCTTGTATTTGGGCTGAACATTATTGATGATTTATCTTTGTTGATCATTTGTCCTGAGGCCCCTTCATATATTTCAAGAATATGTATCAACTCTTTAGCACCGCTAACTTCTGCCTTCATTAAAATTAGTGAGTCATCTGCGAAAAAAAGATGGTTCACTCTTGGAGCCTCTCTGCATATCCTAATACCTGTTATCTTCCTCTCCTCCTCTGCTCTTTGCAGCATAGCTGACAACCCTTCTGCACACAAAATAAACAAGTATGGTGAGAGTGGATCGCCCTGTCTTAGGCCCCTTTGAGGGAAGAAGCGATGGGTGTATGAATCATTGACTTTAATTCTGTAGGAAACTGAAGATACACATTTCATAATAAGTCGTATCCACCCTTCATAAAAGCCCATTTTCCTCATAATATTTTCAAGAAAAACCCATTCCACCCTATCATAAGCTTTGCTCATATCAAGTTTAATTGCAGCTAGCCCTCCAACCCCTTTCCTTCTACACTTAAGGTAATGTGTTAGCTCATAGGCTAGTAAAACATTGTCAGTGATCAACCTCCCAGGAACAAAAGCACTTTGAGATGGGGAGATAATAATTGGCAGGATATTTTTGAGCCTATTGGCTAGGACCTTAGATATAAGTTTATAAAGCACATTGCACAGACTAATCGGTCTTAAATCTTTTAAATTCTGGGGGGAACTATTTTTTGGGATTAACACAATAATTGTATCATTCCAACCCTCTGGCATTTCATCCCCATTTAATACATTCAGAACCTCTTGTTTCACCCTTTCTCCAATCAGGGACCAAAATTTCTTATAAAAAATAGATGGCATACCATCAGCTCCAGGTGCTTTCAGATCCCCTATGCTTTCCAGGGCCTGCCAAACTTCATCCCCAGTAAATGGCGCCACCAAAGCCTCATTCATATCATGTGTAACTCTCGGTTCAACACAATCTAGTACCTCCCCCAAATGTGTGCTTTCATGTGACATAAAAAGATGCTGATAATGATTAACAATATAATGCTTTAGCTGTTCCCCCACCACCACGTGACCATTCTCATCCTTCAATTGTTTAATATAATTCTTCCTTTTGCGTTTGGATGCGAAGGCATGGAAGAATTTGGTATTCCGGTCCCCTGTGATTAGCCACGTGTTATGAGCTCGCTGCTTCCAATAAACATTTTGTTGATCTTGCAAGCGTTCGAGCTTATAACGCAACACATGTTCCCGGTTTACCACTTCTTGGGAAATATTTCGCCTTCGACATTTCTCTAGTTCCTTCTTCACCTTACTGATTCTCTTCTCCAACTCTCCAAGAACATTTCTATCCCATTCCCACAACTCACCTAAAACTCTCTTTTGCACCTCTACCAGTGAGTTATCCCCCTCACTGAGTGCTTTCACCCATGCTTCCTCCACCCGGACTACACAGTCCTCCTCCTCCAACCACCTGGCTTCAAATTTAGGTAAACTATGCACCAGCCCTCTCCACTCCCTACCTTCTCTGCTCCCCACATCAATGATTATTGGTCTATGATCTGAATGTCTGGGGTCCCCATTTGTTACTTTTACTAGAGGAAAAATCCCTCGCCAAACACTGCTTGCAACAGCCCTGTCAAGTCTCTCTTTAATGAACTGGGCAGCTACATGATGGTTATTACGCCATGTAAAAGGATCACCAACAAACCCCAAATCATGAAGGTCACAATCTTCCAGGGCTGAGCGAAATTTTTGCATGCACGCCTCCGGCCTTGCTGGACCTCCCTCTTTTTCACACCCAAACAATATCTCATTAAAGTCCCCGCTGCAGAGCCATGGCATGTCATATTTTTTCTTCAAGATACGCAGTAACTCCCATGTATTATCTTTCTTGTTGTTCCTTGATTCCCCATATATACCTGTAAACCTCCATTGTAGCCCATCCTCCTCCTTCACCACACTGTCAATGTGATACTCTGATATGCTTTTGACAGAAACATCGACCTCTTTCTTCCAGAATAGTGCTAGACCACCACTAGAGCCATCACTATCCACTGTTACCAGATTAGGCATTTCCAACTTCCATCTTAACCATTCCATCCATTTACCATCATGTTTAGTTTCCGCCAAGAAAAGGATATCTGGGGCCTCCCGCTTCTGGATATCCAGAAGCCCTCGAATTGCCGGGCCATTCCCCAATCCCCGGCAATTCCATGTTATTAGCCTCATTTTTGCTCGCGAGGCTGCTCCAGCAGCCCCGCGTTCTCATTTCTTATTTTCTTAGAACTCTCAGAAGCCCTACTAAAATCACTCGTCTCAACTTTGAAATTTACCTCTGATCCCATTGGCACTAGGGCCTTGGAAGGCATCTCAAACGTTCCCATAATATATTCATCCTCTTCCACTGAACTGTTCTTCATCAAGCTCTCATCGGACTTGCGTTTTTTTGTGGTAATAGGATCTTGGTTATCACTTGCTGAAAACTCCTCCAGCATTATATCGTCGGAAGGCCTGTTGGCAATATGGAGCACCTGATTTCTATTTAGTAAAGACGTTGTGGTGCCATCATCATCTCCATCTCTTTTTCCATGATCTCTGTCACTGTCCTCAGTTCTCCTCGTAGCAGACTTTTTAGAATCGGAACTGCCCCCACCTCCTGAAGAGTTGCTCTTTCTAGCTAAGACATCTCCCTGAACATACCATTCAACCTGACTCTTTGCTCTTCTCTCTTCAGATGCACGCAGTTTTTCACTGTATGGCAAACGACCTTTTTCATCACGAATAGCTGGCCTGGGGCATTCAATCTCTGAGTGGCCAATAATACCACATGAGAAGCAGAAGA